>JAQISU010000234.1:3790000-4212500 GCA_029339505.1 Unio delphinus | reverse complement strand
CAATTTAAACATAAACAAATCTGACAACATTATAAACAAAATAAGGAAAATTATAAAGTTCTTAACATGGAACTATCAACAACAAGTAACTCAATGAAAACAACTAAAAGGATGATTTTAACGAAAGGGATTTAAAACTAACGTGAATAACGTCTTATCACCCGATCAGCAAATACAAGTATATGTATGAATTTACGAATATATAGCTCGTAATGAGACAGATGTAAACGCATGTAATTTTAGTTATATCGTTCATATAACGATTTTACAAGGTAAAGGCATGTAAATTATGATTTTATCGTTCATGTACCGATTTAGAAATGTAAAGGTGAAATTATGAATTCATGAATTTATCGTTCAAATAACGATTGAGCAATGTAAAGGTGAAATTATGAGTTTTTGAATTTATCATTCAAATAACGAGACTGCGATGTAAAGGTGAAATTATGAATTTATGAATTTATCGTTCAAATAACGATGTTGATACGTAAATGTGAAATTGTTGCTCAGATGGCAATAACAATAATATGGCACACGTATTTTATAACTATCGTGGCGTCCATTTGAGATCTCCGGTTCCACCAGCTCTAGTCAATGGTGAAGGAGTCGCCACGCTGTGTCCACTCCTCCCTGTATGTTTGAAGGATCCATCGAGAGCAATTACATTCAACACAGACAATTAAATTCAATTTGTCTGTTCGGTTACAACAAATAGCTATCTCGAAGCAGAATATAGTATTTCTAATATCATGGAGCTGTATATCCTAGGTATGTATAATTTAGAAAAATACTAAAACATCTGATTTATGCAACAATTATGTCATATAAAACGAATAGCGATACGAATACAATCTTAAAACTATATTATCTCTTTAGCTGAAGGTTTAACGTTCGTGAAGTGGAAAGCTTTCAGACAAGACTGGCTGTAATGTGATGTTTACAGAGATTATGCTCTATAATATACACTAGCTGTGACTGATATGCGCAGCTAGATACTTAGATTTTTAAACTGCATGCAATTTGCACATGCAGCATGGGTTGAGTTGCGCTCAGTATTTCGAAATAACTACAGCCAATAATTAATAAACCACTCTCGGTGACGCTGTATACAGCATCGAAACCCGAGTACATTTTTGATGGCATATACATATTGAAACCAGTCATACACAATTCCGTGACAGACACAATTTCAGGTTATGATGTTACTAAGAATATTAGGTTAGTGCCTTATTTTACAGAACAAGAAGGAGACAACTATTGTCCGTGTTTTGAGACGAAGAAAAACAAATGTTGACAATTTGAAATCGCCAGCCAGCACTGGACTGAATTTGTACTTACTGGTAAAGCTAATAATATTTACCATTCACTATCAGCATAGCAAAGTTCTGACTATGATCTAGTTGATAAATGCATCTTCTGAGTTAGTCCCTTAGGATTAAAGGGCAAACTTCAGGAACTATAACAATGAAACTTGACAGATTCATGTCGCATTTGCAAGAGAAAAAAAACAACAGTTAATTGATAGATGGTGCTTATCCATGACAATTAAAATTGCGAAAATCTCAGACAACGCCTAGTACTGGAATGATTGAAGAACTGTGTCGATAGTGACATTATGATTTATCTTGATGGAAATAAGGGTCTAACCATGGTAAATGCTGTTTGTGCTGCTGATGAGTATTGATTAGCTCATAAAGATTATTGTGTAGGTACGTCTTCCACTCAGGTGTTTTCTGGAGAATAGTATTTCAGCTAATACAAGACCTTCTAAATCTCAATATGGCACAACTTTAAGAAATTAGTCTTCCATTAAAGTTGATAAAATAAACTGGAAGCGTCGTACATGTACAAATTGCAACAAGAAAATACACGTTATTTCTGATTGCAACAAATTGAAACAAAAGCATCAGAATGAATAGGAACCACCTATTCCAAATGGTTTTATTCCTTTAAGGTCTTTCCTCAGTCATGTATCAATACATTTGCTCGATCTTATAAATCTCATTCTGATTTTGTTCTGGAGAATTACGAACCATTCATGTCGAGCTGCTCTATGTCACTCTTGTGTAATTGGGTCATTATCATCCCTAATACAATTTTAAGTGATACGGGGATCCTCATAGTCTTCTGTTATTAGGTACTTTGCCTTTTTCTGATAATACTCTGCTAATTAGAGTAGTTTAGTTCACAGAGTAGTGTGCGGCTTTTTAAATATTCTTCTCCATTGTGTAAATTGCTCAACAGACTAAGTCTTGTAACCCGTGAGAGTCGGTACAGTATGTGCCTTACCCGTTGAGAACATTATTCCATTATTAGGCAACGACCTAGCTTGAGATAACCGTGTGGTTAATCCACTTGTAACTGACAAACCATGTTTGGAACAGAAAGGAGGTCCTATTAAAATATAACTCCCTGATTTATACCTAGCTTGTGCAGTTACTAGACCTACAACATAGAAATTTCTAAGACTGATGTTAATAAGGAAAATATTAATTTAGCTGACACATGTATTAGTCAGGCGTTTGATGAAGTCTGCAACCTATTCCTACATTTGACAAACCATTTAGCAGAATAATGGTATATTGTGTTGGTCCCTTTCTTATGACCAAGTCAGGTAACCAATACATTTTGATCCTACTGTGTGCATCACCAAGAGTCCCAGAGGTATTTCATTTGAGGAATATTAAATAAAAACAATAGCAAAAGGATAATAAGGTTTTTGCAAAACTCTATTTTAGCTTTCCCAAATCTGTCCAATGTGATCAAGGGACACATTGTAGGTCTGGACCTTTCCAGCTAATAATGCTTGATTTTGACATCCAGCAATTTAAATCGAATGTGAAATTATGGTTTGACAGAAATACAATGGAGAGAACGTTTAAGTCTGGTAATAGAGTTCTGTCTTACTTGCTCGTTCATCAAATTTTCTTCAGATTAGATAATACCGCTCTTACGAGGTTATGAATACAAAGAATGAGTTAAATTATAATGATATTACTCCTGGGATGTAAAAAACATTAAGTACCAGCATGTTCATATAGATAGCCAGCTTAATTATGCAATTATTATAGTTGTACCTGTTCCACTCAGTGCGGATTTAAGTAAAGGAATATCATCAGCCTCTACTAGTTTTGGAGTGATACATTTTAGTAATTCAGACTTTATAAATAATCTGGACCAGACACTTTCACGTTTGCACCAACAAGAAAGAAATGAACTTAAACAGTTTATTTTTTATTATAAGCACTTAATTCCAGGTGTTCCTACAAGAACAAACACTATTTTTATGACAATGAAATTGTACAATCCAAACCTGTGAAACGACACCCTTACAGGATGACCCCACTCAAACAGGAATACTTGAAAAATGAAATTTGGTATTTGATGGAGGATGATTTCATAGAGCCTAGAAAATATGATAGGAGCTCACACTGTATAATTGTTTTGAAACCAGATGAAACTTTCAAAATGTTCACTAACTGTAGGAAGGTGAACAGTGGGATTAAAACCGATTAATTTTCAATACAAAGAATCGATGATTGCACTGATGCAATCGAAAATGCCAAGTATTCACAAAAAAAAAACATTCCTTAAAGAAGTTTGGCAAACTTCACTGACGGAAAAGGTAAGGGAAAACTCGGCATTCGTGACTCCAGATAGACTTTATGAACATAAAGTGATGCCGTTTGGAATAAGAGGTTCGCTAAGTATTTTTCAACTGAAAATGAATTTGATTACCTTTGGTATATATATATATATATATATATATATATATATATATATATATATATATATGTGTGTGTGTGTGTGTGTGTGATCGTTATATAGTTGCTGTCATCATCTACAGTGACACCTCGAAAGAACATTTAGCGACAATTCGGAATTATTTGTTTTACAGATTCCTAGCAGCAGAGAGGGTGAACCCTACAACTTTATAGAGGCGTCGATTCAATGATCTGAGGCTTCTACCAAATAGTAAAAAAAATGACTTCTATTCGATAAAATAAGATTTCCTTATATACGCCAACGTCGTTGTCATCCACCCTCTCTGCTGCTATGGGTTAATATTTTTTTACGAGTTTAACCGAATATTTGATCCAGTCTTTAGGACGAAAATCATTTATGATTTCACAAACAAACTAATCGCTAACACCTCCTCTTGTAGATCAATTAAATTATTTGACTGGTCGGTGAGTCGGAAATTAATTCTCGTTAACGAATTATTATGGCATCGCATGTAGACAGGATTAATTGGGTTTTCAATAATTAGGAATCCTGGAGGAGCTATTGGTGCAAACGAATAAAGAATATATCCCTGCTGAGCTTGATTTGATTGCTCTAGATTAATTTGATAACTTCCTTCGATTGCATCACATACTAAATTGAGCGCAATCACCGTTGAAATATTTACATTATGCGGGGCAATATGCCTACCGCCACCATCTGGATCATTATTATACCTGAGGACAGTTGAATCTGATTTTTGTAGCGCCTTGATATCGGTTTTAACAATTTTTGCTAGTCCATCAGCGTTGTATTTGGGAAACTTGAAATTACGCAGATTGTCTTCTGTGATATTGTAATCGGTTAGGAATCGTTGTTTATTGTCGCTGTTGTCATTAATTATTGTTTGAATAATTAGTTCATAGATATATTCCATGTCAGATATAAGTTGATTTATTATTTCAACGTGTTTTTGCAATTTTGTTTTCCGTAGTTGTTCTAGTTGTGTTTCATATAATTGTTTAATTTCATTAAAATAACCACGGATGTCAGTTAGCGTAAATGAAATAGTAACAGATGAGTCGGCTGTTCTTTTAATGATAAAATCCCATTGCAATGTGTCTTTGTTGGTAAATATAAATCTATCGCCGATTCTTCCTTTTCTTACATCAGATAAATTATCTCGATAACTGGGATTGATTTCATGATATGATTTTACGTCCGTGGTTAAGTCGGCGGTGGATTTTTCCGGTGGTTTTTCAGGCCATCCTAACACTGTTCTTAACGAGCTGTTATAGATATCTACAATGTATCCCTCTGTGCTTATTTCGATCGACGACGAGAGCGTCGGTTCATGAAGTTTAATAGCTATTTTTGATTCTTTTCCAGTGATTGATTTTATTCTACGCTGAATTTCAGCATCGATTTGCTCAATTTGGTACGACCCAGTTGGTAACGAAACAGTTTCCCACGCTGGAGTGCCATCGGGTTTATTCTTATACGAGAACACCAGTGCGTTATTGGGTTGCTGGCCGCCAAATGCAACAGATCTGATATTAGGCCAGCTATGATACACTCGTAATTTTGCCAGCGCGATCTCACGCACTGGAATCGGAGAAGGAAAGTTCACACTAAATTCAGGGTTCGTTGATGTTATTGATATCATGCTTGTTCGTATCGGAGTGGTATTCTCCGCGATTCGTTGAAGCAGTTGCAATTCGTTGAATTGTAGTGACATTATTGTTAACGCTGTCTTCAATTTCCAATTTCAACATCGCGGAGTTATACAACTGGGTCATCGTGGAAAATTCAACATCGGATATGAACGAATTATCTATCGACAGCGAGATCAACTCGGATAATTTCGAGTACGCGTCAAATACCACCCTGTACCGAGCTGTATAATCACTGAGTTTTTTCTGAGAACACGATGATAATTTTTTAGTTATCGCGGTGGCGACTGCCGCGATTGTTGTTGCCGCGGAGATAGCAATCGGAACTGCAATCGGAGCCATCATGGTCACCGTCGACATAATAACCCCAGCGCTGGCCATCACACCGGACACCGAGTACACGGTGATGTCGATGATTGCTACGCTGCGTCGGTATGTTTTCATTTTTTCACGATAACGCTCAGAAAGTGATTTCAAGTTCGCGGAAAACTCTTTCACGGTGTTGAATCGATATTGCGATGACGGCGTCATCTGCGATTGTGATACCGCTGACTCCGTCAACGGGGTTATTATCGGTTCAATTGATTTCATCGATGACTTCGTCATTGACATTGTTGTTGAAATTGTTGTTGACATTGTTATTTTAAACCCGCTAGTGTTTTCAATTATTAGCCATCTTCCGGGTAGTAGATCAGGGGATGTCTACTTCACCTACGAATTCTAAACACCAGGTTATTGTTGATCTAATGGTGTAATTCAACCGCGATAATCTCAAATTCTTCTTCTCCCCCCGCGATAATTACTGTCGCGGTGCCACCAAAGTAGGTTTTACCTTTCACGATGATATCAAATTGCTTGTTAGAGATTAACGTCATCCTGTAGATACCATGGGGCCACTTCACGTTGGTGACTTTCAATTTAGCATTAGAGTTTTTTACCCAATCAAAGGTCCCATGATTGACCTTATACACGATATTTTTAACGCCTATGTCTGGATGCGGAATTTTTACCTTTTCAAAATCTTCTCGTAGTTTAGTAATATCGTCGTAAATGTCGAGATAGGTTTTTTTGATTTCGGTAGCTTTTATCACCTTTCCCTCAAAAGTAAGTTAGATTCTATACCTTTTTGGATTATATAATGCCCGTGGAGTTGAGAATATGTCGTCGTGTTATTGTGACTTTCAGAACCCTTAAAGAAATTTTTAACAAACTCGTTGGTGAGTCTTTGTTCGTCAATAGCGCTTTTAATTTCCGCGAGAGTCATGTCTGTCAACGATGTTGTTTCAGATTCGCGTGTTCTCCCTAAAAATTTATCAACGATGGTATTAAGTGCTGCTTGTCTCACCATAAACCTAATAATATCGCTGAGAGTCATCGTAGATGTAGCTGGGACACCAAAGAAATTATTAGCGACGTAGGCATTGTGAGTATGCCTGATAATAAACTCGCTAATTTCAGCGAGAGTCGAGTCTGCCACAGGTGGGGATCCAAAAAACTTACTAACGACGTCGTTGGTGGGTTTTTGTACCTTTTCAAGATTTTCTATTATTTTAGAAATATCATTGTAAATATCGAGATAATTTGCCTTGATTTCATCTTCATTCATCACCCTTCCCGCGTCCTTGTTAAAAAAGAATAGCGATAGATAGTTTTTAATTTCAGCGAGAGTCATGCCAACCACAAGCGGGGTTCCAAAGAATTTATGTACGACATTTTTGCGAAAACTATTATAACCTCGTATATGATCATCCAGCTCACGGCCGTGGGTGGTAATCGTGTTGTCGTGGGCGGCAATCTTGTTGTCGTGGGTGGCAATCGTGTTGTCGTGGGTGGCAATCGCGTCGGTGATCGTAGACACAAGTGCGCCGGGTTTAAGTTGTCCACCGTTGGAATACAGCGCAATAGAGTTTTCAGCGGCATCGCGCTGCCGTATCAAAATGTCATCCAATGACACATCACTGGTTTTTAATTTACCCTGGCGATCTTGAAATACAACTATTTTGTTCGGGTCAACACTTGCTAAATTTAACGTCTCAGCGATTTCATTTTTAATTATATTTTTTACATCCTCGATAGAACCCGCAGATATTTTCGCGGTGGGTTCCGACATTGACAGAACTTGTCCCCAAAAATTAATCATTATTGTAAAGACTCTAGTATTTTCAATTTATTGATTCTCTAAAATTACCTTGTAATTTCCCACTCGTGTATTTATTTACAATCAGATGAGGTGGTTTCTGTGACGATGAAATCTCCGCGAGGACATTTAATACTTCACGGGCGCATATCGGTGGATCATTTAATTGTTGTGTTGGCAGCGTGGAATAAAAAATCGGAAACTCTTTGAGTTTCATCGAAGAATTTATATATAGCATAAACTCTCTTGGCGGAGCTAACCCATATGAATCGAAATAGACAATCCCACGTGGATCAATCGCGTATGCAACCCAGTGAGTTCCCGATCCGTTACTGTTATCAAGATTGATGATACCGGTTTCGACGCGTTTAGGTTTTCTCGGTAATTGATCTCTCATAAAAACCCCTCTGAAATTTTTTACCGCTAGTGTTTTAGCAGCATCAATTAAATCAAAATTGGACATGGGAACCATAGGTTCCTCAGTCATAGACTCCTCAACAATTGGGTTTTCAACTAATAAACCGTTCCTGGTATTCTTAGACCTGATCCGTGAACGGATCTCCCGCTGTACCATGAATACGGGGTTCCTGGTAGTCTTAGACCCTTTCCCTTTTTTTATATCCTTTCCCAGTTGCCTTTTTCAACGCCATCCCTGCCGCGGTCCCAACGGCTCCCAACGCTGCCGCTTTCGCCACTGCTGGGGCAGCCGCTGCAATCAATGCTGGTATTGCAGCTAACAATGGAAATATACCACCTGATTTTATCATGTTCGCGACTGCAGCTTTTGAAAATACAATTTGAACCCCTCGCCGTTTCTTTAGCGCATCAATGAAATGTTTTATTTGACGATCCGTCAATGATATTTTATGTGTACCGCCGGACATCTGCGCTGGTTTCAACGTTATTGTGGTTCCACATTCTTTAGCGGATTTTGATCGCAATTTCCTGACCTGACCATCAGTCAGCTTGACACTAACAACACTATATGTCATTTTATTGTAAAACACATTTATTCTTTCAATTGATCTAATTGGAAACTCTTCAAGTTTCATTTACATATTTTTGAAAATCATAGATTTTCCACTGGTGCATCAATAAGTCTCATTCGTCCACCAACACCTTCTAACAACATTGATTTGTCGCTGAGAATGACAGCAACCGCTCTATAATTAACACCACCAGGATCTATACGAGCCCTAAAATGTATGTCAACGACGGATTGCCTTGTTAAATCAAGATGCTCCAGCGAAAAGTAATAAATCGGATATAGGTTTTTAAAATCAAGTTGCGATATTTGCAAACCGGTATCAACATTTTGATCACGACCCATAAATGATAGCATCCAATGATACACACGTGCTATATGGTTGTTTTCGTAATCAAGCTGTATATCCTCAGATGGTTCTTGTTGTCCGTTTATTCTCAGTGAAACCTCACTTACCCCTAATCGATCAAATATCATATGACTGCGTTCTTGGGAACCTAATCGATTCCTATTCTGTAGAGCTATAAATATATGACGTGGAGCTGAAACGCCTTGTTTTGATGCCAGGTGCCATGTAAATGTACCAGCAACACTATCCTGTTTGACATCAGTCGTTGTTGTTAGCCAACTTAGCAATGATTTGCCGCCTGTTTCCATAAATGAAAGTAGCCGCTCTTCTCTGGTAATTGATGGTGTCATTACTGGCATCCACAATACTATTTTACTCAAAACAACTTTACCATCAGCGGCACCAGTACGCCAAATTGCATCAGTGTCATCGCCTTTTCGCACTAATGCGATTGTGTGTTTGGCTCCATAGATGACTTTTCTGACATTTCTGCAGAATCCAAATATGTGATGGAGTGGAATCGCACATGAAAAATATCGCTGCTGTCCTTGCAACGTTGCTACTCGTGTTGCAAATCCTAAATTGAAATTAGGAATGGTGGCAGTTATGACATCAAAATCTGCGGCCGGTCTAGTATATCCGGCTGGTGCTGGATCAACTGCGGTATCTCGTGTCGCCTTTACCCTAGAATACTGAACGTTTTCAGGATGATCAGAAGTATCCTTAGCAAACATCATAGATGGACCAGCAGACCTTGTATAATCATCGGAGTATCTTGCTAATCCGATTATTGTTGTTGCAACATCAACATCACGGTCTATTGATTCAATTTCTTTTCCATCAATGAGATATTTTGCACTGTCAAATAGCGCCATGATACCATTATTGACTAAGCCGACTTTGGCACCATCTGGATATGGGGTATCAGCTGCAACATTTGTTACAAGTTTTCCTTCTACTTCAATAAATGCTTCACATGGCAAAAAGTATTTACTGGTATCTTGAACTTGAAGTTCAACTCGCGATCGTAGGTCGGGTTGTATTGCATGATAGGAATAGTATTGATAATCGCGGACGGAATCGTCCTTGCCCACTTTGGCTTCCATATTAAGCGCGGGATCAGCTGTTCGTTTAAACATTTATAACATTACTAGTGTTTTCAATTGTGAAACACTTTGTAATCATCGTCGTTGAAAATTCTTCGAATTTCTTTTTCGTTTCAAACCACTTCCTGCTATCGCGCTCATGATAGCGCTATCTGTTACCGGTGGCGACGGAGTCACCGAAGCAGCCAACGACGCTAGTTTTTCATCTACTGCGTTTTTTATAATTTTACTAACACTTGCAGGCATTTCCGCTGTAGACGGTAACGGTTTCTTTTTTCGTCTCACTAATGATGTTATTTTATTCTTCGCAGCTGAAAACGCTTTTCCGGCGAGATCTCCAACAGCACCAATACCCTTATCACGAATTACATCAATGGCTTTCATTGATAATTGTTTAGCTAACGGCGCCACCATGGGAGCCATTCTTGTAAATAACCCCGCAATGGTATTGCCGAAACCATCTCCGTAATATGCTCTATAAACAGGCAATCGTGAGTTCACCACGTAGACGCTTACGGGTTTATCATGGTTGTAGTGTATAATCATCTTGTTATAAAACTAGTAATTTTTCAATTAGTGATCAATCGCTAGCGTCCATTGGATTTTCATCATAACCATGGGCGTCTCTGTGATTTTCAACTAATTCAGCAATGAGTTCTCGATATACATTAATGTCCATGATACTGCCGGCAAATAATCGTCTACAGATATCAGCGGCCTCATTAATTATTTCCGGTGAGTTGTTTCCGGCTCGCTTCCCCCCGATGAGAACCTCCAGTCGTGATATATCACTTAGGATGTTACCGGGACAACTACGAAACGTCAAGACGTTTTGACCACTACCTGAAATTACTGGCGATTTAGAAATTCCCTCCCCACTACTATAATCAGGTGCTTCCCACAGTTTTTCTGAATCCGTACTTTGTAAATAACTAAAAAGATCATCATCATCTCGATCAGATGGTTCAGGCGAAGGTCCAAGCGAAGCTTGGGGTGGTAGTTGTTGTTGAGATTTTTCTTGTTTAGCAGGTGAAAAAGATATTTTTTTTGCAGTTTGTTGTCGCCGTCGCTGCAGTCTTTGTGGTTTTCTTTGTGATTTTTGTTCTTCATATTGTTTATACACTATACCCACCGCATTGATATATTCAATGTATGATGCACTATCTGTCTTAATTTGACTTTTTCCAGTTTTAATTTTGTAAAATATATCAGCCCAATGTTGTATACCTCTTACATACTTGTGCTGTTCTGGTTTTAACATTTTTTTTCTGTTTTCATACGTCGTAACAACAAGTGCAGGAAACTCTGTAGGGTCAGTCTTATCAATTGTTGCTAACCCTTCTTCGTTAAATCGCGCGCGTAATTCATCTACTATTTTATCATTGGTCTTTTTCGGACCAGGTGGGGTTTTTTGTAACAACGCTGATGTCTTTTCAGTTTCCGCTGCTATCTTTTCAAGCACACCAAGAACAGACACTTCTCGTCGCTTGCCTTCCTCAGGAATATCTCCAAATATTGCTCGTTCAGTTGCTGTTTTCACATCGCTGGTCGCACTTGTTATCGGGGCGAACAGTTGTTCACTTGACACAGAAAAGTCAGTCTGCGCTTGTTGTCGTTGTTGAAGTTTCTCACGAAGTCTGTCTCGAACCGGTATAAACTTTTTAATTGCTGCTAGCCGCTCTCGGGCTAATCTAGTTGTAAGCGATTCACCTACCATATATTGTTTGTGAACTAATTTTTCAAATGTTCACAATTAAAAGATGAGTTATTAAATAATGTACCATCAAGCTAACGTATCCATCTCCGACAAGGTTAAACTGTACGACGCTATCCGCGAATGTTTCAGAAATAACATCGCTGGGGGTTTTCAAAATTGTAATGTCTGAGAACGGCGATGAACGATTTTTGTTAACGACGCGGCAACAACAACAACTGCGTGAAAATGGAGGCGTCGCGGTGATTACTTGCTACCACTACCAGATCATCCAGTACGCACATAACTGCATAAGCAGGCCCAAACTGCTGAGTATCCTTTCAGGAGAAAATCCCATGTGAGTGTTACAAAAAACGCTAAAAAAATTTTTATTTTTTAAATTATTTACTGAAAGTCTATCACTCACGTGGTTAAGATACTGGTTTTTCCTCGTTTAACATTTTTTTAAGATCACGAACCTTAGAACTAATTTCAGCTCGTTTTTGATACTCTTGGCCGAGCTTTTGACGTATTGCTTCAACGGTGCTAAATAGCGTTATAAATACATCAATATCGTTACCGTACAAACAAGCATAGATGGACTTTTGAATTCCTTTCACGAGTCTGTACATTTTAGGTAAAACATAACGACCCTTACTAGACTGATACTCAATATCTTCATATTCCGAGGTAATCTTGTCACAGTCGAGACCTTCAGATAATACTACCCCGTTATTTTTTAAATTTGAGATTTCGGCAATTATAGCATTTACATCTTTGATATCCATTATTTATATTTTTATATAAATATAGTATACTGTATCTCTAATTATTAAAAAAATGCAAAATAAATGATATCAATTATGAGCGGTTATTCATTCATGAGTCCCTTATTCAGGCCTTTGTGTCCTTGCTAGGGTCTTTTCTTTTGGCTATCCATTCCAGATGCCTTTTTCTTTTGGCTATCCATTCCAGATGCCTTTTTCTTTTGGCTATCCATTTGGATTCCCTTTTGTTACCCTAACACCGTTTCTATTAGCCGGTAGCCCATTCTGTGCTACCCTGTGGGGTTCCTCATGTGAATGTAGAGCTTTTGCATCAATTTATACCATTTATTTTACATCCAATTACTTTGATAAACACATAATCTCCGGCGAGGGGTCTAACTCAGCAAAGGCTGAATTAGATCTCTCAGAAGGTATATGTTTATTGGATGTTATGTGGCGTGTGGGCGTGGTAAACCAAACCAACATGGCAACCCATGAAATTAAATTCATGGTTGCATGAGTTGGAAAAAACACCAACCCACGCTACCGAGAATGCGATAGCATGAGTTACAATGTTTGTTTGGCTAAGGGGGTCCGCCCCTCTCCCCAATTAATAGAAAAAACATCTTCCGTTTCGCCATCAAATAATGTATCTGCTATGGGGACCGAACACGTAGTAGTTGATAGCTATGTTTACAAGACAAACACGCTACCATTACACCACGGAGCCGTCATATAAAATAGAGATTGTTAATATATATATCTGATTAAGAGATTTTTTAAAATAGACAATTTTACTATCGTATTTAAGAAAACGAATAATAATTTAACTGTTGTAACTATTCAGAAAACAGTGAAAACATAAAATCGGAGCAGTTTAAAATATAAAGTAACTATCAGTCACGCATGCCTGCGTCAGTGACTAGACAAATAAATTATCGATTAGATCACAAAGAGCTGTATACAGGAATTTTAACCACGCCCACCTACTTCAATGAATAGAAACCACTCGCGATGTATACATATGGTTCTTGATAATCGGAAGGATGCATTTGCTTTTATTTTCCGCGCGTGGTTTATCCTGCACTCAGTGTAGCCAAGCGACAATAAAACGTTTTAGAAATTGCTAAAAAATAAAATTCTACCGAAACTATGTACAGTCACGTGCGCGCCTAGTTAACAGACGACAAATTCCTTTGACGTCATGATACAAGGGAACTTAGTGAGTTGCGGCGGATTTGTCCATGGGGATTTATCTCCCTTGAATAGTTTCAGGTGTATACGAATTTTATTTTATGACTATTTTTTTCGACAGAGCAGTTTTAATTATATTTTCTGCAACAAATCGTATTGAAGTCCCGCAAATGTCAAAGTATCTGCTGGCTTCATTTATCGACTGAAAGCTTCTCTCTTGATTATTTTTTAAATCAAACGATTTGATCCCCCTAGGGCGTTTTGCATGTTTGCCAGTTCCACCTAATTTTGCATTCCGACCTTGTGAGACGGCTTGAAGATTCACAAGACAATTATCAGTCTTTACGCCATTTATGTGATCAATCACAAAGCCGTCTTCGATTAATCCGTAAAATGCTTCATAGATGGCTCTGTGACAGAGATACTTCTTCCTCCCAGCTGAAAACATCAAATACCCCATATTATTCAGATACCCAACCGGTTCTTTTAGTCTGCAATTTCTAATAACACCATCACGGGATGCTTCATAATTAACAAGCACTGGGTGAGGTCTGAAATCTTGGCTCATTTGTATAATAATACTATTTGTCTAATTTATTATTTGCTTTAATTATAAGTCTATCAATGTAGTCTTGAGGGTTTTTTATGATTTTGTCCTTGATTTTATCAAGGTCGTTGGGGTCAATGACTGCATTTTTTATTCGTTTGTCATAATAGCGTTTTAGTTCCCTGTATCGTTTGCCGCCGCAACTGAGACATAATTGTGATTTTCCCCTTACCCCAGCCAGACATTGGAGGCATGGGAGAGGACCAAAACTTCCTCGCCGAACGCTTTGTAAATGATGCCCACAGAATTCGCTTCTGCATGATTTGTTACACGGGGTTGTTGATCCAATCATAAGCCACTTGCAGTGATTCATTATACTATATTTTTCTATTTAAATACTTGTTTTAATTATAACATGGAAGAGTTCAAGAGATTATCGAAAATCGAACCTTGGAAAAATGCTAAATTCAATCTCGATAGAGTCTCTGATACACCAAAACGTCTAATCGGTGACAGAACTATACTAAGTAAAATCAAGGAGTGTTTTAATGAATTCTACCGAGACGGTGCAGCATACTGTTGGTCGACATTTCGAATTATACACGAGGATGTCAATGTACCTAACATCGATGCTACCATGAATGATGAAAGAGCAGCTGAGATCATTTCACACCTTGGCGAGCCAACGGGGTGGAAATCTAAAGATGGAAATCCAAAGGATTTCAAACAAAGCAATTCCCAACAGAAGTATTTTTTCAGAATAAAATTCATTATCGAAGTCGAAGGTAAATGGATTATCAAGGATAAATTTGAAACAATCCTCAAGGATAAAAAAACTGTCATTGTGAGTAGAGATTAAAAACCAGGAATTCTAACTGGAATCGACAAACCATACTACGAGAGATCTTATCCTGTAACAGCAATCGTATATGGAATATACCCGCTAAATGATAAACCCGATATCGCAAAACTAGCTCCTATGAAATATTCTAGTTCACTGAATTGTGTAGCAACACGGGTAATGGAACACTTCCCAAATGCATCCCGAGGAAATAAACTAACTTATCTGCGACGTAGGAAAATAACCGAATGGGAACTGACAGTGAAACAGCACGGTGCAAAGATTTCTGATATAGCTAAATTAGAAACATCATTAAGATTCCCAATATCAGTAATGACGATAACCGGAGAAGTTTTATACGAACCGAAATATAACAAAAATGGAGCTCCAATACAAATTATTGATCCTAACGAACACGCGTGGACACCTGCAGTAACAATATTTCCACGAGATAGAACCGTGAGATATATCCCCGAGGAATTCGTCGGGGAGTTCGTCGGAGATGTTTTTTAAAATGAGAAATTATTCGATGCTATTCATGCGTTGTGTAAAGATGATCCTGTGTCAGTGTGGTTACTTAGAAGTGATGAAGATCCCGAAATAGGATTTGATCAATTTGTAAGACCAAATGGTGAATTATATCGCGTTGAAGAATTAGATAACAGAATGAGAAAAATCGCTAATGATTTTTCACCGGAGAGTTTCCATGAAAAACTACTCACGGATAGTTTTACTATTCCATTAGTGGTAGCTCACTTCGCAAGAGAAAAAAACTCATGGCGTCCAACACGAAGTGATTTTCTCGAGGATGTTAAATTGAGTTGCGTCGAATTTAGTCATGGAGGACTGTGGAATACAAAATACTCACGTGATGGTATGATTTCAATTGATATAGCTGCGTGTTATCCAGGGAGTTTTCTTGGATATGGAGAAGCCGCTGAATACTTTAAACGATTTGGACACCCCACGCATGAAATGACTCGTGTTGCGATTAATGGGCCATTACCTGATTTTGATTTAACCGGATTCGCTCGTGTGATATCATTTGAACTCGCTACAGGGTTACATCCGTGTAGTTATGTTTGGCTTGGTAGACATATATCTGAAAAGGCCTGGATGCCAATAGTGTTACTACGATATATGATTGATTGTGAGATGTTACAATCTTTGATTGTTTCCGAAGCTATTATATGCTATCGAGCTCAGAAAGAAGTTTGGCTACCACAGCCCGATCTAGATCGTATAATTAGCGAACAGCGAAAACAGTTTCCAGATTTCAATGAAGAACAAATCATGAATTGGTCTAAGGAGTTATTTGAAATTAAAAAAGAACAAGCAAAAGATTTTGGACGAAGAATAATCGGTAAATTTACCCAGGGTGGAAGATACGACAATGCAAAATATTCCTCGCGGTTGATCATAGACGTCGCTGAATACGATTTTATTGTAACGGATTTAACGAAACAGGGAAAACTTGTAAATCGTAAAGACGCTTTTCTATCCAATGGTGAGAAATTGGGTACGGTTGTTACCTATTGTGATGGATATATTAAACAATATACACATCTGAGAAGTTCTATGCTAGCTTATGCTTCTATCAATTTATTTTCGATGATAAATAGATTTCCTAATAACGCAGTTAGAGTAGCCACTGATTCTATTTATATCCACGAGAAATACAAATCAGATGTAGCTAAATTCACAGATCCCGAGGAAGCGTGGGGACGTTGGCGATTTAAAAAGGAAAAACTACATGAGTATTGTGAATCGGCAGATGTTACCATGGATTAAAAGTACTTAAAGTGTGATAAGATTCAATCAGAATTTTCTAATGCACCACCGGTATCTGATCCAATATGTAGATACAAGACAGTTTATTTAAACGGTTGTGGTGGATCAGGAAAGACAACTCGTGCAATTGAATTATATCGTCGGTCAAATGTGATTGTGTTAACACAGACTCACAGACTCGCCAGAGAGATGATACAGCGAGGGGTAAATGCCTGTACTTATCACAGTTTCTTTCGATAGAAAGGCGATGAATGGACCCCTGATCGAATGGGCGATAAATTCATTCCTGAAATCATAATTTGGGATGAAATATGCACGGTATCGTTGAGAGTATTACAAACATTTCTCGAATGGTTGTCAAACAAAAACACAAAAGTCGTCATGTGCGGTGATCACGGCCAACCACCACCATTTGTCGGTGCATCTCCACATGAATGGCTAAAGGGTTTTGTAGACTACTATGAAGAAATTACTACTGATTATAGATCACTTGATGAACAATTACGCGAGTTCAAAGCACTGATTAGATTACACCCGGATAAAATCCAATGTGAAATAGCGCATGAAATAATTTCAGAAACTCCCATGAATGATTTTTGGGAAACGTGGAGACCAAATGATTTGATAGTAGCAAGTAGAAAAATAGTCAGAGACACACTTCAGATGAAGTTATTTCAAACGCATAAAGAAAAATTTGCAACACTTCCAGTACCGTTGTGTTATAGGCCTTCGGATACACGAAAGCAGAATATTGAAGTTGATATTCCAGGGAAGAGTGAAAAGCAGATTCTCGTGTTAAATGATATTGTGCTGGTTGATATCAGCGTCGTTGAAGATGCATTGCGTGCTAATAAATCCCCGTGGACGCTAGGATACGCAGCGACGATACATTCTTCACAGGGATTGACTATATCGGATACAATTGTTTGGATGGTAGATAATCGCATCGAATGGTCGAATTTAGTCTATCTTGCAGTATCAAGAGTGAGGAGATTAAATCAACTTCGAAGAGTTGTTTTCGATGATGAAATCATTGGTGACGATGATGACACTACAATGGATGATGCTAGCATCATTAATAAAAAACTCTCCGGTTATAAACAACAGGATAAAAAAAAATAATAGAGAATTTGACATTGATGCTAAATTAATAATTACGCTGAAACAACAACAGAATAATCACTGCGCGAGTTGCAATTGTATAATGCGTTGGCAGTATTCGGATAAAGATCCTAGCCAATTTACCGTAGACAGAAAGAATAGCAGCATTGGTCATACCAACGATAATGTTATGCTGACTTGTCTTGAGTGCAACAGACGAAGGGGTGCTAGTTAAGACCATGAGGTGGCAATTGAGTATCGTCAGGAATCACTTGTAATTGTTCGCGTGTAAAACCCCACTGAGGGGCAGTTGAATCTAGTTTATAGATAGGAGGTCTACCAGTTGATCGTGTTATAGTAGATATCTTGTGTGCAGTAACACTCCAAATAGGATCAGTAGCCCTTTTTCTGCCACCTTCAAGCTCTCCTGGTTCGTATAAATATCTCACAGTGACATTACTACCAAGAATTGGTTCTTTGAAATCTTTTTGTGAAATTCCTTGGATTTCCATTTTTGGTATGGACGCTTTCTTAATCGCGTTGACAGGTTTCATGTTAATTGTTCGAGTAATCTCGTTATTGAGCGCGGTAATCACAGCTGGTAATCTCTTAACCCATTCACGGGATCTTTTATCCTGAATAAACTCCTTCGCGTATTGATATCCAAATAACCGCTCAGCAAGAGTCCGATTAAATCGTTCAACAATTGCCTGATCGCGATGTAGCGCAGTATGCCCTCGTCTGATGGTGACATTATGATGTTTCATCGCTGATAACACTGCACCCTGACATTCCTTGCCAGGATCAACTTGTAACAGATTCGGCCAACGCAGAGGACCCTTTCGATAAATCTTTTCAAATGCAGAAGCTACTTCAGTAGCTGACTTTGTTTTTAGCGGTTCTGCTTGTTTGTATCGACTCGCAACGTCAACTACGGTTAGCGCGTATTTGTAACCGTTGTCATGTGGTAAAAACAATAAATCAGCTTGATGAACTTCATTGGGTCCGGTAACATCAAAATGCGAAAAATTGATTTGTTTAGGCGGTGGTAGATAAATCTGCCATAGTGCCTGTTTGGATAACCAATTAGCCGCAGTAGCCTTTTTCACTTTTGCGGCGCTGGCGAGCTTACTGATTGCTGCTTTACCCTTCCAGTATCCTCTCGGAGAATAATAAATAGATTCCATATTATTAATTACCAGCACCCATCATCAATTTGCCTTTCATAGCTGATTTTACCAACCACGAAGCCAATTTTTCTTTGAAAGATTTATCAGGAATAGCATTTAACGCATGAATTAATTTCACATCTGCGAGATGCCTGTGTTGCAGATTGCTGCTTTTATATGCAACATCATGAGCGTGACACGCCTTATCAATGGCGTTTATCGGATACTCGCCGGATCTGGGTTGATTTTGATCATCAAGTCTGATATCTAATCGTGTTCCGGGGCCACAGTAGCTATATCCTGGAAGGTGCTTTTCTCCGGGGTACTTTGCCCATGGGGTTCCAGGGAGTTTTGCCAATTTGGCTGCGATATCACCTCCTCGTTTTTTTTTAAAAACATCTCCGGATTGTAAAATCTTTGATTTTGTAGAAATAAATCTAAATTTTTTTGTACTACATTGTACGCATTTACCAGAAAGCGCTGATCGGTTATTTCTAGTTGTAATCGTCGTCAAGTCATCTGTGCCAGTACGCGTTTTACACTTCACACAATATAGATCCATAATTTATGTATAGAGATATGGATATAATTGATTGTTCAGCGACTAAAGCAAGAGAACCAGTTAAGCATCATGCAACGCTACCAAACTCTATCCGGATGATTATAATCGGGCCATCTGGATCCGGCAAGACGCAATTGTTACTCAATTTAATAATGAGATGGATGAAGTGGGATAAGTTGTATTTAATTGCCCCTAGCGTAGATGATCAATGATGTTATGAAGTGTTAAAGGATTTTAACGAGAATGCATCAGAAATTAAGGGTGAGAACGCCATTGATTTTATAACTGATATTGACGAGGCACCATCCGTGGATGACCTTGATGGGAACATTAATAATTTAGTCGTATACGACGATGTGATGTTAGACAATCAAAAAAATCCTGCTAGGATCTTTTCCAGAGGCAGGCATAAAAACACCGACGTGATATATGTCACTCAACGATACACTCAGATTCCAAAAGTGATTAGAGATAACTGTAATATTCTTGCTGTGTTTAACGGCGTTGATACACATACGTTACGAAATATTTGGCAGACATGGTGCTCTGATATGGACTTCAATCAATTTAAAAATTTCTTTAGTAACGCTCTGTCAACCCTGTATGGATTTATAACAATAAATTTACATGATCCTCGAACACGATATCGTATCGGACTGGATCAAATATTCGGTTAAACTCGTAAAAAATTATTAACCCATAGCAGCAGAGAGGGTGGATGACAACGACGTTGGCGTATATAAGGAAATCGTATTTTATCGAATAGAAGTCATTTTTTTTACTATTTGGTAGAAGCCTCAGATCATCGAATCGACGCCTCTATAAAGTTGTAGGGTTTACCCTCTCTGCTGCTTTCCTTGATGCAAGTTTGACAATTAATGTATCGAAGCTTGAGTTATGGCGTGCATGTATAACATTTTTAGGACATATTTCATTTTTCAATACATTAACGACGATATATAATCTGTGTTTGTAGGAATAGTAGATATCTAATACTAACCCTTTATGAAGCCTCGTACAAGTTGTCAATGAAACCGGAACATTCTGACTTTCTGCACTTTGCCCGGAGGCTTTTATTTCAGCGTTAGGTAGACTGAATGACAGAATAGTAAACAGACCACGTTTGGAGGCGTTGGGAGGTGGATGGAAACACGTCGTAGCAAGCGCACAATATGACTTTACTCTGTAAAACTCTCAAGATAATGTATGTTTGGCTCTTATTGCAGACACTAGGCGCTGCAAATTCCGATACTCAGGCAGGAAGGAGAATATATCTGCAATCACAAACAAAATGGCTAGAAATTATTTATGGTGCGAACGATACATTGGAAAACTGTTCCATAGAAACAAATGGGTATGTTGAATCTCTCTCTCTCTCTCTCTCTCTCTCTCTCTCTCTCTCTCTCTCTCTCTCTCTCTCTCTCTCTCTCTCTCTGTACCTCTACAGAAGTACAGAAGTGTTCTATAAAACTCGGTCTCCTCGAAATAATGTACATAACCTGTCACTCCAAGGAGAATATCTCTCTAGTGACCTAGCTTCTACTCTGCTTTGTTTGCCTTGTTGAGATTGCTTGGTCATTGTAGTGTGAGATATTCATTTCTTCTGTTGTTTCGTTTTGATTTGTTAAATTTGAACTTTCCATTTTTTGTAAATGTCCGCCATTAAGAGAGAGAGAGAGAGAGAGAGAGAGAGAGAGAGAGAGAGAGAGAGAGAGAGAGAGAGCTTTTTATTCACTTGTAGCGAGGACTTGCTTTTGGTTATTTTTGTTTGTATATTCGATTGGTTCATTACAAGCGAATTTTGAAAGAAAATGACAAAACTAAAATGATTAAATACAAAAATTAAAACGACATAGCAAATCTATTATCGCAGGAGGTACTCGGTACTGTTTCAAAGTAACAGACTGTATTGTACCCAACCATGAGCAAGCACACACAAATTTCAAGCCGTATAAAGAGGGTGGATTATTAAACAACGCCATATGCAATGAAGTGATTGTCTAGATTACCAGTCATGTTTAATTGAAAGTATCCAGTGCAAATCAATAGGCGCAAACTGTCAGGTTGTGGTATGAATTCTCAATGTGTGTCTTATGTGTTGGGCTGTTACTGACGGAACCTGGTGCCTGCGTTAGTGTTGGATAGTAACTGAAATTAGTGTCCTCTAAACTCAGCCTAGAACATATTTATCTTCATATCATAACATGTTCGTAACTGATCGAGTGGACCAATAGAGCCAACTAAGAAATTTGTTATTTTAAATTAAAAGTTATATTAAATAACTCCATATATATATATATATATATATATATATATATATATATATATATATATATATATATATATAACTATAACTATAACTTCGATTTTTTTTGCGAGAAACAATTAGTAAATTATATCAAAATAATCCCAACTTTATTTCTACACAAAACATCTAAAACAAATTATTTTAATTTTAAAGAAAAAAATATGCATTATATCTAACAATTTTGACTTTATTTCCATTAAACAATATTATCAACATTTAGTTTCAGGTCGCAAATTGAAACTTTCTGAGGACTCAAACATTTTGAGAATTGAATGTATACTACTACATGGAACTATTCATGCAATTCTAAAGCCAAACATCTCGATAACTGAAATATAATTTCCTTATAATCTATGAACTTTTACCTTTAAATATATATCAATCTCATGCTACGAATACGTCTTCATCCTAATTACTGCACCGGATTCGGGTGGTGTATTAATTGTTAGATGTGTAGAGGGAAACTGGAGGAGAAATGGAAGAGGGATTGACTATTAATATATCTGAACCATGTGATGAACCATCTCTCTCTCTCTCTCTCTCTCTCTCTCTCTCTCTCTCTCTCTATCTCTCTCTCTCTCTCTCTCTCTCTCTCTCTCTCTCTCTCTCTCTCACACACACACACACACACACACACACACACCATGGACATTGATGCTCCTTAACTTACGAGTAATTCCTTCTCATAGCAAGAAATGAGAATAAGGTTATGAAAAGCTAATCACAACCTAACATACATAACAAAACTTTCATAACACATCTAACCCAACTTGTTCTGTCTGTTAATACTCAACTTTTCTGTTATCCAGCCATACAAGATCACCTTCGAAATGATGGCGCTTAACATCATTTCCAAGTCCGCTGTTTTATCGTTTTTCTCCGTCATCGGACGAACGACAGCCAGCGCCATTAGAAATGCACTTGCTCTTACCGCAAGTGCAATTACGAACAAAAAGCAGATTGCGCACATTTTAAATAATTTCAGCGCGCCTCGTGTTTACTCTGGTCTATACATTTCACTTACTTTTGTTAACATTGTTGGCTGCGCTATCGTGTTTGTCTTGTAACCATGATTGTTTTTTGTTTATATATGTATCTACTCTTCGGGATAAAAGTTAAATATTACCAGAACATCATTATTCGATAACTGCATCCCAATTAAATTGTCAAGGATAAAGAATATTCCCTTTATGATTTAAGATGCATCATTCGGTGTGGCTCCTGAAGAGTCGGAATTTTCTCACGAGAATGTGGCATTACAATCTCACAGTAGTTTGTAAACACTTTATCATCGCATAATGTGATCACCGAATATATTTGAAGTTTGTCCATTGTCACCGCAGATAATAAAATAGCTGCCGATTTCTCTTGCATATTCAGAAATTACTCTGAGGTAATGTTTGTAACTGTGCATGTCTAATCCCAATTAATTATTCTACGGATTATGATCAATACTGAAATTGCATGAATACTTTATTGTCCTTAATTTGAAAGAATCCATCATAAATGTGTTAAAACAAAACAGAGTTTGTACGTACGGCTTTTAGCCAATCGATGTGGATATGCATCTCGATACATGCTTAAGGCAATCCACACAGAGGCTTCTCGATACATGCTTAAGGCAATTCACACAGAGGCTTCTCGATACATGCTTAAGGCAACTCACACAGAGGCTTCTCGATACATGCTAAAGGCAATCTCTACACAGAGGCTTCTCGATACATGCTTAAGGCAATCCACACAGAGGCTTCTCGATACATGCTTAAGGAAATCCACACATAGGCTTCTCGATGCATGCTTCAGGCAAATCACACAGAGGCTTCTCGATACATGCTGAAGGCAATCTCCACACAGAGGCTTCTCGATACATGCTTAAGGCAATCCACACAGAGGCTTCTCGATACATGCTTAAGGCAATTCACACAGAGGCTTCTCGATACATGCTTAAGGCAATTCACACAGAGGCTTCTCGATACATACTGAAGGCAATCTCCACACAGAGGCTTCTCGATACATGCTTAAGGCAATCCACACAGAGGCTTCTCGATACATGCTTAAGGCAATCCACACAGACGCTTCTCGACACATGTTTAAGGCAATCCACACAGAGTCTTCTCGTCTAGAGTCCCTTGTAAGTATTAAAACACGAGTTCTACTGATGTTATGTTTGATACCATATCAAAAAATGGACACAATATGTTTCTAACTTTTTTAGTTAAAGAAGGCATCTTTTTTGAAAGATCATATTGACTTCAAACTGAAGCAATGGCTCCTTTTAAAGAAGTCTAAACCTTCCTGATGAAGATTTTAAATAAAGTTCTCACGTTTGAGATTGCATTGTTAAAGCTTGATGTTTTCACAATATATTTTTTAAACATTTGAGTTTAAAATAACAACGACTAAATTTTCTTAAAAGAAGTAAATTTTTTAAATCAAGCAACAAATCTACAAAACTTTAAAGAGCAATTCGTTACCCAGACGAGTCCCCAATATTCTGTTTTGAATCTATGGTCTTAAACTGAATAATAGAAAAGAGCTGAACCAGGCTAGTTTCATAACATTCAAGCAATAATGTATGTCCATGGGAAACAAAGCCAAAATTAGAAAACGAATTTGAAATGTTGTGAACTAAATGACTAGAATTTCCAAAACGTCTATCACAAGTCCAAACCTTTAGGGTTCCAATTGAATTCCAGTGCGCTTCAGTTGCGATGATGTGTATGAAGTTTCAAATATGCTAATGTGTCAAAGCCTAGACAGTTTAGATGTGTTAACAGTCTTTGTGTATCACATTTATATAATCCAATGGGTCTTTGACTGAATTCATAATAATTTAAAAATGATGAGTTAATTCTTGAATTATTAATGATCACTTTGAAATTCAAGGAAATTATAATTTATATAAGAACGTCAACCCAAATTAATATCTAAGCACCAAAATAAGACGGGTTCAACTTTTGATGTTAAGGTAGGACTGATTAATGTTTCAAGTAAACAGCATTGATTAAGACACTAAGACAAAAATATAGGATGTAGGTCAGTCTACTCTCTCAAAGAAATTTGGTATTGTCAAAAGATTAGGAATTGCCAATTGAGAAAATAATATTTAATTTATAATCAAACAGAAATATGAGCTGTGTATTATGATGTTTAGAGCATGAACTTTACTAGTCAAGCATACCATTGAGTTGGTTTGGGGACTAAGGTCAAGTACAAAATTAATATATTCATAGCATATACTCATTAAGAAAAGTCTTCAAACAGTATACATTAAATAGACAAGCCCACATGGACATTGTGAGAATTCAAGTCTGAGTCAACACTCTTTGCAGTTGGATGGATAATATACACGGGTTTCATTTTCACAGAATATGAAGAAAAAAACTAAACATAATAGTTACTATATTTTAGACGTCCAGAGAACCAATCATATGCTGTGACTTTACCTACATCCGTAATCCCTGTGTCTGAGACGTTCATGGCCTCTGTGACTGAATCCTGCAAAGTGTTTCAGCGTGATTTAAAAGGGTCCTTGAAACCAAGAAGGAAGCGATTTATCATATATCCCGGTAAGTAAAGACAGTTGGTCAATCGTTTAAGAGCTGAAATAATACTATTAAAGGTATTACTAATGAATGACACATTTCTGGTGCAATTGTATTAACTAAAAATTGGGTTGATGTCTTTTGTATGAGGCTCATCAAATTAAAGATTACCTCGCTCTGAGTAATTGAAGTTAAGCGCCTTACCCGGGGATACGCCAATTGGCAGACGTTGCATAATCCATTAGAGATTCGAACTCGCATAATACTGGTCACTAGGCCAGCACACTGGCTACAGTTTTACTGCATCTCATTTGTATTAAATGGGAAAAGTACAAATCAGAACAGGCTTCATGGTCAGGTATGGATGTTCGTCTGTTTTTAACTCATTATAGTTCAACTAATGCTATACAAATGTAGTAGGCTTCCACCTCGGTTCAGTATGAATGTTTCTGCCATAGATACCAAAGCGTTCTTTCGTATGATCTGATTAGCTGGTCGGCTTTCGTAAATGCTGGTATTAAGGAAAACAGCCTAGTTTTTCACCTATTTGTGTTAATTCTCTTTAACAAAACTTAGCTAGCCTCATATATATGCGTACAACAGTATCAGCCTATAGATGTTTTATTTTCAGCTATTGATTTAATATAAAAACAATTACGATCACCTACTTGATCTTTCCCAGTTCTTGTGAAACCTATGTATCTATTCAGTTTAGCATATCAGCCCGAATTCGAAACTCCGCGTTTAAGACAATCTTTGCAAAGAGAGCTCATACTTCCTCTGGCACTACCGAAGGTGTTCCTAAATCTTAGTGTGTGAACATTCTGTGTTCATGCAAAGTTATCGAAAGTTGACTATGTAACCTTTTCATTACTAGATTAAAACATTAACTTTAAAATAAAATAAATATAGTACTTTTCTACATAGCATTTTGTTTTCCTCAGGTACAAAATGGTGTGGTATTGGAAACATAGCCAAACATGATTTCGATTTCGGAAGATACCCCTTTACTGATTCGTGTTGCAGAACGCACGATTATTGTCCATTCCAAATCGGTCCCTTTAAGACACACATGGGCTTGACCAATCTTGGACTTGTTACGAGGTAATTATGGATCAATCCATTACCTTTTGATGACAAATGAAATTCAATAATCGTCAGCCTATAAAAGACACCAAACAAAGTATTCTAAAGATATCAAATCATCACACATGGGCTTCATCTATATTAGAAATGTCACTTAGTTGTATTGATGTGTACAACAAAGTACACACAAATGCCAATAAATAGACATATAAAAGTAGAAAATAATATTTATATTTTGAATAATAAAGATGATGCAATATTGCTAAACAATTATATCCAAGGGAACTAAATGCAATAAACGTGTTAGCCGTAGAGAATGCACTGCACATAATACAAGAAAAACAGACTAACCTACTTTCTTTCTATTTATAGTGAATGTTGCAAATTAACATGTTAATATCCGTCTGTTTATTAATATTTTACATTTAATAACAATAATATGATTATTAATATAATTAATATGGTGATGAAATGTAGTATCAAAGATGTGAACAACGTGAGTCAGGTTACATTCGAATACTAGTATATCAGCTCCAAACGTGAGACGTATAGTAATGTTCTTGCGATAAATTTTGGTTGACAATGGAAGTGATAAGACTTGCAAATACTGAACACAACACTGACATATTGGTAACACAGCCAGAACAATGTCCCAACATTCCATTGTACAGCAAATATAAGAGCTGTAACAACAAAACCGAGTAGCGTGTTTTGGATTGGAATTTAATAACAAAAGGGACTTTAACGGTCCAAATACTTTACCAAATACACATGCTTCATTGTTTTACAGTTCGGACTGCAAGTGCGAAGCCGATTTCTACCACTGCCTAAAATCGTTGCATGAACCAGCAGCTAAAGAAATAGGTGACATTTATTTCAACATTATCCGTCCAGATTGCATACACTTCGCTCCTTCGTTGATTTGCACATCAAGGTATATCTAATAGAAGACAAGCGTGCATTGTTTGTGTCTAAGCAGCGATAATTTAGAACAGTATGTAATTATACGGATTAGGAAGTGAAATTCACTTTATGGACGTGTCAGCTCAAAGTTTTTAGTGTAATATTATGGTTACTCGTGTAGCTTTATATTCTGTGTCACCTTCTTCCCTACCTGCTACTACCACCACCGCCGTTACTACTACTACTACTATTACTACTACTACTACTACTACTATTATTATTGATATACTACTATTATTACTACTATAATATTACTATTACTACTATTACTACAATTAATACTACTACTAATACTACTACTACCGCTACTTCTGCTTCTATTACTAAATATTGCATTCACTACTGCAGCTATCGCAACCACAAATAGTAAATATGTTATTGCAGCTACTACCACTACAACAAGTAATACTACTTGTACTACTAACATAGTTACAACAGCATCTACTACTACAACTTTTATTAGTATTACTGCTACAACAATAACACATACTACTACTGCAAGAATTACTACTCTTACTACTGCTGAAGGGCCCTGAGTGGCCAAGTGGTCTAAAGCGCTTTCCGTTACGGATCGCTGCCGTCATACATCTTTCTGCGTGGGTTCCAGTCTAAGATTCGGCTAATGTAGTTATGTGAGAAAGCTTGCCAGTAGCTTTTCGTGGGTCGGTGGTTCGCCATGTATAGCATATCGTGTGCTGAAAATTGGTATTTATAAACCCTAAAATAACAACAAAAACAACGTACTTCTGAGACAACATCTACTACCACTACTCCTGCTGCAACTAATAAAATGTCCATTGCAACTACTGACGCTTCTGTTAATATTATAATGACGCTTAATATCGGCAAATCTAAATTTGTTCAATTTGCAGCTGGAATCATTCTAAAAATGAGTAACATGGTACTACAGTAATACCTCGAACATTCGCGTTTCTGGATTCGCAAATTCACGGATTCGCGAAATTTTCATAGAACCTAACTAATCTGCATCCGCGTTTTTTTCACAGATCTGCGAAATATTTCCCACTAGATACTTGGTTTTACCTTACTGTGAGTGCAAAAGAAAACGGCAGCCAATGAATTAGCATTGGAATAATATTAGTATACTGTACTGTAAATGCGCTAGTATGGCAAATAGTCCGTGTCCCATTTAGTCCGAGTTTCCTCTGACTCTTGCCACCCCATTTTTGATATTTGGACATTTATGTTGGGGTGTAGGGTCAGAGTGCATTCCCTATCGGCAAGTTGGAATATGCCGACACCATTTCGGCATGGGGTAGCCGCTTACTTGCCGGCCTAGCAAACTTGAACGATCTTTCATCGATATATACCTGCATGAAATCGATAGGAATATGATTCATTTTCTCAGTAATCGTGAAAATAGCATTCGTTACGTCTTTAATCCGCTGATAAGCGAGACGAAAGTACATCGTTGCTGAAATTTGACCTGAACTAGCCATTTGCGTTCTTCGTCCCGTAACTACACAAATCTCGCAACCTACATGTTAATGACATCATAGGTCAGACAGTCACGTGCTATCAACAATACGCCATTTCTAGTGTTCGGTACAAAAAAAAACAACAAATCCAACATAAAAATGAAAGTCAGGTAATTTTATTTTAGATAAATGAAGAAATAAATCATATTCATATCGATATCATGCAGGTATATATCGATGAAAGATCATTCAAGTTTGCTGGGCCGGCAAGTAAACGGCTACCCCAAATGTCCAAATATCAAAAATGGGGTGGCAAGGGACAGAGGAAATTTGGACTAATACCAATTAGGCGATACTGTACTCTAGTTTTACGCCAACCATTTTTTCTTTTTTTAGTGTAATGTATTAAGCTAACATTTAAATTAAATTGAAGTGCTTTGGGAGCATTATTTGGGTCATGTTTTTGGTTTAAACTCTAGAAATAAGCATTTATTAGCATTTTTAGTGACTCATACGAAATAGTAGCGATTCCTCCTGATTCGCGACGGGTTCTGGAACCTAACCTCGCGAAGGTTCGAAGTATTACTGTAACTCATACATACTGAACTCAAAGACGTATCATATGATCATCTATCTTATAAAGGAGTAATACGGTACTAAATCATAAATATTGAACCAAAAGACGAATCATATGATCATCGCAAAAAGATTGATCTCGACCAACTACGAACTGCTTATGTGAGTTTTCGAAGAAATCGCATTTTCGTTTCTTTCCATAATAGATAGAGAAAATAAATATTATGTTGTAATAATAAGGCATAAACATTATATTTTGAAATTAAGAAGAACATTTTAAATATTTATTTCATATTACAGAAGAAACATACATTGAATCAAAAAGGAAACTGTAGCTTCATTAAAGCAGAAAAAGTGATTATTTATTTGCGGTAAAGAAAATGGTCAATAATGAAATTACGTAGAAAACTAGTAGTAGTTTGACAATGCGTACGAAGGGAAAGAATGTGAAAATAAGTATTATGTCAAAGCACGACATCTGGTTGTCAAACATATATTTACGCACAAACCATGTCGTGGATGCAACTTATAGCGCAACGGTTAGGAAGTCACCAATCTGAACTTACAGGCGAACTCACGCAATATTTATACAGAAAATAAATCGTCTACTTACAGATCAAAGGTGACTGGGGAGTGTATTGTCGCATACCCGCAGCTGGATTTGCCACGAATTCCTAAGTTTGTCCCGCTTCCATTTGTCTTTTAGTCCTCCTCTACCCGTTCCAAGCATTGAAGATGCTGAGAATCTTTAAGTGTTCACATACCTACTTCCGTTAGTGTGGTTAGTGCCAGTGTATACATATGTATATGAGAGCTTAACGACATTAATATTCTAATATATATATATATATATATATATATATATATATATATATATATATATATATATATATATATATATATATATATATCAGAAGAAAAGCAAGAAAAACGTACAATAAAGGCTACTTGGATAATTTGTGGAGTACATTTAGTTGGTCATGTCAAAGCGGTCATTGTATTTGCGATACCGAACCAAACATTCCTCAATGAATCCAGAATAACTTGTAGATATTGTTACAAGCACAGGGTATTCACTTGACCGAGCGGTGTCAAAACCCTGGCGCGAGTCACGCTGGAAGTCATATGTTTTCCCCAAATTTCCAAAGACTTCCATACAACTTGAGTTGTAAAATGGAAAGAAAGACGTGTCTGCTATAATTATTAATCTTTGCTGTAATCAATGGGCGACCCAGAGGAGACAACTTGCCCAAACGTCCATTAACTGCACCTTTACATGGTTTTTCTTCATTATCATCCGTTTTCCGTACCGATAGCTTGTCATGCCATAGAAATTACACCAGTATTCCCTTACTAACTGGGAAATATTTAACTGCGCGACCCTAGGCCAGTCCATTCACAGAATTTCCGGCGTATCACACTCATATACATACGCCAATTTTCCACTATGGCCACATAAACGGTACCTACCAAGTTCCAACTTATTGATTCCATTCTATAATTTACTGATTTCCAACCATAAATGCTGCCTTTTCAATCACACTACTTGTATACACCACTGAATTTTAATATGGACTATGTTACGAAAGGGACAGTCATTCGGCTTGTACCCAAAATCACTACTAACGACCCAAGCATGGTTCAAATTCACTAACACTTACTCCAAAGTTATTACAATATTATGCATTGTACAGTGGCATTCAAATTAATCAGATAGCAATTAGCAGCAGAGGGAGCGAACCCTACAAATTTTTCAGACAAAATTGATTGAAGCCTCAAAACGGAAAATAGAGCCTTCCTGCGAATCTCATATTTTAACCCCCCCCCCCCCCAAAAAAAAGTCTCCATTTGGCAAACGGAGACTTAGCGATTTTTCAATCATCGGGGTCGCAACGATGTTGTCATCGCCCCCTCTGCTGCTACAGGTTAACAAAAATCATAAATGATTTTTCACAAGGGTTTTTACGATTTCAACCAAATATTTGATCGAGTCCTTAGGACGAAAATCATTTATGATGGAAGTCCTTACGACTTTACAAACAAACTAATCGCTAACACCTCATCTTGTAGATCAATTAAATTATTTGACTGGTCGGTGAGTCGGAAATTAATTCTCGTCAGCGAATTATTATGGCATCGCATGTAGACAGGATTAATTGGGTTTTCAATAATTAGGAATCCTGGAGGAGCTGTTGGTGCAAACAAATAAAGAATATATCCTTGCTGAGCTTGATTTGATTGCTCTAGATTAATTTGATAGCTTCCTTCAATTGCATCACATACTAAATTGAGCGCAATCACCGCTGAAATATTCACATTGAGCGGGGCAATATGCCTACCTCCGCCATCTGGGTCATTATTATATTTGAGGATAATTGAATCTAGTGTTTGTAATACCTTGATATTGTTTCTAACAATTTTTTTTAGTTCCTCAGCGTTATATCCGGGAAACTTGAAATTATGTAGATCGACTTCTGTGATATTGTAACCGGTTAGGAATCGTTGTTTATTGTCGCTGTTGTCATTAATTATTGTTTGAATAATTAGTTCATTGATATATTCCATGTCAGATACAAGCTGATTTAGTATTTCAACGTGTTTTTGTGAATTTGTTTGCCGTAGTTGTTCTAGTTGTGTTTTATGTAATTGATTAATTTCATTAAAATAACCAGTGACGTCATTTAGCGTAAATGAGATAGTGACAGATGAGTCGGCTGTTTTTTCAATGATAAAATCCCATTGCAACATGTTTTTGTTGGTAAATATAAATCTATCGGCGATTTTTCCTTTTTTTATATCAGATAAATTATCTCGATATATGGGATTGATTTCATGATATGATTGTACGTCCGTGGTTAAGTCGGTGGCGGATTTTTTCGGTGGTTTTTCAGGCCATCCTAACACTGTTCTTAACGAGCTGTTATAGATATATACAGCGTATCCCTCTGTGCTTATTTCGATCGACGACGAGAGCGTCGGTTCATGAAGTTTAATAGCTATTTTTGATTCTTTTCCAGTGATTGATTTTATTCTACGCTGAATTTCAACATCGATTTGCTCAATTTGGTACGACCCAGATGGTAACGAAACAGTTTCCCACGCTGGAGTACCATCGGGTTTATTCTCATACGAGAACACCAGTGCGTTATTGGGTTGCTGACCGCCAAATGCAACCGATCTGATATTAGGCCAGCTATGATATATTCGTAATTTTGCCAGCGCGATCTCTCGCACTGGAATCGGAGAAGGAAAGTTCACACTAAATTGTGGGTTTGTTGATGTTATTGATATCATGCTTGTTCGTATCGGAGTAGTATTCTCCGCGATTCGTTGAAGCAGTTGAAACTCTTCGAGTTTTAGTGACATTATTGTTAACGCTGTGTTCAATTTGCAATTTCAACATCGCGGAGTTATACAACTGGGTCATCATGGAAAATTCAACATCGGATATGAACGAATTATCTATCGACAGCGAGATCAACTCGGATAATTTCGAGTACGCGTCAAATACCACCCGGTACCGAGCTGTATAATCGGCGAGTTTTTTCTGAGAACACGATGATAACTTTTTAGTTATCGCGGTGGCGACTGCCGCAATTGTTGTTGCCGCGGAGATAGCGATTGGAACTGCAATCGGAGCCATCATGGTCACCGTCGACAAAAATAACTCCGGCGCTGGCCATCACACCGGACACCGAGTATACGGTGATGTCGATGATTGTTACGCTGCGTCCATATTTTTTTATTTTTTCACGATAGCGCTCAGCGCGGAAAACTCTTTCAAGGTATCATATCGATATCGATGCGATTGTGATACCTCTGGGATTATTATCGGTTCAATTGATTTCATCGATGTTATTGTTATTTTAAACCCATTAGTGTTTTCAATTATTCGCCATCGTTACGGGGAATTGCTGGACTATAGGTTTAGTAGCTTCAGCCGGAAAAATTATCTACAAGTTCTATACACCAGGCTATTTTTGATCTAATGGTGGAGCTATCAACCGCGACGAAGTAAAATTTTTGTATTTTGCCAGTCTCGATAATTAACGTCGCGACGCCACCAGAATAGGTTCTATTATCTTCTATGAACATAATATTAAATTGATGAATAGAGGCCCACGTTAACCTGTAGATACCATCGACCTTCGCTTTCCCACCCCACACGAGATCGATGGACAATATAATATAAACGTCTCTTGTCCAATCCACGGTTCCATGCTCGACCGTATACACGATATTTTTAACGCCTATGTCTGGATGCTTAATCTTTACCTTTTCAAATTTTGCTTTTAGTTTAAGAAGATCGTCGTAGATATCGAGATAATTTACGGTGATTCTGGTAGGATCTATTACCCTCCTCGGCTCCGTGTTAGAAAAGAATGAAGTCAGAAGGTCTCTGGTTTTAAGCTGTGCTTGGTCTTTAAGTTACAGGTCGATGTGATAAAATTTTGTCGTGATATCTTGGGGGTTATTGCCCTCAAAGAACTTATTAATGATTTCTCTGGTGGGCTTTTGTTCGTCAATAGCGCTTTTAATTTCAGCGAGGGTCGGGCCTGTCAGAGATGTGGGTCCAAAGAACTTATTAATGATTTCTCTGGTGGGCTTTTGTTCGTCAATAGCGCTTTTAATTTCAGCGAGAGTCATGCCAACCACAGGCGGGATTCCAAAGAATTTATGTACGACATTTCTACGAAAAATATTATAATATCGTATGTGATCATCCAGATCACGGCCGTGGGCGGCAATTGCGTCGGTGCTCGTAGACACATGTGCGCCTGGTTTAAGTCGTCCGCCGCTGGAATACAGCGCAACAGAGTTTTCAGCGGAATCGCTCTGCCGTATCAAAATGTCATCCGCGGATATATTACTGCTTTTCAATTTACCCTGACGATCTTGAAATACAACTATTTCGTTCGGGTCAACACTTGCTAAATTTAACGTCTCAGCGAATTCATCTTCAATTATTTTTTTTGCATCCTAGATAGAACCCGCAGATGTTTTCGCGGTGGGTTTCGACATTAACAGAGATCGTCCCCAAATATCAATCATTATTGTTAGCACATCTCGTGTTTTCAATTTATGGATTTTTTCACTAAAAACCTCCCACTGGTATATTCGTTTACAACAATATGTGTGGTGGTTTCCACGGAAATCCAAAGGATTTTAATGAAATCTCCGCGAGGACATTTAATACTTCACGGCCGCATATCGGCGGATCATTTAATTGTTGTGTTGGCAGCGTGGAATAAAAACTCGGAAACTCTTTGAGTTTCATCGAAGAATTTATATACCTCATAAACTCGCTTGGCGGAGCTAACCCATATGAATCAAAATAGACAATTCCACGTGGATCAATCGCGTATGCAACCCAGTGAGTTCCCGATCCGTTACTGTTATCAAGATTGATGATACCGGTTTCAACGCGTTTAGGTTTTCTCGGCAACTGATCTTTCATAAAACCCCTCTGAAGTTTTTTATCGCTAGTTTTTTAGCAGCATCAATTAAATCAAAATTGGACATAGGAAGAATTGGGCTTTCAACTAATAAACCGTTCCTGGTATTCTCAGACCTGATCCGTGAACGGATCTCCCGCTGTACCATGAATAAGGGGTTCCTGGTAGTCTTAGACCTTTTCCCTTTTTTATATCCTTTCCCAGTTGCTTTCTTCAACGCCATCCCTGCCGCGGTACCAACGGCTCGTAACGCCGCCGCTTTCGCTACCGCTGGGGCAGCCGCTGAAATCAATGCTGGTATTGCGGCTAACAATGGGAATATACAACCTGATTTAATCATGTTGGCGACTGCAGCCTTTGAAAATTCAATTTGAACCCCTCGCTGCTTCTTGAGCGCATCATTGAAATGTTTTATTTGACGATCCGTCAATGATATTGTATGTGTACCGCCGGACATCTGCGCTGGTTTCAACGTTATTGTGGTTCCACATTCTTTAGCGGATTTTGATCGCAATTTCTTGACCTGACCATCAGTCTGCGAGACACTAACAACACTATATGTCATTTTATTGTAAAACACATTTATGCTTTCAATTGATCTATTTGTAAACTCTTCGAGTTTCATTTACATATTTTCCACTGGTGCATCAATAAGTCTCATTCGTCCACCAACCCCTTCTAACAACATTGATTTGTCGCTGAGAATGACAGCAACCGCTCTATAATTAGCAATAGCGCCACGAAGGACATTGGCTCTGAAATGTATATCAACGACGGATTGTCTTGTTAAATCAAGATGTTCCAGCGAAAAGTAGTAGATCGGATACAAGTTCTTAAAATCATGTTGCGATATTTGCAAACCAGTATCAACATTTTGATCACGGCCCATATATGACAGCATACGATGGTACACGCGCGCAATATGGTTTTGACCGATTTTAAGTTGTATGTCTTCGGATGGTTCCTTCTGGCCATTTATTCTCAACGAGAGCTCAGTAACTCCTAATTGATCAAATATCATATGACTGTGCAATTGTGATTCCTCTCTTGTCATATCCTGCAACGCGATACATATATGACGTGGAGCTGAAACGCCTTGTTGTGATGCCAAGTTCCATGTAAATGTACCATTGATATTTGATTGCTTAACATCTGTTGTTGTTTTTAGCCAACTTAGCAATGATTTGCCACCCGCATCCATAAATGATAGTAGTCGCTGTTCTGTGGTAATTGATGGGGCCATTACTGGCATCCACAAGACCAATTTAGTTAAAATGACTTTACAAGCGTCAGCATCTGGATTTGCAGGATCCGCTGCAATTCTCCAGATTGCATCATCGTCACTGCCCTTTCGCACGAGTACTACTGTATGCTTCGCTCCATAAATAACTTTTCGTATATTTCTACAGAATCCAAATATATGATGCAACGGAATCGCACATGAAAACGATTTACGCTGTCCTGCCAACATTGATATTCGTGTTGCAGCTCCTAGATTGTACTGGGGATCAGTATTTATAATCATATCCTCAATACCAGCAGAGGCGGGAGGTCCAGCACGATCATTTGGTCGTCGTACAATAAATTGAGTGTGTCCAGCAGTGTTTTTATTATCTTCTGCAAACATCATAGACGGACCTGCTGATCTTGTATAATCGTCAGAATATCTTGCTAACCCAATTATTGTTGTAGCCACATCAACATCACGTTCTATAGACTCAATCTCTTTTCCGTCAATGAGATATCTTGCACTCTTAAATAGCGATATAATACCATTATTAACTAAGCCGACTTTGGCACCATCTGGATACGGTGCTGGTACAGCAGGAGTATCAGTAAGTTGTACAAGTTCTCCTTCTACTTCGATAAACGCTTCACACGGCAAAAAGTATTTGCTGGTATCATGAACTTGAAGTTCAATTCGCGATCGAATATCTGCTTGTATTGCATGATAGGAATAAAATTGATAATCGCGGACAGAATCATCTTTGCGCACTGGGGCTTCCATATCTAACGCTGGATCAGCTGTTCATTTGAACATTATTATTATTATTCACATCAGTGTTTTCAACTGGAAACGCTAGCGTTTTAACTCTTTGTAATGATCGTCGTTTTTGTTTTCGTTTCAAACCCCTTCCCGCTATCATGTTTGCGATATCATCTTCGTTACTGTTCGCCAGCGGAGCATCCACGAAGTCGCCGAAGCAGCCAACGACGCTAATTTTTCGTCCACTGCGCTATTTCTTGCTTTGCTGACACTTGCAGGCATCACTGTTGTAGATGGCAGTACAACTAGTTGCTTTTTTCGTCGTCGCACCAATGATGTTATTTTATCTTTCGCGGCAGAAAATGCATTTCCGGCAAGATTTCCAACAGCGCTGATTCCCTTATCACGAATAATATCAATGGCTTTCATTGATAATTGTTTAGCTAACGGCGCCACCATGGGAGCTATTCTTGTAAATAGCCCCGCAATGGTATTGCCGAAACCATTTCCGTAATATGCTCTATAAACAGGCAATCGTGAGTTCACCACGTAGACGCTTACGGGTTTATCATGGTTGTAGTGTATGATCATCTTGTTATAAAACTAGTAGCTTTTCAATTAGTGATCAATCGCTAAGATCCATAGGATTTTCATCATAACCATGGGCGTCTCTGTGATTTTCAACTAAATCAGCAATGAGTTCTCGATATACATTAATGTCCATGATACCACCGGCAAATAATCGCCTACAGATATCAGCTGCTTCATTAATTATCTCGACGGAGTTGTTTCCGGCTCGGTTTCCCCGATAAGTACTTCTAACCTTGATATAGCACTTAGAATATTACCAGGACATGTCACGGTTGCGTTGAAATCCAAAGGATTTCCAATCGAATATCCTTTTCCGCTTGTTTTCTTAGAACCGGCCTCTGCTCTTATGTCGATTACCTCCGGGATTGGATCCTCCGTATAACGTGGTGGTGATGAACCGCCTTTAACCGCAGCTAGAAAGTCATCATAACCAGGGTGCTGCAACGCTCTGATTTTATTCCCGCCGGGTTTCGCTAAATATATTTTTGATGCCCAAGTGTCTTTGTTTTTTATAAAATCTTTAAACCCGTCTTTTAATAAATTCTCTCTTTTACCCTTTGGAAAATTTTCACTAGCAAAATCAGCTAATTCGAAATCCGTATGGTTTCCTCTAATTTCATTTAATGCTGCGACTGTAAATATACTTTCAGGTGAATAGTCTCTTCCTGCAGCTGCACCTTGTTGTTCTTCTTCGCGTTCTTCAATTTCGCGTTGGGTTTTTATATCACTGGATAGCTGTTGTATCTCCGCGCGTGTTTGTTCGGTCTCTGCTGCTATCTTTTCAAACGTATCGAGCAGCGGCGCCTTCGCTGTTCGTTCTCGCTCAGGAATATCTCCGTATATCGCTGCTTCAGTTAACTTTTTCACATCTTTGGTCGCACTTGTTATCGGAGTAAACAATTGTTCACTTGACACAGAAAAGTCAGTCTGCGCTTGTTGTCGTTGTTGAAGTTTCTCGCGAAGTCTGTCTCGAACCGGTATAAACTTTTTAATTGCTGCTAGCCGCTCTCGGGCTAATCTAGTTGTAAGCGATTCACCTACCATATATTGTTTGTGAACTGAGTTTTCAAATGTAAAACTATCACAATTAAAAGATGAGTTATTAAATAATGTACCATCAAGCTAACGTATCCATCTCCGACAAGGTTAAACTGTACGACGCTATCCGCGAGTGTTTCAGAAATAACATCGCTGGGGGTTTCAAAATTGTAATATCTGAGAACGGCGATGAACGATTTTTGTTAACGACGCGGCAACAACAACAACTACGTGAAAATGGAGGCGTCGCAGTGATTACTTGCTACTACAACCAGATCATCCAGTACGCACATAACTGCATGAGCAAGCTGAAACTGATGAGTATTCTTTCAGGAGAAAATCCTATGTGAGTGTTACAAAAAACGCTAAAAAAAATAAATTATTAAAAAAATTTCTGAAAGCCTATTTTTATAGTAACGCCCACGTGATTAAGATACTGGTTTTTCCTGGCTTAATATTTTTCTAAGATCACGAACCTTAGAACTAATTTCAGTTCGTTTTTGATACTCTTGGCCGAGCTTTTGACGTATTGCTTCAACGGTGCTAAATAGCATTATAAATACATTAATGTCGTTACCGTACAAACAAGCATTGATGGACTTTTGAATTCCTTTCACGAGCCTGTACATCTTAGGTAAAACATAACGACCCTTACTAGACTGATACTCAATGTCTTCATATTCCGAGGCAATCCTGTCGCAGTCGAGACCTTCAGATAATACTATCCCACGATTTTTCAAATTTGAGATTTCAGCGATTATAGCATTTACATCTTTGATATCCATTATTTATATAATATATTTTACCTCTATTAAAAAAACATTGGATCATTTTTGACTCCGTTTTTTATATTTAAAGGTTACTTAATTAACTTATTAAGGACAGTACATGTTAGCTGACAGTTTTCATCGTAACGGATAATTAATTAATTAATCGTAATAGACAGTAATTAGACTACATTTCAATATCTGTGGGATTTATCTTCCTTGATGTATACAAATCGTATCCTGTGTTTATTTTTCTTTTAGAGAGCTGATCTAGTTATTTTTTCTGCTACTTTTCGTACCGAGGGTTCACAAATATCAAAATGTTTTCCAGCCGCATTCATTGATACTTTAGTATTTTCACTCTGTGTAACAACTCGTAAATTATCCAATTTGTTATTTTGAGGGGATCCATCAATGTGATCAATCACAAAGCCATCTTTGATCAATCCGTTATGACATTCAAAAATAATTCTGTGATAATAATATTTCTTCTTCACAGCACCAAACATCAAATACCCCATAGTGTTTACACATCCAACCGGTTTCTTTAGTCTGCGATTTCTAACAACACCGTCTGTGGATGCTTCATAATTAACAAGCACGGGGTGCGGTCTGAATTCTTGGTTCATTTGTATAAGAATACTATTTTTCTAATTTATTATTTGCTTTAATTATAAACCTCTGGATATAATCTTGAGGGGTCTTTATGATTTGTCATCGTTGGGGTCAAAGACGGTATTTTTTATTCGTTTGTCATAATAGCGTTTTAGTTTCCTGTATCGTTTGCCGCCACAACTAAGACATAATTGTGATTTTCCCCTTACCCCCACCCCACATCAGAGGCACGGGAGGGGGCCAAGGGAACCGTTGCGAACGCTCTGTAAATGATACCCACAGAATTCGCTTCTGCATGATTTGTTACACGGGGTTGTTGATCCAATCATAAGCCATTTGCAATGATTCATTGTATATAAATTTTCTATTTAAATACATGTTTTAATTATATGACTGAGGAATTCGAGAGATTGTCAGCAATTAATCCCTACAAAAATATTAAATTCAATCTCGATAGAACCCTCAAAGATGTGCCAAAACGGGCAATAAATGATAACAGCTTGATAAAAAAAATTCGTGACTGTGCTGTTGAATTCAAACACGACGGTGCATCTCATAGCTGGTCAACATTTCGAATTGATGGTGTTGTTGATGCCACCATGAACGACGAAAACGCAGCTACGATAATATCACAACTTGACAAGAAAAAGTATTTTTTCAGAGTGAAATTCATTATCCGTATAGAATCAGGTGATTGGATTATACGAGACAAATTTTGAACCAATTCTAAGCCAGGTCTGTTAACTGGAATTGACAGACCATACTATGAACGAGCATACCCTGAAACAGCAGTTGTTTATGGGATATATCCGTTAAATGAAAAACCTGATATAGGAAAACTAAAACCAATGAAATACTCGTCGTCAGTGGCTTTGCCACTCAATTGTGTAGCAGAACGAATAATAGAACACTTCACAAATGCGTTGCGTGGAAATAAATTGACCGATCTAATACGCCAAAAAATAAATGACTGGGAATTAACAGTTAGGAAGAACGGAGCAACTATTAGCGATATAGCAAAATTAGAAACGTCGCTGAGATTTCCAATAACCGTTATGACGATAACCGGAGAAGTTTTATACGCACCTAAATATAACAAAAATGGAGCCCCATTTAAAATTATTGATCATAACGAACACGCATGGACGTCCGCTGTCACAATATTTCCACGGAACAGAACAATAAAGTACATACCCGACGCATTCTTGGGAGTAGATTTCTCCAGGGACGGTTTTCTCGTTGAAGAGAAACTATTCGATGATATTGCGCATTTGTGTAAAAACAACCCCGTGTCGGTGTGGTTACTTCGCAGCACTGAAAACGACACGGATACGATTGATCAGTTTTTAAGACCAAACGGTGAATTATACCGCACTGAAGCATTTCACAATAAAATGAAAAAAAAACCAGTTAGTGGGTTTTTAACGGCGTTTGGCGAAGCCAACAACAGTGGCGAAGCCACCGATGATGAAATTATCAACGATGACAAACAATTATTGACAAACTGTTTTACAATCCCGTCGGTTGCAGCTCATTTTGCTAGAATCAAAAACGCATGGAAACCAACACGCGTAGAATTCTTGCCAGACATTGAGGCAAGTTGTTTAGAATTTAATCATGGCGGTTTATGGAATAACAAATACGACCGTGATAATATCATTTCAGTTGATATGGTTGCTTGTTATCCAGCGAGTTTTCTTGATTATGGAGAGTGTACTGAGTATTTTAAACGATTTGGACACCCCACCCATGAAATGACTCGTGTTGCGATTAATGGACTACTGCCTGATTTTGGTTTAACCGGTTTTGCTCGTGTAGTATCATTTGAATTCGTAGCAGGACTTCATCGCGCTTGTTATATTTGGATTGGTAGACACATGTCTGAAAAGAAGTGGCTGCCAATAGCGCTATTACGATTCATGATTGATACAAAAATGTTAATGTCGCTGACGGTCAGTGAAGCAATTATATCATATCGTAAACAAACCCATGTCTGGTTACCAACACCGGAACGTCTTGATAGTATAATTGACGAATCCAGAAAACATATTAATGCCGACTAAGAATATATTATTGAGTGGTTCAAACGGGTATTTAATCAACGAAACATCAAAGCAAAAGATCTCGGCAGAAGAATAATCGGAAAATTCACTCAGGGAGGGAAAAATGTGACTACAAAAGATATTGTTCACGGCTGATTATGGATAGCACCGAATACGACTTCGTAATCGCGGATGCAGTATCCAAAAACATATATGTAGATCGTAATAATGCTTTCTTGTCCGATGGAACAAAATTGGGTACAATTGTTACTTACAACGATGGACACAGTTTTCCGTATACACATTTGAAGTCGTCTATGCTGGGTTATGCTTGTATTAATTTATTTTCAATGATAAATAGATTTCCTGACACTGCGGTTAGAGTTGCCGTTGATTCATTTTACATTGACAGCATGTACAGTGGAGCAGTTGCTGAATTCACCAATTCGGATGAAAGCTGGGGGTCATGGAGAATTAAAAAAGAAATGCTGCGTGATTATTCTGAATCAGCAGACGTCGAAATTAAAAGTAATTACTTACACGGTGATAATTTATCAGAGCGTTCTAATACACCACCGATATCAGATCCAATTTGTAGATATAAAACAGTTTATTTAAACGGCTGTGGCGGGTCGGGAAAAACGACTCGGGCGATTGAATTATTTCGTGGGAAAAATATGATTGTGCTGACACCAACCCATATATTAGCGCAAGAGATAAAACAACGAAACGTTGAAGCTTGCACTTATCACAGCTTTTTTCGATACAACGGCGACAAATGGACCCCTGAAAGAATGGGTGAGAAATTTATTCCTGAAATCATTATTTGGGATGAGATATGTACGGTTTCGTTAGATGTATTAAAAATGTTTCTTGATTGGTTGCTGCAAAAGAATACAGCGGTAATAATGTGTGGAGATCATGGCCAACCACCACCATTTGTCGGCACGGGTCCACATGATTGGTTAAAAGGGTTTGTTGACTATTATGAAGAAATCGATACTGACTATAGAGCACTTGATGAACAATTACGCGAGGTCAAGAAATTAATTAGATTACAACCGGATAGAATTCAATGTGAAATAATCAGGGAAATAATTCCTCAAACTCCCATGGAGGAATTTTGGGAAGCATGGAGACCAAATGATTTTGTAGTGGCAAGTAGAAAGATAGTCAGAGATACAATTCAGCGGCAATTATTTGAGCTACACAAACAAAAATATCCGATGTTACAGGTTCCATTGTGTTACAGACCAGCTGACACCCGCAAGCAAAACATCGAGGTGGAAATACCCGGCGGAGGCAAACAAATACTTGTGCGAAATGATATTGTATGCGTTGATATACAATTTGTTGAACGCGCATTGAACGCTAAATCATCGCCGTGGACACTGGGTTATGTAACGACGATACATTCCTCGCAGGGATTAACCATCACGGATACAATTGTTTGGATAGTCGATAATCGCATTGAGTGGTCAAATTTAGCCTATCTTGCAGTATCCAGAGTACGGCGAATAAATCAACTTCGAAGAATTGTCCTGACAGAGTCAGGCGATGATGACACCACAATGGATGATATTGATGTTAGCATTATTAATAAAAAAAACTCTGTGGTTACAAACAACAAGACAAAAAAGACAACGAGAATTTGACATTGATGCTAAATTAATAATCGCGTTGAAAAAACAAACAGAATAATCACTGCGCGAGTTGCAATTGTATAATGCGTTGGCGTTATTCGGATAAAGATCCTCGCCAATTTACCGTAGACAGAAAAAATAACAGTCTCGGTCATGTCAGAAACAATGTGATGTTGACTTGTCTTGAGTGTAATAGACACAATGGCGCTAGTTAAGACCATGCTGTGGCAATTGAGTATCGTCAGGAATCACTTGTAATTGTTCGCGTGTAAAACCACGCTGAGGGGCAGTTGAATCCAATTTATAGATTGGAGGTCTACCAGTTGATCGTGTTATAGTAGATATGTTATGCGTAGTGACACTCCAAATAGGATCAGTAGCCCTTTTATTACCAACTTCGAGTTCTCCTGGTTCATATAAATATTTCACAGTGACATTGCTGAGAATTGGCTGAGAAACGCTATCCCGCTGTGGTTGTGGTATATACTTTTTTTATTGCGTTGTTAGGTTTCACATTGATTGCTCTGGTAATCTCGTTATTTAGCGCTGCAACTACCCCTGGTAACCTTTTGACCCATTCAAGGGATCGCTTTTCTTGGATGAATTCTTTTGCGTATTGATATCCAAATAACCACTCAGCAAGAGTCCGATTAAATCTTTCTACAATTGCCAGATCGTGATGTAGTGCAGTATGCCCGCGTCTGATGGTGACATTGTGATCTTTCATCGCTGATAAAACAGCGCCTTGAAATTCCTTGCCAGGATCAACTTGTAACAAATTTGGCCAGCGTAGAGGGCCTCGTCGATAAATCTTTTCAAATGCAGAAGCAGCTTCAGGTGATGATTTTGATTTTAGCGGTTCTGCTTGTTTGTATCGACTCGCAACATCAACTACGGTTAGCGCGTATTTGTAACCGTTGTCATGTGGTAAAAACAATAAATCAGCTTGATGAACTTCATTGGGTCCGGTAACATAAAAATTTGAGAAATTGATTTGTTTTGGACGCGGTAAATAAATTTGCCTTATAGCTTGTTTGGATAACCAATTAGCCGCAGTAGCCTTTTTCACTTTTGCGGCGCTGGCGAGTCTACTGATTGCAGCGTTACCCCTCCAGTATCCCCTCGGAGAATAATAAATAGATTCCATATTATTAATTACCAGCACCTAACATCAATTTGCTTTTCATAGCTGATTTTACCAGCCACGAAGCCAACTTTTCTTTGAAGGATTTATCATGAATAGCATTTAACGCATGAATTAATTTTACATCCGCGAGATGCCTGTGTTGCAAATTGCTGCTTTTATATGCAACATCATGAGCATGACACGCCTTATCAATGGCGTTTATTGGTTCTTCATCACGTCGAGGTTGGTTTTGATCATCAAGTCTGATATCTAATCGTGTTCCGGGGCCACAGTAGCTATATCCTGGAAGATGCTTTTCTCCGGGGTACTTTGCCCATGGGGTTCCAGGGAGTTTTGCCAATTTGGCTGCGATATCACCTCCTCGTTTTTTTTAAATCCTTGATTTTATCAAGGGAAACAAATCTAAACTTTTTTATAACACATGTTGCACATCTACTAGTAAGTGCAGATCTGTTATTGCTAGTTGTGATCGTCGTCACATCATTTGTGCCAGTACGCGTTTTACACTTCACACAATATAGATCCATAATTATGTATAGAGATATGAATATAAATAATTTTTCAGCGACTAAAACAAGAGAACCAGTTAAGCATCATGCAGCGCTACCAAACTCTATCCGCGCAATTATAATCGGGCCATCTGGATCCGGCAAGACTCAATTGTTGCTCAATTTAATAATGAGATGGATGAAGTGGAATAAGTTGTATTTAGTTGCTCCTAGCGTAGATGATCAACGATGCTATGAAGTGTTAAAGGATTTTAACGAGAATGCATCAGAAATTAAAGGTGAGAACGTCGTTGATTTTATAACTGATATTGACGAGGCACCATCCGTGGATGACCTTGATGGAAGCATTAACAATTTAGTCGTATACGACGATGTGATGTTAGACAATAAAAATAACCCAGCTAGAATATTTTCACGAGGCAGGCATAAAAACACCGACGTGATATATGTCACTCAACGCTACACTCAGATTCCAAAAGTGATCAGAGATAACTGTAATATTCTTGCTCTATTCAACGGCGTTGATACACATACGCTACGAAATATTTGGCAGACATGGTGTTCCGATATGGACTTCAATCAATTAAAAAATTTCTTTAGTAACGCTCAGTCAACCCCGCATGGATTTATAACAATAAATTTACATGATCCTCGAACACGATATCGTATAGGACTTGATAAAATATTTGGTTGAAATCGTAAAAACCCTCGTGAAAATCATAAATGATTTTTGTTAGCCTGTAGCAGCAAAGGGGGCGATGACAACATCGTTGCGACCCCGATGATTGAAAAATCGCAAAGTCTCCGTTTGCTAAATGGAGACTGTTTTTTTTGGTTAAAATATGAGATTCGCAGGAAGGCTCTATTTTCCGTTTTGAGGCTTCAATCAATTTTGTCTGAAAAATTTGTAGCGTTCGCTCCCTCTGCTGCTCAATTTGCTATTCAACATTAGTTACAACTTACTAAATCAGTAATTTTTATTATTTTGTATCTTGTGTGGTCAGTCATGTGAAGACGATTGCATCCAAATATGTTAATCGACTCTTATTGTATTTGAACACGGACAAATACATAAATATATTATGGATGTGTGTGTGTTTGTCTTAAAATAGTATTGTATGTTAAGAGCGTGTGTTTGTGCACGCGTTTGTGTTTAATGTAAACCAAGGACATTCTTGAGATTACATACCAATCTAACGAGGACACACCTCCAACCGAGAACGTTCTATTTTGGATAAATGGTAAAATCGTCCTTCTTCCTAATATTTTGACTTAGAATAACGTATAATGATGATTTTAGGAAGGTCCCCGTTTACACGCTTGGATTTTTGAGTATATCTTTCTTTCAAAGCTGGCGATACACACGCCCAAAACGATGTCATCGATTGCCCGGTGGTAAACCTATAAAGAGATCTCGACTATCAAATTACAATTTTCCAAACCGTATTATCGCTCTTTGGATTCAAGTGTCTAATACCAACAACTTAGTTAACTATAAGAAGAAAAGCTGGTGCATAAAACGGTCCTTGGTATTTTTATTAATATTTGATGCCTGTTAAACAATAATGTGGGTAAGCTCGAAATACATTCATCCCATAAGCGTTAAGTACATGCAAATAAATCTACGACATGTGCGACTGAAGAACAACAACACGCAATTGGAAACATGAAATAATTCATTGTGACCTGTACTGAAAAACTGCCTTAGATATCCGACCCATCTGTAAAGTTAAAAGATCCTGTTTGCGGCGAGGTCTTACACATATAAATATATTGAAAAGACGTCTTTGATGTGCCAAATTTGTTTAATGGTTATTCAATGAATTGTATCCACCCATATTTCATCATTTGCCTACTTAGAATTCAAACAGGATGAAACGGGCGAATCAAGTAAAAAGAAAATCCTTTTAAGGTGACAGCGATTTGTCACGAACCGAATTTGGAAGTGACAAGCACAGAACGTCCGTAAAATATTTTTAATATAGTATATAGAGGTCAAACATTTATCTTCAAGATAAGTTACAAAAGGAAACAAATTTATTGTAGCAAGAGACGCGACCACACCCACACGTGCATGCAATGATAAACTGATGAATGCAGTCAATGTCTTCTTAAATATATATACTTGATTAAGTTGGTGATCTGATGACTCTGATTAACGTAATTAACGTATCATGGATTGCGTTTGTATCCATTGCTCTCGTGCAAACGAAGTTTTGTTAATACAAAATGAAAAAACAAGGCTCCAGTCTATATTGCTTTCCCAAATTAAGAGGTTTGTAACAATAGCCGAAACGCTCAGAACGTTTTACCGGATCAATTTATATGTATAACTTAAAAAAACATTTACTTAGAGCTGCATTAGACTGTACTATTCATACTTATTTTGTCTCTTTTCAGTATGTTTTACATAGAAGGTAACACGACAAAAGACTGTTTAAAAGTTCCAAATAGCTTCACAAAACACATTTACTACATATCTTGAATTAACATATGTATAAATATAGTGATTTGGAATGGTAACCGTGATCAAACACGGTTTGTAACAACACGTAACATTAAAATATATTCTTGTTCATGCATGGTTCCAAAACAATAAATGTGGATAAACTGTTTGTAAAACTTTATGAGAAAATTATTTACATCCACTAACTCTATTCATACATGTGATCAAGTATAACTCTGTATTTCACTTCTGGAATTACTGAACTTTATTGCTAGTATAAATGTTTCAGTTTAGTTTAAAAAGATGAGTTGTTGCTGTTGTTATTTTTGTTTTAGTATATCATTTGTTCTTTATTTTTGTTGATAGAAAACACCAGAAAATCACAGTTCCCGTGAAAACACAATATGGAAAACACCAAAATCCGTTCCGTTTCCTGGATATCTTCTCTAATCTTCGGGTGGCGTTCGTTCTAAACATCCCGCCTTTTTAAAAATTCGCATACCTTGGAGCGCTGTGTAATCTCTCCAATGTCCCTAGGATCTGCTCTCGCCAATTTCCTAACGTGTACTGACTCTTTCCCAGTGAGGCTAACAGAATTATGTCTTGCTGCGTGAAAATCCCGCCCAAAATTCAGTTAACTTAGTTCTCATTGGACACCAGTGATATCTTTGAAATGGTCTGCGTTGGGATCACTGATGTGTTACAATGTCGGGTTTCTGGCATCCAATTCTAAGTCCAACAGTGATATCACTGCTAATTGCAAACAAAAGTTTCTCGCATCAGCGGCAAGAACTTCAAAGGTAAGCGCGAAGTTGAAGTTAAAGCAATTGTTAATTCAAATAAAGATATTTTCGTTCTTTCAGAATCGGTCGAAAGTCGTAATATTATATAACAGGTATTGAAATTACTCAAAAAGTACTATAAATTACAAATTCCATCTGAAGTCATTCACAAACATGAGCAGGAATTGTTTACAAACTCTCACACAACGCGACGGTGTTAATAAATGCATAATGATCAGAATTAATCGACATCTTCTGACAGAAACATGACTAAAAACATCAAGCGATGAGCCCAAGCACACTGATCTAACACCCACCGGTTACTTCATCAAGTTCGTCTTCCAACACTCACGCGGATGTGTAATTGCCGTCTGCACAAATAATTCCATGGTATTATGTCTTAAACACAGTAGAATCTTCAAATTTTTCCACACATCGTTTGAACTAGCCTAAACAGCATTGACACTGGAACAAAGGTCAGTTCATTTCTTTTGACTGTACCTCCCTTCAGCTTGAAGACAAAAAAAGCTGACTTAAGGTCTCTTTTTTGAACAGTTTCCAAATCTCCTGGAGTATTAAAATTTGATAGCAGTGAACCTGATTATTCTTGGAGATTTCAACTTTTACTTTGTCAGTCCTGTAAACCCATACCCATCAAAACGCGTAGATTCAATTCATATTTTCAACCTTAAACAGCCAGTTAGCCACTCCACCCATAAACATGGTTACATTGTAGACTGGATTCTTCACAGACATAATGATATTATTTCATAGTCCATCTTTGTATCCCACAAACTTGCATCAGATCACACCTGCATTTTATGCAATCTGGACGTATCCGTCCCTAACCCTCCACCTTTAATTGCTACTAAGAGGATCCTCCGTATGATAAATATAACCAATATAATGCAAGACATTTAAGAAAACTCCACAAACTGCTTACCTCGTACAGGATAAGAACTCCATAACTGCCTGCGTTCAGTGCTTGAAACACATGCTTATGCTCAAGTGCAGGGCATCAATTCAAAAGTGTTCTCGGTGGTATAGCAGTGATAGGGACCAGATTCGCATTGCCGTAAAATGGAAAGGATTCGGCTTTCCACCATACTCAACAATCATGAACAAATATATGAAACCGCTATGAATAACGTCACAAACATCGTCCATTTAACCACGTTATACCACTACAGTAATAAGATTATAGAAAGTTTCAGCGGCAAAGAGCTTCTCGAGATTACAAACTAATGTCAAAAACCAAATGTACACCACTTCCAACTACCTTCTCCCATGTAAACATTCCGGACATGTGTGAAACTTCCTGCAGTGACAAGGTGCTAAACAGGAGAGATAAGCCTGACAACACAATTTCAATTAACTTGTCGTCACCTTAAAGTTGCGATACCGAATTTCAGCGACAACCATTAGCAACATTTGTACATGTCTCCTATGGACAGTCGTGATGAGTAGTACTCCAAAGTCATGTGAATATGATCAAATTACTACATCTGTCACGGCACAGGAGAAACCAGATGTTAGCATGGGTATGTTAAAACCCTCAGGCTATAATTTCTCGCCGGCAAAATGTCTTAGGTGTCCAGCGAGCTTAAATTGAAACATCCATAAAACTCAAAGCGCGCGGTTTATTTTGCCAAAATCAGTTACGTTACATTGTTCATAAGTAATTGGTGATTTATTGATGAAACAAGGCGTCGTCCAAACTTTTATCGTAAACATCTTTGACAGACGGTTAGGAGGGGATGTCGGATCATTTGGAATCAACCTCCAATCAGACCTGAGTTAGGCGTGCCTGACATTAGAATCTTAAGTTTAAATATATAATCTTGATAATCTAAAGTTAGTAGTATTACAATTGTTTTGTTGACGGAATGCAAATAAATCTACTCCGAGACCATTCGTACTTTGCGGATTTATTCGAGGAATAATCAGAAGGCTTCGAAACAGAAGATTTTAGAGACCAGAGGAAATACTCTGTGGTCCGAGTCTCTGGGAGACAAAGAGAAGATAGAAGGAAGTTTGAGAGACCAGAGGAAATTACATCAGCTGTGGCCCGAGTTTTGGGAGACAACAGAGAGAAAGAAAGACAGAGGAAACGTGGAAGGGATAACAGAGGAAGACAAAGGAATAAAACAACTTACAAATGAGCAGGACTCAGGACAGAAGGGATAATTACACACAAATTCAATGGATGAACTAGGCCGTCACTTGGTGGAGTGATATGATATTAGCTTAATTTTATTTGAGAGATTACTATTTGATGTTGTTTAACAACAGCACAAGCCTCATATACAATGAGAACCAATATTATAATCAAGGGTAAGCAAATATAACATACAATTAACTAACTGCTACAACCTTGACTTGCAAAAAGTTGGAAAAAAGCCTGATCGCATACACGATTTACATTCTTTCAGATCAACGAGGAGGCACAATCCCTTAAACCTTAAGCAAGTTGACTTTCAAAATTAAAAAAGAAACGAACTGCAGGAATATTGTATTTCTGAAATGGAAACAATCATTGGCAATCAGAATGAGGACATGTTTCAATTGCACATGTTAATATTTTTATTGTTATATTGCTTGCTGAAATACACGTCACAGTCTGTTTGATTGTTATAAGTTGTATACAAGCTTTCAGTCATGTATGTGCATTCTGTTTTGAGAAAGATCGATAATTCGGAGGCATTGACTGCCCAGTTAGTCTGATTTCCCATGAACTATATGTGCATCACTACAGATAAAACACCAGAGCCCAAAACTATGGGGTTGATGTTAAATCATGTCTTGTTTGACATCAATGGCCTCGTGTCGTTTCCAATTCTTCCACGGTTATTATCTGTTATTTGAATACATATATATGTCCGTTTGATTGCCGTTAAAGAAAACTCTCAAGCGTTCTTGAGAATAAATCGTCGTGGAAACCTTATTATCGATTCATTATTGTTTTAAAAATATCCAGAAAGAGTAACTCATTTAAGAAAAAGAGAATCTATAGACATCACCCAGTTTTAAATTGACATTTTGACGTTAAGGATTGAAATGTGAAGTTGTGTTCTCATATCTTCTCTCTCCTTCTCTCAATCTTACTTTCTTTCTATCTTCATCTCTATGAGTACATTCTAGCACCTCATGATAGGCCATAAATAAAAAATGCATCTTGTATTTTTGAATTGGAAACGATTTCACTGGTATTTGGGGGCAGAACGAAGCAAAGAAGCATGACCTATATAGAAATCATGGTGACAAACACATTCATTGTGTGGTATAAATGTTATGTACATTTGTTTTCACTTCATTATTTGTTTGTTAGTTTTAATTTTTTTTAAATTCCTTTACATAATATTCTAATGTATTCTAATGTAATTTTATTTACTGGATTTGACAATGTTCAGAACTTCAGTTCAGTTTTACGTAAACACTACTAAAAAAACTTTCTAATGCTGACCTAGGTCCTGAACTTGATTCACGAGTTGAAGTAAACCGTTGTTTAAAATTTTTAAAATCCTTTCTTAGAGCAGATTAGTAAGTGAAATCGCGACACTACTTGGAGTACGCGATACATAACATGTTGCACTTGTTTCAAACTCAGTTAACTAGTGGACTGACCCGCAAGTGTTATGCGCAGTAGCCATATTTAATATTGATCTATTGCTAAATAATGATTATTTACGCCTTACCACTTGAGACATCTAAGTGTTTTTCTTATTGTGTCCAGTTTGAGGTTTATTTCACTTTTTCTTCAAATTATTCGGATTATGAAAGTTTATTTTCCACTGGAAATACTTGTGCTCTTAACTAATTCTTGTACAATTACAGTTATCAAAACTCACTGACCAGAACATACGTCACTCCATTTAGGATTTAATCATGATTTGACTTCAGTTTTGATAGAACATTTTATTTCAAGACTTCTATTTCTTAATTCTTGGATTATTATTGGATTAGGTTTGGATTTCATTCATAAACCAATAAGTTCCTATTTTCATTTTTCCCTTGTTTTTCTAGGGAAATAAATTAATATGTTACATTTTACAAAGCTTGTTATCTTTACTCTTTCCTTTTTTAATGTTTAAAAGAGAATGAATACGTAATTTAATAACCTTCTTCAAAAAATCATTAGGTACCGCGACTATTATTGCTTTTAACATCGTGTGTCTCTGTATTGCCTTAACTCTTGTAAATGTTATAGAATTTGCTAATGCTGTATAAAAAGTCTTCATTATAGTGTTTGACATTCTGTCTTTTCCATTTTGTAAAGTGGACTATTTTTAGCAGTACTTTTTCTTCATTTTTTTTCATCTATGACATTTTCAAACATTTTTTCCTACTGTTATTTTCAACTTGTTTACAAAAGAATTAAAACTAGATAAGTATTATTCAATCTATGGGGCAAACGTTTCCAAATATAGTGTAAATAAGCATATAAATTTAAGGAGTGAAAAGGAAAGTATGTCTGTAGACAAATCAAAGTTGAAAATGAAAACAAAAAAAATATGCATTGACCAAGATTGTGAATTCGAGCTAAAACGGAGTGTTCATCGAATGCAAAAGAGTAAAACACTTTTCATACCAATTAATTATAACTAACAGCAGTCACATGACACAATGATCAGCATAGTTAAACCGTTCAACAGATATACCGTTTGTCATCGTTCATCAAATCATGTCAAACGCGTATTAGAAACAAATTCAATATGAAAAGGAAACATGATAATAAAAACTTACAAACTAAACTACTCACGTCACTTTTCTCTCTCATCATGCTTACTCATTTCCGCACAACAATTGAACTTGGCTGGTCGTATCAATATCTAAATCTTCTATTTTAAACTTGAGGTTCTTCCCTGGTACCATGATGTTCCAAACAGTTCTAGTTGAAGTAGATGAAGGATTGTAATTCGATAGATAGTTTGGGGATGTAATTTCACCAGAAGTCGATTCAATCACCTAATATCTTAATTCGCTAAAGTTAAATAAAAGAAAAATAACAATTTCTTTCAATGTGACCTTGGATATATAAATACCAGTAATATCCGCAATATACTAATTGTAAAGTTTCCATTAATCTCAGGTATACCATGTTTTACCATGAACAGAAGCAAGTGATTAAAAATACCATAACCATGAATTAGATATATGAAACTCAATTAAGAGTTTAACGTTGTTTTTCTGCGTTCATCGTGGTATAAACTGTCAGTTGCCGACTCACACAGCAAATAACGCTTATTAATTCTTTTGTAAACAAGTTGAAAATAACAGTAGGAAAAAATGTTTGAAAATGTCATAGATGAAAATAAATAAAGAAAAAGTACTGCTAAAAATAGTCCACTTTACAAAATGGAAAAGACAGAATGTCAAACACTATAATGAAGACTTTTTATACAGCATTAGCAAATTCTATAACATTTACAAGAGTTAAGACAATACAGAGACACACGATGTTAAAAGCAATAATAGTCGCGGTACCTAATGATTTTTTGAAGAAGGTTATTAAATTACGTATTCATTCTCTTTTAAACATTAAAAAAGGAAAGAGTAAAGATAACAAGCTTTGTAAAATGTAACATATTAATTTATTTCCCTAGAAAAACAAGGGAAAAATGAAAATTCGTTCTCAGCCAGTACATACCCCGTTCGTATTTATGATCTTCTTTATTTGATTGGTGAGTTTCGTTTATTTATTTAAATTTTTTGTTGATTTATATATTTATTTATTTTATAAAAAAATTTAGACGTTCAGGGCAATAATTCGTGTCATAGAAATAATTTTAATTTAAAATATATTTTTGATTTGTGTTTTCAAAATATACACGCACTGATTCTATACGGTTAGAAGCCTTTATTACATTTCAATCATAGTATGATACATTTTGTCCAAAAGGAGTTCGTTTCTTCAAGAGTAGAAAATGAAACATCCGATATAAGAAACAAAACAGTTTTGATATCAGCAAAAGGCAACAGTACTCGTTACATTCAAAGCAAGCAAACAATATTTTCCATGTGTAGGATAAAAAGGTGCCAAAATGTTGCCCATTACATTTTAACAGGATTATTGATAATCTGAAAGTTATTGCTGTTTTTGTTACAATAGAAACATCTGAGATATATATATAATTAAGTTATAGACTATGTTAAGTAGTACAATTATTAACTTCTTATCTTCACGTCAACACAGAATATTCAAAGGATGTCTTTCCGTTTCATTTATAGGCAATTTTGAGTTAAATTAACTTTCAGTAAGTAAGTTGTTCTCGCTGCAAGGTTGAAGACTTACCATTTTCAGTGCACACATGAGTACATTTACTAAGAAGCACATGGTGAACATTGTGTCACTCACTTGGCTTAATTTGTTTAAAACTGCGAGTCATTTGTACAAAAGTTGTTGTTGTTGTAGGATTTAACGCCATTTTTCAGCACACGATAGGCTATACATGGCGTTCAGAATTATTGTTGGAGGATTGAAAAGCTGGGCTTCATAGTATCAAACTCCCAAAGATTAAATGGAATAAACCATTAACGCGTTGTAATAAGCTAACATCAGGCAGCAACATCAAATTATCTGATTCGCCTGTTTGTCCAACTGTGATTTAGTCGCTGGTCGTTAACGTCTACGATGAACATTCCGATGATGATCTCTCCGATGATAATCTCTTCTCGATCATGATCTAATTAAAATCTCCCTGGCGTTGACCGGGGAATTAGATCAACTGATCTGCATAGTCAACAACCTAGGAAACAGACTAACACTCTAGCGACCGCCAGAACAGTTTTATAATATTTGCAAGTCCCGTCACGGATACAATTAAATTACTGATCATCCCGAGGATAAATACGATAATTTCATTGTGTATATCCACTCTGACGTTGAATATATCAAATATTTGATGAGGGAAAATTATCGCCGTGATGATTGTTATGGGGATTTTTTTTATTATAAAACAGCTGATTATCATTACACGGCGTTATCGTCACATGAAGCAGAACCAGGATGTAAAATCATCGCGGATGGTGACTACATTGATGGATCAGCTTGTGGAATGGGGAAGTTTATCATCGGCATTGAAGTCCATAAAACCGTTTCAATCATTGTTGTATGTTCTTAACGAAGACGTTTATCCAACGAAATACAGTTTGATTGTAATCTTGAGTGTTTCAGTGATATTTCCGGAGATATTATTTTTAATCTGAATGATCGTGTAGAAGGGTTGTCGTACAATGGGAATCAATATTCCGAGTTAAAGGAATTCCGAATATAATTATCGTTGATGATTGGCACGGGGTACGAAGACAATGTTATTCATCATTGAAATACAGTCGCGTTAGATGGGAAAAATTTGCTAGTCTTATTAGGTTGGCTTCACGAGTAACCATTAAGACGGTCTGATATGACATTTATCAGCAACAACTATAAACCTGATGATTGCAGGAAATTTATCATCGAGCAATCCCATAAAGATAATAGCGCAGCGTTGTTAGAATGTGTCGCAGCTGAAAATCATACTCCGGTGTTTACCCATAATAAGTCTCACAGCCAGTATTCTGTTGCAACCTCTCGTAATGCTTGCAACATCTCAAGCATAATTTGAAGTATTATCACGCGGATACACTCAAGAGTATATTCAAACTTTATTTTGTCGGATAAACTTCTTCGGTAAGAAACTTACAACACTGATTGATACAGTTTTATGGACCTGAATGCCGATTCTGATTTCCCCATTCCTCATGCTGAGCCATCAAGGTAGTCACCATCAACGATGAATCACATCCTGGTCCTGCCTCATGTGATTGTTGCACCATGTGATGATAATCAGCTGTTTTATCAAAACACTCTCGTGGATTATCATCACAGCGATAATTTTCCCTCATCAAATATTTGATATACTCATCATCCCACAGTTTTCCTGGTAAATTGTTAACCGCGGCGGCAATCGCGGTAATATTAGATCTTCCTTGTAAATAATCATCGATCTGCATATCAATGTTATCTTGGTGGATTATTATTTTACCAGATCTTCTTGGACAGACCACGACGAAACAATCAGGGTGGATATACGCAAGGAAATTATCGCATTAATGCTCGGGATGATCAGTGATATAATTGTATCCGTGACAGCGATTGCAAATATTACAAAATTGTCTTGACCGTCGAGAGATTGTTAATTTGTTTCCGAGGTTGTTGACTATGCAGGTCAGTTGATCTAATTCCCCGGCCAACGCCAGGGAGTTTTAATTAGATCATAATAAAGATGAAATTATCATCAGAGAAATCAATAACGGATTGATCATCGTAGACGTTGACGACCAGCGACTAAATCACGGTTGGACAAACTAGCGGATCAGATAATTTGATGTTGCTGCCTGATATTAGTTTATTGCAACGCACTAATGGTTTATTCAATTTTGTCGTTGCAAGTTTGATACTATGAAGCCCATCTTTTCTATGGATGCTGCACTCGTGATTATATGCCGTGGCTGTATTATTCAAATCTCGATGTTATTGAATGGTCACAAGCGCAGCTTTACACAATACCTAATATCCGCTTGTCGTTTCGTATACGTGAATCTCAGAACAATCGCACAATGTCAAGAAGTAATTGATTAGTTCTTCCACTGTCATGGTTTGTGAATCAATATCATATACGGGATGTCTGGATCGCGCTTTTGGAATTAGTTCGGTGACCGAGGACTGACCTGTAAAGTTATCAACGACGCGACTGAAATCCTCATCTCGTTAAAAGACAAAAACGATAATAATGTTGGATTATTATTCCTTGTAGTAGATGATAATCAACTGTCAAACAGTAAATCTCATCACTTTTCCTGTCGAAGTAAATGACATCGCGAGGTCTAACGCTAACGCTAGAATAATACTCGCGTAAACAATTATTGTTGGTGATAGCTAGTTCTTTATACACGCAATGGCTGTCATAAAAAAAACATCGCGTTGATGTACTGGATCTTGTTAAATATACCAGCAAATGCATTTGTGTGTTTAGTGATAAATTCCATATATAATGTATATCTTAAATTCTAATTAAAAATTGAAATATAAAATTTAATTAAATTAAACATCAATATATGAAAACTCCGTTGCTGGCTATAAATACATGTCAATGGTTTTCACCAGGATCCTCACAAACTATGCAGAAAAAACAGCTATAATGGTATTTGCAATGAAATCAAAATCAGGTGGTCCAAAACCGTGATTGGTTTGTAAAAGAGGTGTCAGTGGCAAATTTAAACTTTGTTGCGATTTTGGCGGACTTAGATATCGAGCATTAATCGAATACTGTACTAGAAAAAACCAAACCGCTTCGACCGTTGAAGAGTTTCTACAACAACGCGATAAACCACACGAGATAAAAGATTGATGATTCTAAGACCTCTATCATTGATGGGGAAAGTATCATAATTATATATATTATTAATGTTTTTGATAGTTTCGCCACACCTTTAGACAAAATGATTGAGTTGATACGAGACATTAGAATGATGATCGGAGACCTCAATCATTGATGGAGTAACTGTCATAATTATATATATTATTAATGTTTATGACAGCTGCTCCACATCTTCAGACCAAAAATAATAATAGAGAGAAACGCAACTGTCGTTTTTTTTTCAAGTTCATCAAGAATTCTTTTTAATGCATCTTTTCCTTCTTTTCCATATATAACCTCTTTGATAGTTGTAGTAGCGGGTTTGTATAATTGTTCATTACCTATTGCAAAATCAACTTGAGATTCGTGTTGCTGTTGTAATATTTGTCTTACAGAATCACGGACGGGTATACATTTCACAATCGCCGCTAGTTTTTATCGTGCTAATCTATTTGTTAATGATTCTTCTACCATTATTGTTATATGATATGATTTAATTCGTAGCAGAAGAGAGGGCTTGACAACGAATATGCGTCTCGGTTGGTCAGAAGCATTAGTTCAGTTTTTTGAAATTATTTGTTTTGGTTTTGGAGGAAGCCTTTGTTTGCCAAATAGACGACGCTAACTGTGGTCTATTCACCCTCTCAGCTGCTATTCTCATTTTCGTTAAGCCTATATGAAATTAAAAATCTTGACGCACCACCAATCGAAGTGAGAAAGAAACCAGGCCAAATAGCCTGATGATAAACTAACGCGAACTTTTGTCTAATGGAAACAAATCAGATGCCTCTACAGTTTAAAAGTTCGTACGTGATTCAAATTATTTCAATTTATGATTGACCTGGTCGAAGGTGATATACAGTTACTTACCAGAGGTACACATGGAGGGAGCTACTTTAAATGCAGGTGCAGAGTAGCTACCGTTGTCTTGACAGTAGATAATTGGACACGTCTGAGTGAAATCATGTCGGGCAAAGGCTGTCCCCGGACAATCGTAAAATGCTGCGTCCCCCTGCTTTCCAACGAGAACAAAGTCACCAATGTTGCTGGGAGGTTCTTGGCATGTTTTTTGTTTTCGTTTATTGATGATCTCTACGAAACAAAGGCGAATAAGTTAATTATTGAGTTGATCCATTATTAAGTTAGTATAAGATGGTTGGCGAATGAGGAAGAAGCAGTCAGTAAGAAGGTCGAGAACGATATGGTTAAAGCAGCAGAAGGGGCGAATCAGACAACATTTTTAGACAAGTTTTCACTGAAATCACGCTTAAAATCAATGAAACCAATGACATCAGACCCAAAAGTCAATGACATCAGGTCCCAAATATGTGTGTGTTTCATGGATTAGGTCCAAAAAAAAATTATGAAAAAATCAATGAAATTAATGAAATCAAAAACTTTTCAACTATTACATTTTTTGGGAAAGGGGACTACAACATCGTTGTCACTCGCCCCTTCTGCTGCTATGGGTTAACCGAATATTTGATCCAGTCCGATACGATATCGTGTTCGAGGGTCATGTAAATTTATTGTTACAAATCCGTGTGGGGCAGACTGAGCATGACTAAAGAAATTTCTAAATTGATTGAAGTCCATATCAGAACACCATGTCTGCCAAATATTTCGTAGCGTATGTGTATCAACGCCGTTGAATACAGCAAGCATATTACAGTTATCTCTAATCACTTTTGGAATCTGAGTGTAGCGTTGAGTGACATAGATCACATCCGTGTTTTTGTGCCTGCCTCGGGAAAATATTCTAGCAGGATTTTTTTGATTATCTAACATGACATCGTCGTATACAACTAAATTGTTGATACTTCCATCGAGGTCATTCACGGATGGCGCCTCGTCAATATCGGTTATAAATTCAATAACATCCTCGGCGGCAATCTCTGAAGCGTTTTCATTAAAATCTTTTAGCACTTCATAGCATCGTTGATCATCTACGCTAGGGGCAATTAAATACAACTTATCCCACTTCATCCATCTCATTATTAAATTGAGCAACAATTGCGTTTTACCGGATCCAGATGGTCCGATTATAATTGCGCGGATAGAGTTTGGTAGCGCTGCATGATGCTTCACTGGTTCTCTTGTTTTAGTCGCTGAAAAATCAATTATATTCATATCTCTATACATAAATTATGGATCTATATTGCGTGAAGTGTAAGGCGCGTACTGGCACAGATGACTTGACGACGATTACAACTAAAAATAACCGATCAGCGCTTTCTGGTAAATGCGTACAATGTAGTACAAAGAAATTTAGATTTGTTTCTAAACCCAAGGAACTCAAGGAACCTTTAAAAAAAAAAGAGGAGGTGATATCGCAGCCAAATTAGCAAAACTCCCTGGAACTCCATGGGCAAAATACCCTGGAGAAAAGCACCTTCCAGGATATAGCTACTGTGGACCGGGAACAAGACTTGATATCAGACTCAATGATCAAAATCAGCCCCGACCCGGTGAGGAACCAATAAACGCTATTGATAAGGCCTGTCACCTTCATGATGTATCTTATAAAAGCAGTAATCTGCAGCACAGGCATCTAGCAGATGTGAAATTAATTCATGCGTTAAATGCTATTTCTGATAAATCTTTCAAAGAAAAATTGGCTTCCTTTTTGATAAAATCGGCTATGAAAAGTAAATTGATGTTAGGGGCTGGTAATTAATAACAACATGGAATCTATTTATTATTCCCCAAGAGGATACTGGAGGGGTAAATCAGCAATCCATAAACTCGCTAGTGCTGCAAAAGTGAAAAAAACCACTGCAGCTCATTGGTTATCCAAACAAGCGCTATGGCAAATTTATCTACCACCGCCTAAACAAATTCAATTCTCGCATTTTGATGTAATCGGACCCAATGAAGTTCATCAGGCTGATCTATTATTTCTGCCACATGATCGTGGTTACAAATATGCGTTAACTGTAGTTGATATTGCAAGTCGATACAAAGAAGCAGAACCGTTAAAAACAAAATCGGCCACTGAAGTCGCTTCTGCATTTGAAAGGATTTATCGACGAGGTCCTCTGCACTGGCCAAATCTGTTACAAGTTGACCCGGGCAAGGAATTTCAGGGTGCAGTGTTATCTACAATGAAATATCACAATGTCGCTATACGACGAGGGCATACTGCACTGCATCGTGATCAGGCCATTGTAGAACGGTTTAATAAAACCCTTGCTGAGCGGTTATTTGGATATCAATATGCAAAAGAATTCATCCAAGAAAAAAGATCCCGTGAATGGGTGAAGAGATTACCAGGTGTAGTTACCGCACTGAATAACGAGATTACTAGAACCATCAACATGAAACCTATCAACGCGATTAAAAAGAAGTCGATACCTGAAAAACCACAAAAAGATTTCCCTAGAAACGCTAGCGTTTCCCAACCAATTCTTGGTAGTAATGTCATTGTGAGGTATTTATATGAACCAGGAGAGCTTGAGGGTGGTACAAAAAGGGCTACTGATCCTATTTGGAGTGTCACTACGCATAAGATATCTAGTATAACACGATCTACGGGTAGACCTCCAATCTATAAACTGGATTCAACTGCCCCTCAGCGTGGGTTTACTAGACAACAACTACAAGTAATTCCTGAGGATACTCAATTGCCACCCCATGGTCTTAACTAGCACCCTTGCGTCTATTGCACTCAAGACAAGTCAACATCACATTATTTCTGACATGACCGAGATTGTTATTTTTTCTGTCTACGGTGAATTGGCGAGGATCCTTATCCGAATACTGCCAACGCATTATACAATTGCAACTCGCGCAGTGATTATTCTGTTGTTTCTTCAAAGTGATTATTAATTCAGCATCAATATCAAATTCTCGTTGTTTTTTTTTGTCCTGTTGTTTGTAACCGGAGAGTTTTTTATCAATAATATCATTATCGTCACCAATGATTCCATCATCGCCAATGATTTCATCATCTCCACTGGCTTCGCCAACGACAATTCTTCGAAGTTGATTTATTTTTCGTACTCTAGACACTGCGAGATAGACTAAATTCGACCATTCTATGCGATTATCTACCATCCAAAGAGTTGTATCCGATATAGTCAATCCCTGTGAAGAGTGTATCGTCGCTGCATAACCTAGCGTCCACGGGGATTTATTAGCACGCAATGCATCTTCAACAACATTGATATCAACCAGCACAATATCATTTAATACTAAATTCTGTTTTTCACTTTGTCCTGGAATATCAACTTCGATGTTCTGTTTTCGTGTATCCGATGGCCTATAACAAAGAGGCACTGGAAGTGTTGCAAATTTTTGTTTATGCAATTCAAATAACTTCATCTGAAGTGTGTCCCTGACTATTTTTCTACTTGCAATGATTAAATCGTTTGGTCTCCACGCTTCCCAAAACTCATTCATGGGAGTTTCCGAAATTATTTCACGGGTTATTTCACACTGGATTCTATCCGGTTGTAATCTAATTAGTTTTTTCAATTCTTTTAATTCATTATCAAGTGATCTATGATCAGTATCAATTTCTTCATAATAGTCTACAAAACCCTTTAGCCATTCATGTGGAGATGCACCGACAAATGGTGGTGGTTGGCCGTGATCACCGCACATGACGACTTTTGTATTCTTCAATAACAACCACTCAAGAAATATTTTTAAGACATCTTCTGACACTGTGTCTATTTCATCCCAAATGATTATTTCAGGAATAAATTTCTCTCCCATGCGCTCAGGAGTCCATTTATCTCCCTTCCATCGGAAAAAGCTGTGATAAGTGCAAGCATTTACCCCTCTCTGTATCATTTCTCTTGCAAGTCTATGAGTTGGTGTTAGCACAATCATGTTAGAAACGCTAGCGTTTCCACGACGGAATAACTCAATTGCCCGGGTTGTTTTTCCTGACCCGCCACAACCGTTTAAATAAACTGTTTTATACAGGCATATTGGATCAGAAATCGGTGGTGCATTAGAAAATTCTGAACACTGATTGCTTTCTAAGTAATTATTTTCAATGGTAACATCTGCTGATGGAATATAATCATGAATCATTTCTTTCTTAATTCTCCATGATCCCCATTTCTCGTTGCCAGTAGCCTTAAAATCAGCCATTTTGCTATTTATGTAAAATGAGTCAGTAGCAACTCTAACTGCGGTGGTAGGAAATCTATTGATCATTGAAAACAGATTGATAGAAGCATAACCAAGCATAGAAGCTCTCAAATGTGTGTACTGCGGATGGTATCCATCATTGTAGGTAACAATTGTACCCAATTTGGTTCCATCGGACATAAATGCGTCCTTACGATTGACATATAGGCCCTTATTCGTTAAATCCGCCATTACAAAATCGTATTCAGCGTTGTCTATAATCAATCGTGAAGAATATTTCGTATTATCATCTTTGCCACCTTGGGTAAATTTACCGATTATTCTTCGTCCAAGATTTTTTGCTTCATTGTTTCTGATTTCAAATAACTGTCTGGACCAATCCATGATTTGTTGTTCATTAAAATCAGGAAACAGTTTTCGCTCTTCGCTAATTATTTTTTCTAGATCAGGTTGTGGTAACCAGACTGATTTCTGTGCCCGATAGGATATAATTGCTTCACTGACAATTAATGATTTTAACATTTTACAATCAAGCATATACCGTAACAACACTATTGGCATCCAGTGTTTTTCAGACATGTGTTTACCAATCCAAAGATAACTACACGGATGAAGCCCTTCAGCCATTTCAAATGATACCACACAAGCGAATCCGGTTAAATCAAAATCAGGAAGTGGTCCATTAATAGCAACACGGGTCATTTCGTGTGTAGGGTGTCCAAATCGTTTGAAATATTTCTCGCATTCTCCATACCCAAGAAAACTTCCTGGATAACACGCAATCATATCAACTGAAATAACGGAATCAGAGGTGTATTTTGTGTTCCATAATCCGCCGTGGCTGTATTCAAGACAGGACAATTTGACATCTGATAAAAACTCACTTCGTGTTGGTTTCCACGTGTTTTTCTTTCTAGCAAAATGTGCTGCAATGGATGGTACTGTAAAACAGTTTGCTAATAATTGATCGTCTTCTTCTCCGTCCTCAGAAAACTCACTAGCTAGTTGTTTCATTTGATTCTGCAGTTCTTCAGTACGGTATAATTCTCCGTTGGGCCTTACAAACTGATCAAATCTGCATTCCTCGTCTGAATTACTATGAAATAGCCACGCTGACACAGGATCGTTTTTACTCAAATGGTAAATAGCATCAAATAATTTCTGCTCTGAAAAAAACTCTTCGGTTTGGGATAGATATTTTACGGTTCTATCCCGTGGAAATATTGTTACTGCAGATGACCACGCGTGCGTGTTATGATCAATAATTTCAATGGGAGCCCCCTGTGATTTATATTTCGATTCGTATAATACTTCTCCGGTGATTGTTCTTACCGATATTGGAAATCTTAATGATTTTTCTAATTTAGTTATATCCTGAATTGTTGCCCCATGCTCTTTTACCGTGAACTCCCACTCGGTTATTTTTTTTCGTCTTAGATCAGTGAGTTTATTTCCCCGGGATGCATTTGTGAAGTGTTCTATTATTCGTTCTGCTACACAATTTAGCCCTGTCGAATATTTCATGGGTGCTAGTTTTGAAATATCAGGTTTTTCATTGAGCGGATAGATCCCGTAAACAACTGCTGTGACAGGATAAGATCTTTCGTAGTAGGGTTTATCAATTCCAGTCAAAATTCCCGGTTTGGAATCCTGATTCACGGTGACAGTTTTTTTGCCCCTGAGAATGGGTTCAAATTTATCCTTAATAATCCATTTGCCATCTTCACGGATAACGAATTTGATTCGGAAAAAATGACTTTTTTCCCCAATACGTGAAATGATCACTGCTGCCTTTTCATCATTCATGGTAGCGTCAACAACACCATCAATTCGAAATGTTGACCAACAATAAGATGCTCCATCACGCTTGAATTCATTAAAACAGTCTCTGATGGGTTTATCAAGAATTTTATTCTTGGGTGTATTAGAAACTATATCAAGATTGAATTGAGCATCCTTCCATGATGATCTCATGTTTCCGTCTATTGGGCGTTTGTTACGCTTTTTGGGTCTATCGAGATTAAATCTAGGATTGATTTTTAATAATCTCTTAAACTCTTTCATGTTTCCGTCTCTTGGACGTTTGTTACGTTTGTTTCCGTCTATTGGACGTTTTTTGGGTCTATCGAGATTAAATCTAGGATTGATTTTTAATAATCTCTTAAACTCTTTCATGTTTCCGTCTCTTTGACATTTGTTTCTGTTTACTACACGTTTTTTGGGTCTATCGAGATTAAATCTAGGATTGATTTTCAATAATCTCTTGAACTCTCTATCAGCATTGAATTTAGCATTTTTCGAAGTCAATCTCTTGAACTCTTTCATGCTATATATAAAACAGGTGTCTAAATGAAAGATTTATGTATAATCAATCACTGCAAAATGGGTCAGTCATTGAATTAGACAATAGTGTAGTATATAATGACCCAAGAATTCAGACTACACCCAGTGATTAAAAATTACGAAGCATCTAGTGATGGTACTGTCAGAAACTGTAGACTGAAGAACCCAATTGGGTGTGATAATGGTATGGGGTATTTGGTGTTTAATGTTGGAAGGAAGACATTTCGCAATCATCGTTTCGTATTTGAATGTTTTAATGGATTGATCAAAGATGGTTTTATTATTGATCACATTGATTCTAATCCAAGGAACAATTCTTTATCCAATCTGCAAGCTATCACACAAGGTGAGAATATCAAACGAGGAAGGAATGGCACTTGTTCAAATAAAGCGAGACCAGTGAAATCTTTGAATACAACAACTAACGAAGAGAAAATATTTCAATCATTATATGAAGCCGGCAAGTATTTCAATATTTGTAGAACTTCAGTACGATTCGTTGCAGAGGGGATAACCAAAACGGCTATTTCAAAAAAGACGGGGCAAAAAGTTCAATTTAGTTATGTCTAATGCGTCATAATTTCCAATTAGAGATATGTCATACTTATAGAATAATGAATTCTGAAAACATGAATAGCATCATAGTTGAAATAGCAAAATTGAAAAATCAGGATATCAAACTATCAGATGGATTAAATCCTGACCAAATTGTGTCTGATTTTCAGGATATTGAATACGGAGTTAGCACTAACAAATATATGCTACCCAAGAAATATGCACTCATCAAAAAAATTCAGAATTCTATTAAAGACTCTCTTTCATTTTCCAGTGACATCAGTGTGTTCGTCCCGTTGTATGCTATCGTAGAGGGAATACGAAAAGAATTGGGGTACGAATATGAATTGAAAAAAGAAGTCAACTCTAAAATTAGAAACCTACGAGCATTAATTCAAGAAAATGAACAATTTTGATTGCCCGACCATTGATTGCCCCGACTCTTATCATTTTTTGATTGCCCGATTATTTATCATTTTTTTTAGCCGACCCTCAGAGGGATGTCAAAAATCGATGGACGATGTGTCAGATTGGTCAAAACTAGAATGTTGAAACTATCAGTATTATTTTATTTATATACAATTTTGATACTTTCAACATCAATGATAGAAGGTGTCTCACGATGAAATAACACTTCCATGGCGGTATTAAAAATCATCCGACATGTAACAAAAGTGAGGAAACTGTGGTATTAATTATTTTATTAGAGAATTCCACACTTTCCTCATCATTGATAGAAGGTGTCTCACGATGAAATAACACTTCCATGACTGTGTTAAAAAATCATCTGACATGTCAAGTGTTTTGCAATTGAAAAATAGTTTGCGATTTCAAATAATGGTCAATGAAGCATTAACAACCCGATTGGCTCGTGAGCGACTAGATGCAATTAAGAAATTTATACCAATTCGTGACTCTGTAAGAAATAAACTGCAACAACGACAGAGTTTACAAACTGATTTTGCTCTGGGGTCTGAAGAGTTGTTTAAACCAGTAACCACAGCAACGAAGGGGGTAGAGCGTGCTTTACTGGGAGATGGTCCCGAGACGGGAAAATCTGTTATTGGTGAACTTGAAAAACTAGCAGCGAAAACTGAACAAACAAAACAAATAGAATCAAAGAGAACAGTAGATGATTTACGCATGAGATTTAACGAAGAAGGGTTAGCAGCAATTGATGAGACTGATCCAACAGAAATTCCTACGCTTGTTGTTACTTCTTATGAAAACAGAAAAAAAATGTTGAAACCAGAACATCATAAATATGTTAAGAATTTAACTCACTGGGCTGATATATTCTACAAAATCAAAACTGGAAAAAGTCAAAAAAAGACGGATAGTGCATCATACATCGAATATATCAGGATGGTGGATCACGTGTATAATCAATATGAAGAACTAAAACAACAACAAAAACCGCCAAAATTGCAAAGAAAGCGAGAGCAACCTGCAAAGAAAATATCTTTTTCACCTAAAAAACAACAACTACCACCTGATGATGATGATGATGATACTCTTGATTATTTACAAACCACGGATACAGACAAACTAGATGAAGCAGCTGGTTATAGCGGAAGTGGATTAGGAAATCCAAGGATTGGAAACATTTGTCCTGATAGCGTTATCAATGATATATCACGATTAGATGTTCTCATCGGAGGAAAACGAGCTGGAAATAATTCACCGGAAATAATTAATGAAGCAGCTGATATCTGTAGACGGTTATTTGCCGGCGGTATCATGGATATCAAAACCTATCGAGATTTCATTGACGAGTTAGCAAATGGGTATCATAGCGATTAAATAACAATTGAAAACACTATTGTTTTTATAATAATGATCATCCATTACAATCATGATAAACCAACCCCCGTCTATGTAGTTAATTCACGGTTTCCAGTTTATAGAGCATACTACGGAGATGGCCTCGGCAATACCATTTTAGGATTCTTTTCAAGAATGGCCCCCAAAGTGATGCCGTTAGCTAAACAGTTATCAATGAAAGCCATTGATGTTATTCGTGATAAGGGTATCAGTACTGTTGGAAATCTTGCCGGGAAAGCGTTTTCAACTGCGAAGGATAAAATAACATCATTAGTGGGGCGAAAAAAGAAACCGTTACCGTCTACAGAAGAAATGCCTGCAAGTGTTAGTAAAATTATAAATAACGCAGTAGATGAAAAACTAGCGTCGATGGTAAATCAAGGAGATCAAAGCAATATTGCAAACATGATAGCAGGAAGTGGCCTTAAAAAACTACGTCGATGAAAATGGAAAAATCGTTTACGATTTCACTATTTAGACTCTGATAAATAGAATAAAATGTTCAAAAAATCATCTGATCCAGCATTTGATATAGACGCTCCAGTTGGCAAGGATGATTCTGTACGCGATTATCAATATTACGCCTATCATGCCATAGACTCAAATAGTCGAGCAAGAATTGATCTTCAAGTCCATGATACCAGTAAATACTTTTTGCCCTGTGAAGCATTTATTGAAGTAGAAGGAGAAATTGTAACAGCTGCTGATACTCCTGCTGTACCAGCACCGTATCCAGCTGGTACTCAAGTCGGTTTTGTCAATAATGGTATTATGGCGTTATTTGAGAGTGCTAGATATCTCATTGATGGAAAAGAAATTGAGTCCATAGATCGTGATGTTGATGTGGCCACAACAATAATCGGGTTAGCGAGATATTCTGATGATTATACAAGATCAGCGGGTCCATCTATGATGTTTGCAAAAGATGGTAAGAATACCGCTGGAGGAAATCCATTTATTATAAGACGACCAAAGAATAATGCTGGTGCTGCTAATGCTGATGTCGAGGATATGATTATAAACAACGATCCTAATTTCAATCTAGGAGCTGCAACACGAAACGCAATGTTGCAAGGAGATCGTAGATCATTTTCATGCGCGATTCCACTGCATCACATATTTGGATTCTGTAGAAACGTCAGAAAAGTTATCTACGGGGCGAAGCATACAGTATCGCTTGTACGAAAGGGTGATGATAACGACGCAATTTGGAGGATTCCAGCAGATGCTGCAAATCCAAATGCTGATGCTGGTAAAGTCATTTTAACAAAAATATCATTGTGGATGCCAGTGTTGACTCCAGCAATCACCGCAGAACAACGACTACTATCATTTATGGACCAAGGAGGAAAGTCGTTGTTGAGTTGGCTAACCGTGAGTACAGATGTGAAACAATCAAATATCAACGGGTTATTCACTTGGAACCTAGCATCAAAACAAGGCGTTTCTGCGCCACGTCATATATTTATTGCGTTCCAAGATAACACACGAGTTGGCAATCAACTCTTCAGTCATATGATATTTGATCAATTAGGTGTGAAAGACGTCTCACTGAGAATAAATGGCCAGCAGGAACCATCTGAGGATATACAACTTAATTACACAGAAAATCATATTGCACGAGTTTATCATCGTCTGTTGTCATTTATGGCACGCGATCAAAATGTCGATACTGGTTTGCAAATATCACAATTTGATTTTAAGAATCTGTATCCGATCTACTACTTCTCACTGGAACATCTCGATTTGACAAGACAGTCAGTTGTTGATATACACTTTAGAGCTAATGTGACTCATGGTGTTATTACTGATTATAGAGCGGTTGCTGTCATTCTCAGTGATAAATCAATGCTACTCGAAGGTGTTGGTGGAAGAATGAGAGTGGTAGATGCCCCAGTAGAAAATCTTTGAACGATTTTTCATTGAATTAGAATCAATCAATTATATATAATGTCATATAGTGTTATTAGTGTTACGTTAACTCCTGGTCAAATCAAAAAATTGCAATCAGAATCGGCTAAAAAATGTGGAACCACAATCACGTTGAAACCTAATCAAATGACTGGTGGTGAAAATAAATTATCGCTGACAACTCGTCAGGTGAAACATTTCAATGATGCTTTCAGGGATAAAAAGGGAGTTCAGATTACTCTCTCTGCGGCTGCTATTAAAAATATGATGAAAACGGGTGGTATATTTCCATTGTTTGCTGCGTTACCAGCATTGATTGCAGCAGCAGCCCCAGCGGTGGCTAAAGCAGCGGCGTTAGGAGCCGTTGGTACTGCAGCAGGAATGGCACTAAAAAAGGCAGCTGGACAAGGATATAAAAAAAAGAGACGATCCGTTCAAGGATTGGGTCTAAGACTACCAGGAACCCCGTATTCATGGTACAGCGGAAAGGGTCTAAGACTACCAGGAACGGTTTATTAATTCAGAAATCTTCAATTTCCGAACCTATGGTTCCCAAATCTTCGATGGTTCCAATGTCCAATTTCGATTTAATGGATGCGGCTAAAAAACTAGCGATTAAACATTTCAGAGGTGTTTTTATGAAAGATCAATTACCACATCAACCAAACAAAACTGAAACAGGTATTATTAATCTCGATAACAGCACCGGACCTGGAACTCACTGGGTTGCATACGCTATTGATCCACGTGGGATTGTCTATTTTGATTCATATGGATTAGCCCCACCAAAGGAGTTTATGCGGTATATAAAAACCCTTCCAATGAAGACTTGGTATTCTACGCTACCAACACAACAAATCAATGACCCACCAATATGCGGCAGTGAAGTATTAAATGTCCTTGATGCTATTTCAGCATCTAGAAAACCACCACACATTGTCGTAAATGACTACACCAGCAATCGCTTTTTAGAGAGAGAAAGAGTTTTACAATAACATGATTGATATTTGGGGAAGACCTCTGAAACCCAAACCCGATGACACTGCAACCCCTGATTCTATCAAGGATATAACAAAAAAAATTAAAGATGAAATCGCTGAGACGTTAAATTTAACAAGTGTTGACCCGAATGAAATAGTTGTATTTCAAGACAAACAGGGTAAATTGAAATCTAGTAATATTTCTCTGGATGATATTTTAGTTAAACAACAAAACGCAATCGAGAACACAGTTGCGTTATTTTCCGATCAGGGTAAATTGAAAACCAGTAATATCTCTCTGGATGATATTTTAGTTAAACAACAAAATGCAATCGAGAACACAGTTGCGTTATTTTCCGATCAGGGTAAACTCAAACCAGGTGTACTCGTTTCGACGATTACAGATCGATTAAAAACTCTCAACGACGAGTTAAACAATTCTGTGGTTGTACTAGCAACACTTGAATCTAGAATTGAAGAACACATAAAACAGTTTATATCATTTCGTAGAAATATCATTGATAAATTTATTGGAACCCCGTTAGATAAAATTGAACTAAAACTCCCTGATATTAAAAAATCCATTGATGAGACGAAAACTTTCATCGAAGGCATCAAGGGGGATGCAACGAGGATGATAACAGCCATTGAAAAAACAAAAATTCCTCATGAGAAAACCAACAACTTAGTATACACAATCCAACATGGATCATTTGAGTGGACACCTACAAACAACACATTAGATATCACTGCAACCGTTAAGGGTATTTATCGATTAACACTAGTAACACCATCGTCTCAATTTGAGATTTCATCGTCCAGTTCATCTGGGGTCAATAATACGATTTCAACGATCATCGACAAGAATACAACCGAAAAGTTCACAATCGCATCTACTGATACTCATTTGGTTAGGGTCTCAACAACGTGGTATGTGGAATTCGTAGCGAATTTAAGTAAATCGTAATTGAAAACGCTAGCGTATTTAAAATAAAAATGATTTCATCATCGCAATATCGCTATGATCAGGTCAGAGAGTATCAAACTAGACTCAAAACCTTGTCTGAGGAGTATGAATTGAAAATTAAAAAATATCGCAGGAGAATTACCGCAATTGATGTTACTGTGTACGCTGTGAGTGGTGTAATCACCGGAGCTGGTATTATACTGTCTTCAGTGACAATGATGGCTCCGATAGCTGTTCCAATTTGCATTTCTGCGGCAACAACAATCGCTGGAATAATTTCAATAATCACAAAAAAAATATCCTCATGCAGCCAACGGAAACTACAAGACTACATAATTCAATTTCATGTTGTGTCTACTGCATACTCGCAATTATCCTCATTGATATCGTCATCGCTCGATGATACAATTATATCAGAGAGTGAGTTTTCAGCGATGGTAGATATATATGATTCTGCGATGTCAAAATTAGAAATACATCATGAATATAATAACAATGACAACACAGATGGAATTACTTCAACAAATAGTGGAGAACACAAAACCAGTACAAACAAGCATGATCTCAATAACCTCAACGAATCCAGAATTCAGTGTGAATTTCCCCTCTCCGGTCCCAGTGAAGGAGATAGCGCTAGCAAAATTACGAGTATACCACAGTTGGCCAAATATTAGGTCAAAATCATTTGGTGGTCAACAACCGAATAATTCCCTGGTATTTGCAAATAAGAATAAACCCGACGGTACCCCAGACTGGAATGTTGTTTCCATACCAACCGGATCATATCAAATTGAACAAATCAATAATGAATTCGCGCGTAGAATAAAATCGATTACTGGAGTAGAGTCAAAAATCGCTATAACAGTTCATGAACCAACACTATCATCTGCCATTGAAATAAACTCAGAAGAATACGTCGTAGATATCTATCAAAGCTCAATAAGAACCGTACTAGGATGGCCTGAATTACCACCAAGGGAGGAAACCGTTGATTTACCAGAACCTCAAAAAACCGATTATATCACAGACAGGATAAAATCTGATAATCCAGTAAAGAGTTATAGAGATTACAGTATTGCTAGCATCTTTTTTGCTCTTGGCACTATAGATAAGGGAGGGAAATATCTTTTTGTTAACGAACTTAAAATCGCTGAAAATTTCACAGCAATGAATAATGATTTTTCACTGTTGTTAATACCCTTTAAATCCGGCTCTCTTACCCGAGATGAATTTATCAGTGTCGTAAAAACATGTAACAAAATCATCAATGACATGGAAACATTTAATTCACAAATTATTCAAGAGATATTAGGTGACAGTAATCCTACAACAAGAACAATTTTTGCAGGAGGCAAGGGCATCCCCGTCAAGGATATACCCACAGTCAAACTACCAGGATATAACGTACCAGAACTACAAAAATCTCTCAGTGATGCCATCGATATTGGTTTTAAAATAATTCATGATACGTGGAAAAAAGCAACATCACCGGAAATAAAAATCCTGACCCATAATAATGACCCAGATGGTGGTGGCAGGCATATTGCTCCGTTCAATGTGAATATTTCAACGGTGATTGCGCTCAATTTAGTATGTGATGTGATAGAAGGAAGCTATCAAATAAATTTAGAACGATCAAATCAAGCTCAGCAGGGATATATTCTTTATTCATTTGCACCAACAGCTCCTCCAGGGTTTTTAATAATTGAGTCCCCGGTGAATCCAGTCTATATGCGATGTCATAATAATTCATTAACCAAAATTAATTTCAAACTCACAGATCAGTCTAATAATCTGATTGATTTACAAGAGGAGGTTTTACAAATTAGTCTGTTTGTGAAATCGTAGTGATTTTCGTCGTAGTGATTTACATGACCCTCGAACACGATATCGTATCGGACTGGATCAAATATTCGGTTAACCCCAACTGAAAGTTCTAGCAGCAGAAGGGGCGAGTGACAACGATGTTGTAGTCCCCTTTCCCAAAAAATGTAATAGTTGAAAAGTTTTTGATTTCATTAATTTCATTGATTTTTTCATAATTTTTTTTTGGACCTAATCCATGAAACACACACATATTTGGGACCTGATGTCATTGACTTTTGGGTCTGATGTCATTGGTTTCATTGATTTTAAGCGTGATTTCAGTGAAAACTTGTCTAAAAATGTTGTCTGATTCGCCCCTTCTGCTGCTGTTAAAATGCATGGATTGTTGAATTAATTATTGAACAAACTGAAGAAAAAAAATAACGAAAGAGAGAATTGATGAAGCAAATGAAATGATAATTAAAACCAATTTGATAAAGTTCTATTATTTAACTTGTCCGGTAATAATTGTTGCAATGTTATAAATTTAAAAGCTTAAAATAAATTAGACGCAATTACGAAATGAAGATAAATAAGTGAGAAATGCGATGAAACAATAAAATTTGAAAAAGTCTAGAGAATTAGAAAGTAAAGATGTTAAGATACTAGTCTAGATTTAAAAATAAACGAACAATCAAACTTGCTTACACATTGCACTCTCTTCTTTGGTTTATTCTCAAAAAGAAAAACAATCATCAATGATTGAACACAGTGTCTAAAAGATAACTATAGTCTTGCTTATCTCTTAAAAAGTTTCTTCTTCTGGCTGGCTCGTCCTATTGTTTACTTTGAATTGTCTGGGGGTAAATTTTGTCTATTTCTTGCTGCTTATCCTCCAGATTCATAAGGCATCTGATGGACGTAAGGAACGTCTTTCTACTTTAGATGAGAGAGTTCAATGAACTGTTTTGAACAATAAATATTTATTTTAATATCAGTATTATTATAAAGTACTGCTAATGGTTAAATCTGCATACCGTCTTTTCGCAAATGTAGATGTGACTGACAAACACAGGCTTGCACCATACGTCGCATCGTAAGTGGGTTATTTTATCCATTGTGTGCGATTTTCGTTCATGATCAAATCTCTGTTGATTCCATATATTAATTTAGATTCTGTATTCGTGTCGACGTAGTCTTTGATTGTCGACACACAATATGTGAACATTGACCGCTTACAGTTTGCCAGTTCGGACTTGGAAATCACAAACCCATTCTTTGCTCATACTGATAAATAACTTGGTTAACAAGAATATGTCATGTTCACAGGTCGCCTGTCCCTAAATCTCTATGGATAGATCCGAAATGACTAGTTAAGCTCCGCCCCCTTAGAAACAGTTACTGCGAACCCCAAGCTTCCCATTAAAATGGCTGACTCATCACAGAATACAGGCACCATGTCAGATTCTCTCTCGCGTATACCCGATAACATTTCACTTAAATACCTTCCTGATCAGAGAAACTTTCCAGTAAATTGTTGCAGAAGACTTTGATCTACTTTACGCAAGGATATATAAACGATATTAAAGGTTTGGAGTTTGAAAAGTTAAGATTCGCGTACAGCGAGACGCTGTCCATTTCTGAAGAGAAGCAGCCAACATCGAAATTACGGAGGAAAAGTGTGAAGATGCATACTGTTGATGTAAAGCGATGTAAATTTAATGTTTTGTATTTTTATGAACTATTGTTTATATTTGAAATATTTAATACCCTGAAGTAATGGCAACTGTTATAGTAAAAGTCATGCAGGTCATGTAGCCGATAGGTATCAACTATTTAAAGTAATGTGGCTTATTTGTTTTACAATTTGATTTCACATATATTTTACTAATGAATGTGTATGATATTGAAAAATAAACATGCATTGTTGCAGTGTCAGTGGATATTGCTCCCATATAGTTGGGCTAATTAAGCCCCTACAGGGTTTCAAACTACATAACTTCACCACTGTTCCTGTATAAAACGACTATATCCAACCTTCCCGGATATCTCTCATCTGCATTGCATGATCCCAATGCACATAGAAGCACCATTTTGTACATATATACAAAAAATCATGAAAGTCTGTAATGCAGCTGTATTCTCACCACACGTTTGTTTGTGGGTAAAACATGGCGGATGTTACCGTAGCACCGGACGCTCTTATTCGATTGGTCAACATCTGTGGATTTGATTAACAGGTCGGATCAATGCATTGGCATGTCGTATATGTTGCAATCGTAGTTACTAAATAACAATGCAAAATCGACCAGTGTGCATGGTGTATGCAACCGAAGTATGTGTCTTGCCGTTCAATATATAATAGCAACGTCATGTAGTGACGTAAATCAGTACGAGCCAAAATGCAACAAGTGATACAGCATTATCGTATATGCGATCCCAAAGGTTCCATGTTTTATTGATGAATCGAAGTTAACAATGCCGGTTTACCACGTGTGGGGGATCATTAATGCATTTTCATCAGCCTAAAGACTCAAGGAAAATCCTTGTTTTCTTCTGTGATAGCTAACAAATTTAAGTTCATCAAGGCGAGAGCACAGTCAGCTTAAGTCAATTTTCTTTCTTCGAGAAAAACCCAGGGATCTCAATGATGAACCCGGAAGGCTCGCTGAATAGAACCTGTTTCATAGTCATCCTGAATGCGGTTCTGGCAGCCTGCAGCAGACACTGGAATTTCATCAACCATCAGCGTTTTAATAAAAATCATTCTCGTTGAAAACTGTAATGCTTTAGATGAGATTATTTTTGTCTGCCTCGTATTTTTTTCGTAAGGTGGATTTTACTAATTACGAATGTAACTCCAGAATACCACATTAGTTTATGTCATGCTGCTACATGAGAGTTTCAGAAAACAACTATGAATTTTCCCCAGGCGCATCAACAAATCTTTTTCGGCCATTTGAGCTCGTCAACAACATATTCTTGCCCAAGAAAGCCACATCAATGCATTTCAGGTCAATGAAACTAAACGTTCACATCGTTCACGAAATAGGTGCAAGTGTGCCAACAACAAGGAACATATCTGGTACAATGTTGTAAAGACATGTTGGGGAATCTGCAAAAAAAGCTCCATGGCTCATAAACAATCATTTACATTTCGTCAGCCACCAAAAGAGTCATATGCATATATAATGTCATTTTCAACAATACATATCTACTAGCAGCAAACCCTTCATCACACTAAACTACATTATTTAGTTGGTCCTTAGGTGCAATACGACCTTGTGTTTCGCTCCAAAAATAGCCTACGAAAATCTACGAAAATCCAAATTACGAAAAAGACAATGAATCGCAGTGAAGTTTCCCACATAACCGCAGAAATCCATGAGTGCAGAGTTACAGCGAGTGTAGGTCCATCCCTGCCGCTTAACCGATGTTTGACATGATACGCTCATGTGATTTTCATGATTATTTCAATCTTTGTGAAACACCATAGACGAGACGATCTGATATCTGACATACTTGGGAATTGTTGTTGCTACGTCAACTTTCTCCATGTAATCTTGGATTGCATTTCCATCAATGAGATTAATTTCGCTGTTAAATGACGCAGTGACATACTTAATGAAAACGTCAGCGTTGGTTTCCTCGAGGTAACAATTACAGTTAGTTTGTATGAGTTTTATATTCGTATAGAAAAGATCTCACATGGGGGTAAATACTGAGACGTATCTTGTTCTTGCAACTATATTCGGTAACACTGATCAGGGACCTACATTGCTAAAAATATTACTAACAATTTCCGGCATGATGTGACGTAGAATCTGACATTTATTTTAATTTTTCCAAGCGAGCCATGGCTTCACGTGGAATTCTGGCTTTGTGGGTGAGTTCGTTATTACTGATGTTATGATCCGGGTTACACTAGAGATACGTGGCATTTTCAGTTCTTCAGCTCCATATTAAAGACAGCTATCAAACAAAGCCAGAAGCCAGAAGTCTGTCAATCCTGGAGAAGGGGATATTGTATCAATGTCCTGATAGCGTTTTGAAACAAAGGTAACTCGATTCATACGAACACATGGACAGCTGGGCAATATTCCATTCAAGCCTCTTGAAGTCATTCCATTCAAGCCTCTTGGAGACATTCCATTCAAGCCTCTTAAATCCTATTATTATACAAGAAGAATATGAGCAAGCCCAAGAAATGTGGAATGCTTTTTTGATCGCATATTTAATGTGACTGGAAACGAGCTTTACCTTACAATTGACATGCTAACAGTCGCAGACATTTCTGATTCGTTTAATTTTATCATGGCTAGAGTCACGCCGTTACTTCAAAGCGTCAGGCATTAGCTGGAATGGTATTGTAAAAGCAAAGCAAAGTTTGAGGTTTTAACACATGTACAAATGCAACAGCTGACACAAAGTGGAATATGGGATAGTGTTACGTTGTTCAGCTGCAGTTACACAAGATTAGAAACGCAATATATCTAGTAGCCATGCTCAGCGTAATGATAGACCTAAAGCTGAACAGGACAATTTTCATATGCAAGGTTGATCACAAGATTTAATGGCTCTTAATGAAGCACTTTTGAAAGATGATAAAGCAGCGCACCGACTTCTAGGTAAGGCTATTATGCATCGACAAAGAAAATGTGATGGTGACCGTGGAAACGTCGTTTGTTTATGTGGATATGAAGTAGAGAGATAATCTGCAGAAGACTATGAGCTTTCCCCCCATAAAGAGCACTGCACAATCACGAAAATGTAAGGTTGTAAGAAAGTTTATGGACGAGTGCTGATGATCACCGAAACATGTAAAGTTAACTTGTTATAGAAAGAGGCAATCGGGTTAAAATAACAATAAAGTGTGGCTCGGCCAGTGCTGTACAGGTTTTTAGTACTCATGCGCATGCCATGACCACACATATGAGTGTAGGGTGGGGCTTATCTGATACACAGAACAAACCATTCACCTGGAAAAAGCAGATGGTAATGAAAGAATAAATGCAATCCAGTCGCAGGTCAGTATGGTTATTGAATGAGCTCGAATTGTAGCATCCGAAAGCTGCCTGTAGAGGTGTCTTAATGTGCCTTGTGGTGGAACTGTGTTTCTGTTTTGAAAATCATCAGTTCGTCGCTGACAAGCTCCATCTATTTTGTTTATGGATGCAGTGAGTAGAGGTTATACAAATTGCTGGATACCCAATGCTTCTAAGGAGTTACCAAGATATTTTAGAAACATTTATTCTACAGCTAACAGTATGATTGCATTTTATAAAATGGTTTAAGTATGTATCAAAAGTGTCAGAACTTTTAAAGAAAATAATTTGTTTTTTTCTCGAATACTTTTGATACCACATCTCATACTAAACTTTCTGGGCGGGGGAGTTGCCGAATGGTCAAAAGTGCTCACGGGCATTTAACCTCTGTCAACGTAAGTTTGAGTCTCGGATTCGGCCAATGTGGTCATGTGAAAATCCTTGGCTGTAGCTTCTTGTGGTTCGGAGGTTCTTTCCAAAGTCTTCCAAGGTTCTTCTACTACCATTTATTCTGGCCGCCATGTATAGCCTATCTTGTGCTGAATAATGGCCTTAAACCCCACAACTAAATTTGGTTCTGCTTGTAAACAAACATATGGACACTTTAGTAAAATATATATTTTTTTTCTTTTTGTAAAACAACGTTAGATGTTAAAAAAGCACGCGATAATGTCATTGCATATGTCTAATTGACTTATTCTTCTTAGAGTACCGTGGCTAGTTAGAATATTTAAGAATTGTTATAAAACTGTTCATACTCACTGTTGGAATTGTAGATAATATTGTGTATGATAACTGATATGCTAAGTTAAGATCACACCCCAATACAATTTCTTTGGTGAAAAGTACTAAGAACATTTCTAAACGCTTTGTTTCGGACATCTATTCATCAGATCAGTTCTTTGTAACCTACTCAGTCTTTACAATGTGAAATCTTATATATTTTCATTCTTACTTTTTATTTTTTCTATTGTGTTATTTAGATTAACTGGTAGCTAATTCTTTTAAAGTAATTTTCAGAAATTCGAGAAGCATACGTTTTTAAATTTCGACGCATGCGTCAAACGCTCTAATTATGATACTTACTTTTGCATTAGAATTTAAACTATATGATTCGAAATACACCGGTTATAAAAAAATTAAGTCTGTGTAATAACCGTTACAGCATTGTGATATTTGTGAATTCTTTTGATTGATACTTTTGCTGAAAGGCTATTAATATTCAGTAACAAGTATTCAGCACAGAATTATATGCTACTGAAAGTCTTTTATGAGCTGATGGCCAGAAATACTGAAAAAATGTTTTGTGCATATCTGCCAGTTGTTTGTGTCACACTGTTGTGTTCTGATGTTTAATTTCGATGTAAGGCCTTTGACACGAAATACCAAATACATTGCTTGTACTGGAATATATACTAACATACATTGTAATACGAAGCTTTAATTTTAAATGTTTATATATTTTATTTCTTTTTCATGTGATAAATACATCCTAATAAGCATACAAGAAGTTATCCAATTCCACAATTTAATTCGAATTAGGACTTCCAAGCATGAAGAATGAAAAAAAATGTAGAAAGTATGTTTGAGTTTTGAGAGAGAGAGAGAGAGAGAGAGAGAGAGAGGGGGGGGGGGGTTGTTTTACCCTGTATAATCACAGAGAGAATCGACAAAAGAGCTATTCCTTGAAAAGCGCCGACTACACCTGTAAAGGCAAGTGGACTCAAGGGAGAAGCAGGTGGAAACAACATATTTTACCCTCAGGTGTTAGAGTCTCATAATCCTGAAATGAAACAAAAATGCAAATAAAAATTACAAGTGGCAGATCAGGCATGACAATTTAGTATATGTATGTATGTATGTATGTATGTATGTGTGTGTGTGTGTGTGTGTGTGTGTGTGTGTGTGTGTGTGTGTAGAAAAATGACTAAATAGACAAAAAACAAAATTTGAATAATTACAGTAGTCATTTACTTTCCACGTGCACCAATATTGTCCGAAGATGCATCTCCACTGAAAAACAGTGTAACAAATTAATCTCCACCGTGATTTAGCTACGTTCTCTCCTTAACCCATCACTCCGTCTCCACTCACACAATTGCAAACACGCGCCAAGTGCTGAACTTGGAATAAGTCATATACTGTATTTAGGGTTATTTTTCTGGCACCAAATAAACCATCTCCAATTCCTAGATATTTTTGCGTAGCTTCATTATGGCGCTATCATCCATCAAACATCGTTATCCTTCTGGCATTAGCATTATTGAAGTGTAAACGGATGTTATATTTGCTCGTCAAAGACTATCTGAAGATTTAGCTAAAGTAACCCCCATATCTGGTGTTAAATTGGAGATCTTCGTAGAATGTAAGCAGCGTATACGTAACAAAGATTATGTGATTCAACGTAAATACAATAAAGAAGGTATCGAGAGGCTTACAAGATATTATCTATAAAGCCAGCGTATTCATGCAAGTTATTCATATAACGTTCTAAAACTAAGTGACATAGGAATGGATTATATATACATGGTGTATGTTTTCCTTATAGACTTCCTTAATAAATACATTCTGACCATATATATATGACTTCCTTGTAAGTGGTAAGTAGAACATATGATTGGTCGGAATGTATTAAAGAAGTCTATGAGGAAAATATACACCATGTTGATCAAGTTTAAATTTAATTTCCACAATCAAACCGCGTGTGTGTGTTTGTATGCTTGCCATTCTATTACGTAATATTATCGGTCTGAGAAGCTTGAGAACATATTCAATGACTTTAGTCTTCAGTATATCAATTATTTTTCTCTTTTTAAAGATTTTTCTAAAACTGCGTTTTTCATCTCCGTTTTCATTCTTAGTTATTATGAAATCAATATATATGGATGTCAAATATAGTTATGTCCATGACTGGAACTGTCGTATGTTTGCCAATCATTTGATCATGGACATGATAAGCAGAAACATTCTTTAACGGGGTAATTCTTTCTCACTGCTTTTTCAGCGTACAAGTACAGTGCTCATGTAACGATTTTGTTAATTCATCGCATTAAAATTTTCTTTGTTCCATATGTTACCATATTTCATTGCTATTGCTTAAAACAACTGGGCTTTTATGATCGTTGTAAACTCATTTTATGCCGTTGGTTATTTACGACAGGATAGCAGTGTTTGAAGAATATTACATATTTCGGAAATTTGTTTAGGAGCTCTAAACAAGCCAACAGTAGGGCCGCCAAAACTCTCAAAGTCAATTATTTACAATGTAGCTTCAATTCTTGCAAACGTCGGCATAATTTAAAGCTGATATCTAACGTTACTATGTATAGAATCTGTTTTGTTAAATCGTTGTAAACTGATCCTGTAAGTTTACAAAAATTTAAAATTGTCGAAGCACTCAAGCAGCAGTGATGTCGAAATTGGATCAAGTTCACAAGACCTTGGTGCACTTTTCATCACGATTGTGCGTACTAAATCAATAGAAACAGGTTCAAATGCTCCTAACGGTTGTCGCTGAAATTCTGCATCATAACTGTATGGTGACGAATCATTGAAATTGTGCTGTCAAGCAAATCTCTAATGGTTTGTACTTTGTCATCGAAGAAATTTGCAAATTGGTCTGGTAGGTCTTGTGGAGAGAAGGTTGTTGGAAGTGGTGTACATATGTTCCTTGACATTAGTTTCTTAGTTATCTCGAAGAGCTCTTTGCAGCAGGAACTCTCCGTGATCTTAGTATTTGGCCAAATGGACTATGTTTGTGACGTTCTTCTTAGCGGATTCGTAGATTTGTTTATGAATAGTGAGTCTGGTGGAAAGCCAAAGCCTCTCTGCTTTTCGGCGATGTCTTTTAGCAGTGCGAATCTGGTCCCTAACACTGCTATACCATGGAGAACAATTTTTTTTATTGATACACTGCATTTGGTGGCTGGGGCATGTTTTTCAAGCAATGAACGCAGGCAGTTATCAATTTGTTCCGCTGTTGGATGTAAGAAAGTTGTTAGGTTTTCTTGGACGTCATGCATGAATTTGGTTCTATTTATCATACGGAGGTTTCTCTTAGTAGTAAATAAAGGTGGAGAGTTAGGGCCTGATACGTCGAGATGGCATACAATGCAGAGGTGATCCGATGCAAGTTCGTGGGATTCAAGGGTGGATTGCAGAATATTATCATCAGGTCTATAAAGAAACCAGTCTAAAATGTGTCCAAGTTTAGGGTAGGGTGGTTAACTGACTGTTTAAGATTGAAAACATGAATGAAATCTAGGAGTCTTCACATGTATGGTTGACCAGGAGAGTCAAAGTAAAAGTTGAAATCTCCAAGAATAATTAGGTTGCCACCTATCGAATTTCCATACTCTAGAAAATTTGGAAACTGCTCCAAAAAGAGATATTCAGTCAGCTTGTTTTTTCTACTAGGAGGAGGACGGTAGAGACAGAAAAAATGGACTGACCTTTGTTCCAGTGTAAGCGTTGTTTGGACTAGTTCAAACGATGTGTGACAGAAATTGAAGGCTGTGTTGTACTTAAGGCATTTGATCATGGAATTCTTTGTAATTACAGCAATTCCACCTCCGCGAGAGTTGCGGTGAAACGACTTGATGGAGTAATCGCTGGGTGTTAAATCCGCACACTTACATTCATCACCTGCGGCATGTAACCAAGTTTCTGTCAAGAAGAAAGACGTCAATATTCTGGTCGTTGATAAAATTAACTATTTCTGCGCGCTTTTCCGGTGATCCTACTGAATGAGCGTTGAATAATTCAATACGTAGTGGTATCCTTGGACAGTTGACGCAACCGTTGACGATTTAAGAGGAATTTGGACCAGGTTGTTAAAATTAATGGCTGAATTTTTAAGTTGTTTATCCGTTACGGGCGAAAGGGAGATAACTGGAATTATTCTTCCTGTTCTACGCCGGCCAGCTTTGAAAGAACGTTTTTTTTCCTCTTCCGTTTACATTTAAGAAATGATGAATTTATTCCCAGTTCGTTTAGTCATGAGCACAATGTAGTATCTAGAACCAAGATATGGTCATTTAATCCAATTAATGAGGGTCCGTCATATTGTAAGCGGTCACGTGACGGCGGTTTATTAAAAAATAAATGACGTCTTAACATTGGGACGAAACGGCTGAGAAAGATTCTAATTGTTCTCGTTTCCATAACAAGGGGATGAATTAACACATACGAACGGAACAGCCAATGCATGATGAAACACAATAATGTAGACGATGATAGAGAACAAGCACAAATATCATAAATATAGCACAAAATCGGAGAACCTATCTCGAGCAGTTAAGCGATGGCTGCCATCTTTCCGGAAGTCTAAACATCACTGTGACCAATATTTCACCATTTACAGATTATAATTAACTGGATGTGTTCTGGAATGCTATATGCAAACTTTCTTGCGTAGACTAATGAACCTGATCAGTTTAAGCACACATACCACACCTTTAATGCAAAAAAAAGATGACTTACACCTAAATTTCATGCTTATACGACTATGTTGAAATATTTAGGCTAGAATTAAATTTGTTTGGACAGTTCATTAAAGAATTCTGCAGCTTGATAACTGGATGCATCTCTGTTAGTCCAATACCTTACAACCAAACACCTCTTACAAATGTCGTATGGTCTAATTACGGAAGTAAACAGTTTTTTTTTTTTTTGTTACTTCATGACGAGCTGCCTTTCTGTATGATATATATATATATATATATATATATATATATATATATATATATATATATATATATATATATATATATATATATATTACATTTTGTATGGCCTAGTCTTTAGAAACTCTACGCGCTTTGCAACATTTATAATTATATGAATACAAAACAAAAACAAAACACCATGAAATTAGAAAGCATAGAAAATGCTGAAAATATTTAAGGTGAAAGCATTATTAGATCTTTAAGTTTGTTCTTGCAGTAAAAAAAGGTAGTTTTAAGAGCACTCTTGAAAGGGACCACTGTGTCTCTTTGTCTAATTTCAGTAGGCCATTTATTCAACATTGCTGGGCCGTAGTATGCAAGTACGTTGTCCATATGTCATTGTCTTCATAGTGGGAATAAGGAGTATACGATTTTCAAAAGTGGAGCGTAAGTATGTTGCTGGTGTGAAAACATGAGTAAGGCTAGATAAGTATGCTGGACTGGAGTACGTCAGTGAAATGTAGCAAAGAGTACAAATGTTGTGTTTGATTCTATATCGAATGGATAGCCAATCCGGGTACATATCAGCAGGGTGGGAGTGCTTTGATCGTGGTACACTAAGGATGATCCGAGAAGCCGTGTTTTGCACTGTTTGAAGTTTCTGGAGTAGATTTTGAGACGAACCAGACAGAATTAAGCTACAATAGTCTAGTCCTGAAAGTGATGAACACACAAGTAGTTTAGTGGCATCAATTGAAAGATATTTGCGAATGAAGCTAATGCGTCTCAGCTCAAGATATACAGCCTTTCATATGCTCATGACATATTAGTGCAATGCGAAAGCACCGTTCTAAGTGACACCTAGGTTTTGTACTGACTGTGTGCATTTAATATTAGTGTTGCTGATATTTATATAAAGGATGTGAATGAGAACGTCTCTGTGTTGTGATCAGAATGGCTTCCGTTTTATCGTCCTTCGTATATAGATTGTTCCATGTCATCCATGGTTTCACATCACAAATGCGCCTCTCTACTCCTTTGATGGTATTGTCAACTTCAGTTGGTTGGCTACAGTTGTATATTTGGGTGTCATTGGCGTACAAGAACAGGTCCAATACAATGTGTGTCCTGTTGACCAAAGTAGATCTTGAACCACGGTAAAGCTGTGTTGTTAATGACAAATACATGCTGCAGACGGTAAAATAACATATCATGGTCCATTTTGCCACATGCTGCAGACATATCAAGGAGTGTCAGGAGTGGTATAGTTTTGCTATCCAAAACATGGAGAATGTCATTAACTACTTTCAAAGAGTAGTTTTAGTACTGTGGCAAGGGCAATATGCAGACTATACATTGCTATAACGACTGTTTGTATTCACATTCAAATAAGATTCAAATTGTTTTAGAAAAACATTTTCCAAGATTTTGTTTGAACTGATGATTTGAAACGGGGAGTTAGTTCTTTAAATCGTCATGGTCGAGTGGCGGCTTCTTCAGCAGAGGCTTAATACAATGGCAGTTTTGAAAAATGTTTGTAATTCCCCAGATGAGGGATAAATAATATCAGTTAGTGAAAGCAATATTTGATAAATGCATTCAAGCAGCGGTGATGCTGTACAGGTTTATGTGCTTCTATTTTTGGGGTGGAGTGCTTCCAATTTATTTAAAATAATATAGAAGACCCACCATGGCTCGCTTTTGTTAGAAATTGAAGTAGTGATAGAGAGATGCAAAGCTCTGAGCCCCCAGTCAGCGGTGCCGACGTTAAATTAATGAATATACAAATTGAAATAACATCAAAAAGTAATCTCTCAAATAAAATTAAGCAAATATCATATCACTCCACCAAGTGACGGCCTAGTTCATCCATTAAATTTGTGTGTAATTTTCTCTTCTGTCCTGAGTTCTGCTCATTTGTAAGTTGTCCTCTTCCTTCGTCTTCCTCTGTTATCCCTTCTACGTTTCCTCTGTCTTTCTTTATCTCTTTTGTCTCCCAAAGACTCGGGCCACAGCTGGGGTAAGTTCCTCTGGTCCCTCAAACTTCCTTCTATCTTCTCTTTGTCTCCCAGAGACTCGGACCACAGAGTATTTCCTCTGGTCTCTAAAAGCTTTTGTTTCGAAGCCTTCTGATTATTCCTCGAATAAATCCGCAAGGTACGAATGGTCTCGGAGTAGATTTATTTGCATTCCGTCAACAAAACAATTGTAATACTAGTAACTTTAGATTATCAAGATTATATATTTAAACTTAAGATTCTAATGTCAGGCACGCCTAACTCAGTTCTGATTGGAGGTTGATTCCAAATGATCCGACATCCCCTCCTAACCGTCTGTCAAAGATGTTTACGATACAAGTTTGAACGATGCCTTGTTTCATCAAGAAATCACCAATTACTTATGAACAAGGTTACGTAACTGACTTTGGCAACATAAACCGCGCGCTTTGAGTTTTATGGCTGTTTCAATTAAGCTCGCTGAACACCTAAGACATTTTGCCGGCGAGAAATTATAGCCTGAGGGTTTTAACATACCCATGCTAACATCTGGTTTCTCCTGTGCCGTGACAGATGTAGTAATTTGATCATATTCACATGACTTTGGTGCACTACTCATCACGATTGTCCATATGAGACATGTACAAATGTTGCTAATGGTTGTCGCTGAAATTCGGTATCGCAACTTTAAGGCGACGACAAGTCAATTGAAATTGTGTTGTCAAGCTTATCTCTGAAGTTTAGTACCTTGTCACTGCAGGAAGTTTCACACATGTCCGGAATATTTGCATGAGAGAAGGTAGTTGGAAGTGGTGTACATTTGGTTTTTGACATTAGTTTGTTAGTAATCTCGAGAAGCTCTTTGCCGCTGAAACTCTCTATAATCTTATTACAGTAGTGGTATAACGTGGTTAAATGGACGATGTTTGTGACGTTATTTATAGCGGTTTCATGTATTTGTTCACGATTGTTGAGTATGGTGGAAAGCCAAATCCATTCTGTTTTACGGCATTGCGAATCTGGTCCCTATCATTGCTATACCACCGAGAACACTTTTGAATTGATGCCCTGCACTTGAGCATAAGCATGTGTTTCAAGCACTGAACGCAGGCAGTTATGGAGTTCTTATCCTGTACGAGGTAAGCATGTTGTGGAGTTTTCTTGAATGTCTTGCATTATATTGGTTATATTTATCATACGGAGGATTCTCTTAGTAGCAATTCAAGGTGGAGGGTTAGGGACTGATATGTCCAGATTGCATAAAATGCAGGTGTGATCTGATGCAAGTTTGTGGGATACAAAGATGGACTATGAAATAATATCATTATGTCTGTGAAGAATCCAGTCTACAATGTAACCATGTGTATGGGTGGAGTGGCTAACTGGCTGTTTAAGGTTGAAAATATGAATTGAATCTACGCGTTTTGACGGGTATGGGTTTACAGGAATGACAACGTGAAAGTTGAAATCTCCAAGAATAACCAGGTTCCCAGCTATCAAATTATAATACTCCAGGTGATTCGAAAACTGTTCAAAAAAGAGAGCTTTAGTCAGCTAATTATTTCTGCTAGCAGAAGGGCGGTACAGACAAAATAAATGAACTGACCTTTGTTCTAGTGTCAATGTTGTTTAGGCTCGTTCAAACGATGTGTGGCTAAATTTGAAGATTCTACTGTGTTTAAGACATAATACCATGGAATTATTTGTGCTGACGACAATTACACATCCGCGTGAGTATCGGAAGGCGAACTTGATGGAGTAACCGGTGGGTGTTAGATCCGTGTGCTTGGGCTCATCGCTTGATGTTTTGTAGTCAGGTTTCTGTCAGAAGATGTCGATTAATTCTGATCATTATGCATTTATAAACACCGTCGCGTTGTGTGAGAATTTGTAAACAATTCCTGCTCATGTTTGTGAATGACTTCAGATGGAATTTGTAATTTATAGTACTTTTTTGCGTAATTTCAATACGTGTAATATTACGATTTTTGACCGATTCTGAAACAACGAAAATATCTTTCTTTGAATTAACAATTGCTTTAACTTCAACTTCGCGCTTACCTTTGAAGTTCTTGCCGCTGATGCGAGAAACGTTTGTTTGCAATTAGAAGTGATATCACTGATGGGCTTAGAATTGAATGCCACAGAAACCCGACATTGTAACACATCAGTGATCCCAACGCAGACCGTTTCAAAGATATCACATTATTCTGTTAGCCCCACTCAGAAAAAGTCTGTATACGTTAGGAAATTGGCGAGAGCAGATCCCAGGGACATTGGAGAGATTAAACAGCGCTCCTATGTTTGCGAGTTTTTAAAAAGGCGGGATGTTTAGAACGAACGCCACCCGAAGATTGGAGAAGATAGCCAGGAAACGGAACGAATTTTGATGTTTTCCATATTGTGTTTTCACGGGAACTGTGATTTTCTGGTGTTTTCTATCAACAAAAACAAAGAACAAATGATATACTAAACAACAATAACAACAGCAACAACTCATCTTTTTAAACTAAACTGAAACATTTATACTAGCTATAAAGTTCAGTAATTCCAGAAGTGAAATACAGAGTTATACTTGATCACATGTATGAATAGAGTTAGTGGATGTAAATAATTTTCTAATAAAGTTTTACAAACAGTTTATCCACATTTATTGTTTTGGAGCCATGCACGAACAACAATATACTTTAAAGTTACATGTTGTTACCAACCATTTTTTATCACTGTTAACATTCCAAATCACTATATTTATACATATGTTAATTCAAGATATCTAGTAAATGTGTTTTGTGAAGCTAATTGGAACTTTAAAACAGTCTTTTGTCATGTTGTCTTCTATGTAAAACATACTGAAAAGAGACAAAATAAGTAAGAATAGTACAGTCTAATGCAGCTCTAAGTAAACGTTTTTTTAAGTTATACATATAAATTGATCCGGTAGAACGTTCTGAGCGTTTCGGCTATTGTTAAAAACCTCTTAATTTGGGAAATCAATATAGACTGACGCCTTGTTTTTCATTTTGTATTAACAAGACTTCGTTTGCACGAGAGCAATGGATACAAACGCAATCCATGATACGTTAATTACGTTAATCAGAGTCATCAGATCACCAACTTAATCAAGTATATACATCTAAAAAAACATTGACTGCATTCATCAGTTTATCATTGCATGCACGTGTGGTCGCGTCTCTTGAGAACGTAATAATGTAAAAACATATTGCTACAATAAATTTGTTTCCTTTGTAACTTATTATCTTGAAAATAAATGTTTGACCTCTATTAAAAATATTTTACGGACGTTCTGTGCGTGTCACTTCCAAATTCGGTTCGTAACAAATCGCTATCACCTTAAAAGGATTTTCGTTTTACTTGATTCGCCCGTTTCATCCTGTATTGAATTCTAAGTAGGCAAATGATGAAATATGGGTGGATACAGTTCATTGAATAACCCTTAAATAAATATGGCACATCAAGGACGTCTTTTCAATATATTTATATGTGTAAGACCTCGCCGCAAACAGGACGTTTTAACTTTAAAGATGGGTCGGATATCTAAGGCAATTTTTCAGTACAGGTCACAATGAATTATTTCATGTTTCCAATTGTGTGTTGTTGTTCTTCATTCGCACATGTCGTAGATTTATTTGCATGTAATTTGCGCTTATGGTATGAATGCATTTCGAGTTTGCCCACATTATTGTTTAACAGGCATCAAATATTAATAAAAATACCAAGGACCGTTTTATGTACCAGCTTTTCTTCTTATAGTTTAGTTGGTAGTTGGTATTAGACACTTGAATCTAAAGAGCGATAATACGGTTTGGAAACTTGTAATTTGATAGCCGAGATCTCTTTACAAGTTTACCACCGGGCAATCGAGGACATCGTTTTGGGCGTGTGTATCGCCAGCTTTGAAAGAAAGATACACTCAAAAATCACGAACAAGCTCCAAGCGTGTAAACGTCGACCTTCCTAAAAATCATCATTATACGTTATTCTAAGTCAAAATATTAGGAAGAAGGACGATTTTATCATTTATCCAAAATAGAACGTTCTCGGTTGGAGGTGTGTCCTCGGTAGATTGGTATGTAATCTCAAGAATGTCCATGGTTTACATTAAACACAAACGCGTGCACAAACACACACTCTTAACATACAATACTATTTTAAGACAAACACACACACATCCATAATATATTTATGTATTTGTCTGTGTTCAAATACAGTAAGAGTCGATTAACATATTTGGATGCAATCGTCTTCACATGACTGAACACACAAGATACAAAATAATAAAAATTACTGCTTTAGTAAGTTGTCACTAATGTTTAATAGCAAGTTGCTATCTGATTAATTTGAATGCCACTGTACATTGCATAATATCTACAAGTTATTCTGGATTCAGTGAGGAATGCTTGTTTCGGTATCGCAAATACAATGACCGCTTTGACATGACCAACTAAATGTACTCCACAAATTATCCAAGTAGCTTTATTGTACGTTTTTCTTGCTTTTCTTCTGATATATATATATATATATATATATATATATATATATATATATATATATATATATATATATATATATATATATATATATATATATATATTATTATTATTATTATTATTATTATATTAGTATATTGATGTCGTTAAACATTCATATACATATGTATACACTGGCACTAACGGAAGTAGGTATGTGAACACAAAGATTCTCAGCATCTTCAATGCTTGGAACGTGTAGAGGAGGACTAAAAGACAAATGGAAGCGGGACAAACTTAGGAATTCGTGGCAAATCCAGCTGCAGGTATGCGAAAATACACTCCCCAGTCACCTTTGATCTGTAAGTAGACGATTTATTTTCTGTATAAATATTGCGTGAATTCGCCTGTAAGTTCAGATTGGTGACTTCCTAACCGTTGCGCTATATGTTGCATCCGCGACATGGTTTGTGCGTAAATACATGTTTGACAACCAGATGTCGTGCTTTGACATAATACTTATTTTCACATTCTTTCCCTTCGTACGCATTGTCAAACTACTATTACTTTTCTACGTAATTTCATTATTGGCCATTTTCTTTACTGCATATAAATGATGACTTTTTCTGCTTTAATGAAGCTACAGTTTCCTTTTTGATTCAAGGTATGTTCCTTTTGTAATATGAGATAAATATTTAAAATGTTCTTCTTAATTTCAAAAAATAACGTTTATGCCTTGTTATTACAACATAATATTTATTTTCTCTATCTATTATGGAAAGAAACGAAAATGCAATTTCTTTGAAACCTCACATAAGCAGTTCGTAGTTGGTCAAGATCAATCTTTTTTGCGATGATCATATAATTCGTCTTTTGGTTCAATATTTATGATTTAGTACCGTATTACTCCTTTATAAGATGATCATATGATACGTCTTTGAGTTCAGTATGTATGAGTTACAGTAATACTTCGAACCTTCGCGAGGTTAGGTTCCAGAACCCGTCGCGAGTCAGGAGGACTCGCGAATATTTCGTACGAGTCACTAAAAATGCTAATAAATGCTTATTTCTAGAGTTTAAACCTAAAACATGACCCAAATCATGCTCCCAAAGCACTTCAATTTAATTTAAAAGTTAGCTTAATACATTACACTAAAAAAAGAAATAAATGGTTGGCGTAAAACTAGAGTACAGTATCGCCTAATTGGTATTAGTCCTAATTTCCTCTGTCCCTTGCCACCCCATTTTTGATATTTGGACATTTGGAGTAGCCGTTTACTTGCCGGCCCAGCAAACTTGAATGATCTTTAATCGATATATACCTGCATGATATCGATATGAATATGATTTATTTCTTCATTTATCTAAAATAAAATTACCTGACTTTCTATTTTATGTTGGATTTGTTGTTTTTTTGTACCGAACACTAGAAATGGCGTATTGTTGATAGCACGTGACTGTCTGACCTATGATGTCATTAACATGTAGGTTGCGAGATTTGTGTAGTTACGGGACTAAGAATGCAAATGACTAGTTCAGGTAAAATTTCAGCAACAATGCACTTTCGTCTCGCTTATCAGCGGATTAAAGACGTAACGAATGCTATTTTCACGATTACTGAGAAAATAAATCATATTCCTATCGATTTCATGCAGCTATATATCGATGAAAGATCGTTCAAGTTTGCTAGGCCGGCAAGTAAGCGGCTACCCCATGCCGAAATGGTGTCGGCATATTCCAACTTGCCGATAGGGAATGCACTCTGTCCCTACACCCCAACATAAATGTCCAAATATCAAAAATGGGGTGGCAAGAGTCAGAGGAAACTCGGACTAAATGGGACACGGACTATTTGCCATACTAGCGCATTTACAGTACAGTATACTAATATTATCCCAATGCTAATTCATTGGCTGCCGTTTTCTTTTGCACTCACAGTAAGGTAAAACCATGTAACTAGTGGGAAATATTTCGCAGATCTGTGAAAAAATCGCGGATGCAAATTAGTTAGGTTCCGATGAAAATTTCGCGAATCCGTGAATTTGCGAATCCAGCAACGCGAATGTTCGAGGTATTACTGTAGTACCATGTTACCCATTTTTAGAAATGATTCCAGCTGCAAATTGAACAAATTTAGATTTGCCGATAATAAGTGTCATTATAATATTAACAGAAGCGTCAGTAGTTGCAATGGACATTTTATTAGTTGCAGCAGGAGTAGTGGTAGTAGATGTTGTCTCAGAAGTACGTTGCTTTTGTTGTTGTTTTAGGGTTTATAAACACCAATTTTCAGCACACGATATGCTATACATGGCGAACCACCGACCCACGAAAAGCTACTGGCAAGCTTTCTCACATAACTACATTAGCCGAATCTTAGACTGGAACCCACGCAGAAAGAGGTATGACGGCAGCGATCCGTAACGGAAAGCGCTTTAGACCACTTGGCCACTCAGGGCCCTTCAGCAGTAGTAAGAGTAGTAATTCTTGCAGTAGTAGTATGTGTTATTGTTGTAGCAGTAATACTAATAAAAGTTGTAGTAGTAGTTGCTTTAACTATGTTAGTAGTACAAGTAGTATTACATGTTGTAGTGGTAGTAGTTGCAATAATATAATTACTATTTGTGGTTGCGATAGCTGCAGTAGTAAATGCAATATTTAGTAATAGTAGCAGAAGCAGCAGTAGTAGTAGTATTAGTAGTAGTATTAATTGTAGTAATAGTAGTAATAGTACTATTATAGTAGTAATAATAGTAGTATCAATAATAGTACTAGTAGTAGTAGTAACGGCGGTGGTGGTAGTAGCAGGTAAGGAAGAAGGTGACGCAGAATATAAAGCTACACGAGTAACCATAATATTACACTAAAAACTTTGAGCTGACACGTCCATAAAGTGAATTTCACTTCTTAATCCGTATAATTACATACTGTTATAAATTATCGCTGCTTAGATACAAACAATGCACGCTTGTCTTCTATTAAATATACCTTGATGTGCAAATCAACGAAGAAGCGAAGTGTATGCAATCTGGACGGATAATGTTGAAATAAATGTCACCTATGTCTTTAGCTGCTGGTTCATGCAACGATTTTAGGCAATGGTAGAACTCGGCTTCGCACTTGCAGTCCGAACTGTAAAACAATGAAGCATGTGTGTTTGGTAAAGTATTTGGACCGTTAAAGTCCCTTTTGTTATTAAATTACAATCGAGAACACGCTACTCGGTTTTGTTGTTACAGCACTTATATTTGCTGTGCAATGGAATGTTGGGACATTGTTCTGGCTGTGTTACCAATATCTCAGTGTTGTGCTCAGTATTTGCAAATCTTATCACTTCCATTGTCAACCGAATTTATCGTAAGAACATTACTATACGTCTCACGGTTGGAGCTGATATACTAGTATTCGAATGTAACCTGACTCACGTTGTTCACATCTTTGATACTACATTTCATCACCATAGTAATTATATTAATAATCATAATATTGTTATTAAATGTAAAATATTAATAAACAGACAGATATTAACATGTTAATTTACATCATTGGCTATAAATAGAAAGAAAGTAGGTTAGTCTGTTTTTCTTGTATTATGTGCAGTGCATTCTCTACGGCTAACACGTTTATTGCATTTAGTTCCCTTGGATATAAGTGTTTAGCAATATTGCGTCATCTTTATTATTCAAAATATAAATATTATTTTCTACTTTTATATATCTTCTTATTGGCATTTGTGTGTACTTTGTTGTACACATCAATACAACTAAGTGACATTTCTAATATAGATGAAGCCCATGCGTGATGACTTGATATCTTTAGAATACTTTTTTTGGTGTCTTTTATAGGCTGACGATTATTGAATTTCATTTGTCATCAAAAGGTAATGGATTGATCCATAATTACCTCGTAACAAGTCCAAGATTGGTCAAGCCCATGTGTGTCTTAAAGGGACCGATTTGGAATGAACAATAATCGTGCGTTCTGCAACACGAATCAGTAAAGGGGTATCTTCCGAAATCGAAATCATGTTTGGCTATGTTTCCAATACCACACCATTTTGTACCTGAGGAAAACAAAATGCTATGTAGAAAAGTACTACATTCATTTTATTTTAAAGTAATGTTTTAATCTAGTAATAAAAAGGTTACATAGTCAACTTTCGATAACTTTGCATGAACACAGAATGTTCACACACTAAGATTTAGGAACACCTTCGGTAGTGCCCGAGGATGTATGAGCTCTCTTTGCAAAGATTGTCTTAAACGCGGAGTTTCGAAATCGGGCTGATATGCTAAACTGAATAGATACATAGGTTTCACAAGAACTGGGAAAGATCAAGTAGGTGATCGTAATTGTTTTTATATTTAATCAATAGCTGAAAATAAAACATCTATAGGCTGATACTGTCGTACGCATATATATGAGGCTAGCTAAGTTTTGTTAAAGAGAATTAACACTAATAGGTGAAAAACTAGGCTGTTTTCCTTAATACCAGCATTTACGAAAGCCGACCAGCTAATCAGATCATACGAAAGAACGCTTTGGTATCTATGGCAGAAACATTCTAACTGAACCGAGGTGGAAGCCTACTACATTTGTATAGCATTAGTTGAACTATAATGAGTTAAAAACAGACGAACATCCATACCTGACCATGAAGCCTGTTCTGATTTGTACTTTTCCCATTTAATACAAATGAGCCACAGTAAAACTGAAGCCAGTGTGCTGGCCTAGTGACCAGAATTGTGCGAGTTCGAATCTCTAATGGATTATGCAACGTCTGCCAATTGGCGTATCCCCGGGTAAGGCGCTTAACTTCAATTACTCAGAGCGAGGTAATCTTTAATTTGATGAGCCTCATACAAAAGACATCAACCCAATTTTTAGTTAATACAATTGCACCAGAAATGTGTCATTCATTAGTAATACCTTTAATAGTATTATTTCAGCTCTTAAACGATTGACCAACTGTCTTTACTTACCGGGATATATGATAAATCGCTTCCTTCTTGGTTTCAAGGACCCTTTTAAATCACGCTGAAACACTTTGCAGGATTCAGTCACAGAGGCCATGAACGTCTCAGACACAGGGATTAGGGATGTAGGTAAAGTCACAGCATATGATTGGTTCGGTGGACGTCTAAAATATAGTAACTATTATGTTTAGTTTTTTTCTTCATATTCTGTGAAAATGAAACCCGTGGATATTATCCATCCAACTGCAAAGAGTGTTGACTCAGACTTGAAGTCTCACAATGTCCATGTGGGCTTGTCTATTTAATGTATACTGTTTGATGACTTTTCTTAATGAGTATATGCTATGAATATGTTAATTTTGTACTTGACCTTAGTTCCCAAACCAACTCAATGGTATGCTTGACTAGTAAAGTTCATGTTCTAAACATCATAATACACAGCTCATATTTCTGTTTGATTATAAATTAAATATTATTTTCTCAGTTGGAAATTCCTAATCTTTTGACAATACCGAATTTCTTTGAGAGAGTAGACTGACCTACATCCTATTATTTTGTCTTAGTGTCTTAATCAATGCTGTTTACTTGAAACATTAATCAGTCCTACCTTAACATCAAAAGTTGAATCCGTCTTATTTTGGTGCTCAGATATTAATTTGGGTTGACTTTATTATATAAATTATAATTTCCTTGAATTTCAAAGTGATCATTAATAATTCAAGAATTAACTCATCATTTTTAAATTATTATGAATTCAGTCAAAGACCCATTGAATTATAAAAATGTGATACACAAAGACTGTTAACACATCTAAACCGTCTAGGCTTTGACACATTAGCATATTTGAAACTTCATACACATCATCGCAGCTGGAGCACACTGGAATTCAATTGGAACCTTAAATGTTTGGACTTGTGATAGACGTTTTGGAAATTGTAGTCATTTAGTTCACAACATTTCAAATTCGTTTTCTAATTTTGGCTTTGTTTCCCATGGACATACATTATTGCTTGAATGTTATGAAACTAGCCTGGTTCAGCTCTTTTCTATTATTCAGTTTAAGACCATAGATTCAAAACAGAATATTGGGGACTCGTCTGGGTAACGAATTGCTCTTTAAAGTTTTGTAGATTTGTTGCTTGATTTAAAAAATTCACTTCTTTTACGAAAATGTAGTCGTTGTTATTTTAAACTCATATGCTTAAATAATATATTGTGAAAACATCAAGCTTTAACAATGCAATCTCAAACGTGAGAACTTTATTTAAAATCTTGATCAGGAAGGTTTAGACTTCTTTAAAAGGGAGCCATTGCTTCAGTTTGAAGTCAATATGATCTTTCAAAAAAGAAGCCTTCTTTAACTAAGAAAGTTAGAAACATATTGTGTCCATTTTTTGATATGGTATCAAACATAACATCAGTAGAACTCGTGTTTTAATACTTACAAGGGACTCTAGACGAGAAGCCTCTGTGTGGATTGACTTAAGCATGTATCAAGAAGCCTCTGTGTAAATTGCCTTAAGCATGTATCGAGAAGCCTCTGTGTGGACTGCCTTAAGCATGTATCGAGAAGCCTCTGTGTGGATTGCCTTAAGCATGTATCGAGAAGCCTCTGTGTGGAGATTGCCTTCAGCATATATCGAGAAGCCTCTGTGTGAATTGCCTTAAGCATCTATCGAGAAGCCTCTGTGTGGATTGCCTTAAGCATGTATCGAGAAGCCTCTGTGTGGATTGCCTTAAGCATGTATCGAGATGCATATCCACATCGATTGGCTAAAAGCCGTACGTACAAACTCTGTTTTGTTTTAACACATTTATGATGGATTCTTTCAAATTAAGGACACTAAAGTATTCATGCAATTTCAGTATTGATCATAATCCGTAGAATAATTAATTGGAATTAGACATGCACAGTTACAAACATTACCTCAGAGTAATTTCTGAATATGCAAGAGAAATCGGCAGCTATTTTATTATCTGCGGTGACAATGGACAAACTTCAAATATATTCGTTGATCACATTATGCGATGATAAAGTGTTTACAAACTACTATGAGAGTGTAATGCCACATTCTCGTTAGAAAATTCCGACTCTTCAGGAGCCACACGGAATGATGCATCTTCAAGCATAAAGGGAATATTCTTTATCCTTGACAATTTAATTGGGATGCAGTTATCAAATAATGATGTTCTGGTAATATTTAACTTTTATCCCGAAGAGTAGATACATATATAAACAAAAAACAATCATGGTTACAAGACAAACACGATAGCGCAGCCAACAATGTTAACAAAAGTAAGTGAAATGTATAGACCAGAGTAAACACGAGGCGCGCTGAAATTATTTAAAACGTGCGCAATCTGCTTTTTGTTCGTAATTGCACTTGCGGTAAGAGCAAGTGCATTTCTAATGGCCCTGGCTGTCTTTCGTCCAATGACGGAGAAAAACGATGAAACAACGGACTTGGAAATGATGTTAAGCGCCATCATTTCGAAGGTGATCTTGTATGGCTGGATAACAGAAAAGTTGAGTATTAACAGACAGAACAAGTTGGGTTAGATGTGTTATGAAAGTTTTGTTATGTATGTTAGGCTGTGATTAGCTTTTCATAACCTTATTCTCATTTCTTGCTATGAGAAGGAATTACTCGTAAGTTAAGGAGCGTCAATGTCCATGGTGTGTGTGTGTGTGTGTGTGAGAGAGAGAGAGAGAGAGAGAGAGAGAGAGAGAGAGAGAGAGAGAGAGAGAGAGAGAGAGAGATGGTTCATCACATGGTTCAGATATATTAAGCGTTATTCAATTGACTCTTCAGCTTTCAAAAACGAATTGCAGTCTCGTTCAAACGAGGTTAAAAAGTCATTCAAACATGATTTAAAATTGCTCAACCAACTTTAAAACCAATCTGAACGAGATGAAAACGATTTTGTTTGGTATCCTTTACTGATTTCCCCACAAATCATGGCAGATACGAAAATTTCACCTTTTTTTAACAAATCAGTTAATTTTAGCAGCAAGATAATTCCAAAGCCTATACGCTAATACGTTTTCTTATATGAAAAGGTTAATTACATTGACGATCTTTAAGTAACAAACTGTAAAAGGAATAAAAACAGCACTTATTTTGCATAGGTGAAAAATCTTTAATTCCTTTTTAAAAAAAGAAGAAAAAATGAAAACAGACGATGATGACATATGCTTTCATCAGCTTGTTCAAAATGATAAGCATGCAAGTTCTCATTATCACAAATCTGTCAGAACTAAGCAAAGGTCTTTGAATTTTTATTGTTAAAGTATGAAAAAATTAATTTCTTTGCGAAAAACACATAGAAAAAAGAAAAGAAAATCCTTATCGAGATACAAGGTATCGACCGGATGGAATCCAATACACATGGGCTGTCGTGGATAGTTAACAAGAGGGCAAACAACACTATATAAAAAGTCATGACACAAAAAAAGAGCCAGGATGTAGGTCACTTTCCTCTATAAAACAATCAGAGTTGTCAGCAAGTTTAGGAATTTCCAAATTAAAAAAATGTCCTAGACTCAGATTCAAATGAAGATGTTTCCCTCCAAATATGAATAATTAACCTATACTCTTAGAGAATAATTAGCCATGTATTATGATGTTTACAAAATAAATTTCACTGGTCAGGTAGATCATGAACTTGATTTGGGGCAAGGTCAAGTACGAAATACAAATGTACATAACATATAATCATTAACATTAGTCAACAAACAATAAAAAGTAAACATACCTACAAAATATTATGAAAGACTAAATCTAAGCAGTTTAGTTCTATATCACCACAACTGTACTATATGCATGTATAGAACTAAATAATAATAATAATAATAATAATAATAATAATAATAATAATAATAATAATAATAATAATAATGAGGACTTTGTATAGCGCCTAATCTTTAGAAGCTCTAAGCGATTTACAACATCCATAGTGATATGACTACAATAAACAAAAACAAAAACCCATGAAATTGGGAAACAAAGAAAACACTCGGTTTCTATTACCATCCGTCCATCCATCCATCTGCACATACGTACATACATACATACATACGTACGTACGTACGTGCGTGCGTGCGTGCGAGCGTGCGTGCGTGCGTGCGTGCGTGCATGCATGCATGCATGCATACATACATACATACATACATACATACATACAAACATACATACATACATACATACATACATACATACATACATACATACATACATACATACATACATACATACATACATATATGTACAAATGAATGATTGCAAATTAAACAATAATCTCTAGCCACTCTAAGAATAATAGAAATCTACAAAATGCAAATAAATCAGGCAAGAAATTAAAAATTTGATAAATATTTTATTTCATTCAAAAATAATGTATTACTGATCATAATTATATGAATATGATAATATTCAGGTGCTGACCATAATATTAGAACAATATTATCACAATTAGCCATAGAATGAAGGACTTCGTTGCACTCCAGAATAGTGTCATTTTGTTTAGTATTGCATTAAACAAAAAGTTAAGAACTAAAATATTTGCAGTCATGGTAGCATGAAGTAATCTGGTGTGTATTTTGTGTGTCTTTTGTCGGGTTTTGTGGGTTTTTTGTGGGTTTTTTGCGTGGTTTTTTGTGTGTGTGCGTGCGATAACCACAACATTTACCAGTCATCACGGTGATCAATTAAATAAAAATGTGAAACTAGCTGCATTTTCAAGATTTGGTGCAGGAGGTAATTGACACGTAGACATAACTGACATGAGCTGACTTGGTAGAATCTTTATATCATATTTTGTTTCAGTAATGCTTCATTTCTGCATTTTGTTTACAACATATCAATATTGCAATGCATAAATAAAATTTAACCTGGATGCATGTGCAGTACATTCACTGAAATAGTTTAAGGTATTAAATATCATATATTGTAACTATAGAAACGTTTTCAAGTATTGATTATTTATATGGAACTTTTAATTTTATCTGAAAACAAAACATGTGATAACTCACAATAATGTGTGTGTGTGTGTGTGTGTGTGCGCGCGCTTGCGCGCTTGCTTAAGATTTATTAGCTTAGGTTTGTAATCGCCTGGATCTGTGCATGATTTTATTTTATGTTAAAGATTTCCTGTTTGAGTGAACACATGGAGAACCATGAAAATGAATGGCATGTTGGGGATTTAGAATACCGACAATGATACTGGCTATTGACTCCCATACTGAAACCAAGGTTAGTGGCAGAACAGATGTATAATAATGTCAACTCAAAACCTAGAATTGATATGGATCGGGCATTTGAAGCATACAATTAAAGATTTAGGTAAAGTGTAATGTGTTCACCTATATTGTACCTGCTAATTTGACATATATTAAATAATATGCCATATTTTAGATAAAAAAAGCACAGACGTCCATTTCAGTAATTATTGCAAGTTTTTATACATTGTTCATTTTCAAAATCATAACAAATATTAAAATAGATCTGTCTAATCAAGAGTTACTTTGTTACAATCAGAGTTTATCACTTTTCAATTTGAAATTGAACTGTATTACCAGCCTTATGCAATAAATGAGTAAAAGGTCAAGGTAACCGTAAACATGCGCATGTATTGCTACAGTGAAGGATATTTAGATGACTGAAATTACCTAAAATTCCCCCAAATCATTGAATTTAAAACTAATACAAGGTAGTTATAAGCCATATAATATACAGCATATGCGGCTCTTAAACATTAATTAAATTTAATTGGTGGAACACTTTGTTATGAAGGGGTAATCATCATTAAGCATGGTGGTAGAGGTATAAATGAAGCATAATGTTTCAAAACACAACTAAGAAATACCATTTTGTTGACCACATGTACTCTATAAATGGTAAATTACCTCAGCGGTACATACCTGATTGCATAGATATTAACCAAGGTGCAAAACAGACAGTTGAATCTACACATTTAAACCTTTCCTTTTTATGTTAGCAGTTGCAATATCTAAAAAAAAGTGTGTTTAATATCCCGCTAAAGTAACTATAAGGTTTACAAAATGTATTTATCTTGCTTGTTATCCACAGATAGAACCAGAATTTGTCATTCATGATAATATTGATCGTATATGCATATGTGGATGACTGTATGGCACTTGTTCTCTATTGGACGCAAGGTACTAATTCAATTACCCTATTAAAGCTATGCAAACACCATGATATTAAAAATTCAAAAACAGAAAATTTATAAATACTCATCATCAGACCGATATTTATCAGTATATTTACATTCTTGATTATAGGTTCCGTATAGAGAAAACCATATAAGTTCCGTATAGAGAAAACCATATAAGTTCCGTATAGAGAAAACCATATAAGTTACGTATAGAGAAAACCATATAAGTTCCGCATAGAGAAAACTATATAAGTTCCGTATAGAGAAAACCATATAAGCTGCAGTATTTCTTTGATCTTCATATGTTTAAAACAAGTTCTTTCAGTTTTGCCTTAAAAGAGTCTATTGTATAAATTCTACACACAATTACGCTTTCGACTCTAACTTTTAAAACATGCACACTATACGGTACACACGTCACTGCTCCAGTAGCGTAACGGTTAGACAATCTACCTCGGACGTGGAAGATGGTGGGTTCTATCTCCGGAAGAGTCGTGCCAAAGACTTAGAAAAATAATACATAAAGCTCCATCGCTTGGCGCTTAGCATTAAGAGGTTAGTATTAGGACTAATCGGTCTGGTGTCGGATAATGTGACTGGATGGGACATCATGCTACATGTCTGCGGTATGATGCCACAGAGCTAGACATCGCTATAAACTGCAACAATGCAGATATCTTAGAGATATGACTGAAATATTGTTCTATTACTTCTTGTTGAGAAGCAAAGTAAATGTTTCTGATCTGATCGCAACGGCCCGTACGCTCCAAGCCAGGTAGTGCAACGGAATACAACAATGATAGAAGCAAATAGATGAAAACTTAAACAAAGACAAAGAGAATACACAAATAATTATACAGCAAAAAGAAAGTAGAATGGCAGGAAGCAGGATTGAAAACATGCGTGAAATCAGTAACCTTGAAAAAAATTCAAGGTGAAACGTGTAGAACATGATGATGAGTGCTATCTTCAATGTGAACACAAAGAAGGAGAACATTTCTTCAACATGACCGGAATACCAAGGGAAGACATTCCGAATACAACACAGGTGATGATAGCAATAAAAGCTATGGAGCCAGGACACATTAAAAAAAAATCTCCATAAACCCGAAAGGTTACCAAGGCTACATCATTAAACCTAAAAGGAAAGAACCCGTGCTACTGTACGGAGAAATGACAACATCTAAAGGAATAATAAAAGTGGAAAAACCAGCGCCTATTGAACGCAAGATAAAAAAGCGTACCGGAGAGGTGAAAATTTTCGACATTCTCGTGAGATATCGCTAGAAGCTGTGGTTAAACACTTTGAAGAAAAAATTGGAGTAAAAGCAGTAACAGCATGAATGGAGACGATCCAAAGCAAATCTATGATGGAATACGAACAATTGAAATAGAGAAGATACACCTCAAAACCATTAAAAGGTCGTACTTTATGCATAGATTTCCTGCAAAAACATGGCATAAAGGATGCATCTAAGACAGAAAATGCAATAGGTGCAATGAGACTAAACATACCCCTTTCAAATGTCCCTTAAATAAGGAAGAGCAAAGAGGGAGAACACAACAAAAACAACATCAACCAGACCAGAAACTGCAAGAATAAAAACAACAAGACATAGGGAATTTAAGGAAACATAACCAGGCAAAACAACCAAAGGAACTAGGTAGAATAAAAAAACAACAGGATCAATGGAAACAACAACAAAAGAAGGATGAACAAACCTCTAAAAAATGACGAGTAGCACTGCTAAATCCTTAATAAAAAAAATCAACAACACCAGCTGACAGTAGGAACAACCGAACAGGAAAAGCAGAAGGGAATACCAAAGGAAATATATAACCGAAAACAACCTGTAGAGAAAACAATAAAACTAAATTCAAACAAAGTTTAACAGCCGAAAACAACAAGTAAACCAAGCACAGAAACAAGATCAGAATAAATAACAACAGAAGAATTGAGATAACAGGACAAAATAAGGAGAAAAAAGTACAGAAGAACAGAAAGGGAAAAAAAGAGGAGGAAAATTTATACGACAGTCAATAGTACTTCCTTATCGACGATGAATATATATAAATTTACAACAAAAAGAAGAAAAAAAAATTATATACATATATAAAGCAAAATAAATTTTTTTTATAAAAGAAAGAAAATAAATAAACATATATTAAAACAATTTTTTGTGTGTTTACAAACCGAAAAAAAAGAAAACACAAGAACTATAGCTAACACCGAATAGAAGGGCAGGAGGGCCTCACCAAATGGTCTGGAAAGATTAACATGGAAAAGAGCATCCTCTCTCTACACACACACACACACACACACACACACACACACACACACACATATATATATATATATATATATATATATATAAAATAAATTAATTTAAAAAATTGGTAAAGATACGATAAAAATCAAACTTTTACACACACATGCGGCACACACGTCAATGGCGAAATATGATTGACTCAAAAGGTCATACATAATAAACATGCGTCAGAGCAATAACTATTTTCCGTCATAATTGAACGTATTACTGTAAATTTTAATTTGATGTAGTGCAATTGCTATTATTTTAGTGATTATACTTTAGATATTGACTGAAAATATGTATTTCTCTTATTAATCATCTTTCGCCGTTGACGTGTGTGCCCCATAGTGTACATGTATTGAAAATGAGAGTCGCTTGTATGCAGTGTATGTGAAGTCAAGAAGACAATGTGTAATTCATCCATGGAACAGGATTCCTAAAGTTGAATCGAGTTAGTGATAAGTAAACGTTTACTTTTGCATCTACCTCTATTCTGTAATTAAAGATGTATCGTAGAGTAGCGAACATGGTATATTTAATGGTTGTCACCTGAGCGCAACATTGTCTCGGCGGGAAAAATTTGCGAACTTCGCACGTTTCGGAACTTGTAACTTCAGTTTGGTGCAATACAGAACCGTCAATGATGAATTGATGAATATAAAAATATTTCATGAGTAAAACATGCCACAGAGTATGGCCGTGCACATTTAAAGACGGGGATAGCAGAAGGAAACAGAGGGTCCTGGGTGGAACGAAGTATTTGAAAATTACTTATCTTCTCTCTTATATAATATGATAGAGAGGGTCCTATGTCTAAATGGGCCTTGGGGGTAATTGCAGGTATGTTACTATACATTTTCCCCCTACGATTATTGTTTCTATCTCAACAGCAAGCTCGCGTCGAATACCTCTATGTATAATTAAAATTGGTAAGGTATAATTGCATATTAACTAAATAGTACTCAGTGGCAGTGTAACGACAGCTAACAAATTCGATTTAAAATGAGAAAACAAATAAACACAATAAACACAATATAAGCAATACAACTAATATCCAAACGCACACACACGTTCAGAAACCCATATGCAAATGTTGAACTAAGCGTTGAATCGTTTTCTGTTGTTTTTATGCGTATCATTTGTTTAAAAGTGAAATGTTGATAAATGCGACCTAGACACGATAAACCTATATGTGTATGGCAATGTTCTGAATTTGGCGACATTAACTGAACAAACTATATCAAAGACGTTGCTTTCGAGAGGTTTTCTTTTTTCGACGCTTTCTTTCTCGCTTTTCGTCTATTATCCACAATCGGTAACACAAGTCCAACACAAGCACCTGTCAGAAGAAGAGCCGACACAAGATGAAACGTCGAAACATATGAACCGGTAGCATCTCTTATGGATCCTGAAATATATCAATGGACTGATGGATAAATGGGTATATTTATTGCAAATTAATTAGTAAACACCTCTATCTGAACCCCACTTCAAACATTTTATGCATATATACACTATTGGCTATTTGGTATTACATGCGAAGGGAGGCATCTCATGAAATCCAATGTATATCGCTAGGACAAAGCACTCAAATATATGTTCAATCCGCTAAGGTATATATATATATATATATATATATATATATATATATATATATATATATATATATATATAGGCTTATCATCTCGGAACCATCGCTGGCGATTATGAACACTATAGTACTTCGGCAGATCTGAGACTACCGTGCTTGAATTAAATAACACAAATAGTTTATATCACACTTTTTCGTGATTATTTTGGACTAACGCTATTCGCATGATACCATAATTAAAATGATTCGCGTAGAATACACTTTTCAGACACATTTGGGACTACGGTATTTACTTAAAATATATTTTATTTGCAACATTATGCAAAAAAGGTTGGGCTACAAGTTTCACAAAATTTTGACATTTTCAGGCATGAGAATACAAAAGCTCGGTAAAGATTTTCTTCGCTCTCCAAGTCTGATATTTAATATCTAACGTTGTGTCAACTACGTTAAATGTTATTCCTACCAAAGATATAAACGGTTAAGTTTAAATATTCCATGAAAGTATAGAGTTTGTGGGACCGCTTTCTTTCTCAGTTGTGTTTGTGCGCGTGTTTGAGGGGGAGAGGGAGGTAGCTGAATTTCTTATAAATCTTGTATAGGTGGAAACTTTTGGTTAGACCTATAACTATGAAAACCTCTAACTATCCTCTCTAATCCATCTGTGTCTGAAATTACATATATAGCTCAACGATATCTGCATATTCTAATATAGGCCAAATATAAGAAATTCGTGTGTATGTGTGTGTGTGTCTGTGTCAGTGTGTGTGTGTGTGTGTGTGTGTGTGATTTGGATTTTAAATGTAAAAGTTTTCATTCATATCGCAATGATGTCTGCATTGTGCCACTTTATAGTCATGTCTAGCACTCGGGCAGCATGCGGCAGACATGTAGCGTAATGTCCCACCCAGTCACATTATCCAGACACCAGGCCGACCGGTCCAAACACTAATCTCTAAATGCTGAGCGCAAAGCGATGCAGCTGTTTGTACGATTTTTATAAGTCTTTGGTATAACTTGGCCGGTATTCAAACCTGCGACCTCCCGTATCCGAGTCGGACGCTCTAACAACTAGGCCACCGGAGCGGTCTCAGAAATTTGTATTTAAGGATTTTCTACTCAATTTGTATTTGAGGGATCTAAAGTATAGAGCATTGTATATTCTTTTTAAGGTATATATTCTTTATGTAGTCTCTGAGTACATGTATTATATGGTTTAAAACCCAGCTAGTCATCCCTTTCAACAAAAGTAGGTGATTCGTTTTGAAACTTCAGTTTTGGAAAGAATTGGTAATAATGTTTGCTACAACACATAACTGGCACTGAGTATATTAGGGACCTGGTGCATGCTTCTTGACGCGTAAGGTAGATGAAACTGTGGCCAGTAGAAAGGCACATGGGACTAAGTTGATCATCAACAATATCATTGTCATATGTAAGATACAATGACGGTTCTAGAACTGACCCCTGAGGCATCCCAGCTGAAAAAATAATTCGTTGCAGCTTATGTGGTTTTGACAACAATAGTTAGTATTCTATCCAAAATATAATTGGTGAGGAAATCTATCGAATATGACAACTGTTCATAGTTTTTAAATTTGTGGATATGATCTTATGCCAGACTTAGTTAAATGCAGTCGATACTTCTCCAGATTATTACACACTTCGTCTCCACTATAAAGTGCTTCATAAATAATACGATACATATCTAACTTTTGGTACACTGTTTAGTGATTTCGACAAATTGCCCGATTGATATTTGAAAATAAAATCATTTTCAAGTAATGGGATTTGCGTTTGAAAATGATCCTTTGTATAATTTTGCCTGAAGAGCTAAACAAAGAAATGGGTATGTAATTTATGGAATCACATTTGTTGTACTATTTTTCTAGTTTATTTATAACACTACTGCTTCTTCCAAGAAACGAGGAACATTTTCTCATTCAGATATCTGTTTAGTAAAATACACATAGTCTTATAATTGATGGTGCTGCACCCTCAACATGATTGTGACTTATCTCATCAGAGTTACGTGCTTTATTTAAAGGTAAAGTAATTACTTTATAACGACCTGCATTTCCTGTTCAATTGTTACAATGCTTGTCAGTTTATTAATTTAGTACGAAGTGAATTTTCGGAAGATCTACTATGGCATCGTTGATTTTAGAAACTGATGTTAATTATGAATTTAAGCACTCGGTCTTCTCTAAGTCAAAATTATATATGTATTGTGCCGTCATAGTGCGTATTAGTCGTATAATATTATAGAGTAATAATTGAATTAACTTTGAAGATGTCAAAATTTGTGTAACCTTTAAGAATTCCTTTGCAAATTTGTTTTTCCTTTTACTTTTTTCTAATTTTCATTAGATATTTAGTCAAGTTTCTTGATTGATTAGTTCTAATCGCTTTAATTTTTTAACCTGACTTATGTTTCTAATGTTTGTCAGCATGACGCTTTTACATCAATATTTACTCGATGGCCAGAAAGTTGCATGCCTTGTAAAAATGCATCTGTTCTCCATTTTACTATAATTTGGTATCCATTCAAGGTTTTTTTTTCAAAACGTGTTACGCTCTCGAACCTATTCAGAAAGATCCACATTCCGTCTAAAACAAGATATTGATGTGTATCATAGTCTACTTATTAAAAACATTTCCCAATAATCGAGTAGTGACACATCAGTATCAATAACTCTCAAATTTGAATTTACATATATTAGGTGATGCAAAAGCAGAGTAGAGCAGGGATGTTAAGAGTGTGACTGCTTTGGTAGGTTATTTTATCAAGATTTGAAAAATGTTTAACACAGTAATATCCCTTGGTGTTTCCAACTGGAATTTAGCAAGTCGTCATCATTAAGGTTGCATACCATGATTCAGAGTCAGAGGTATTGAAGGCTCATTTTATGCAAATACTGAAGGAATCCAGAAACAAATATACCTGCTGGTAAATACGATCTATTCTTTACGTACATTTGAAAAAAAAATATTTAATTATTTTTTTATAGATATATCTGCTATTACGCCGTTGACATAAAATTGAAGTGAAGCGAGTAGCGTACACATTAGAGTAAGTAATAACGCGCTATGGAAGATCTAGGACAATGCATTTGGCGAGATTAGTCGTATAATATTATAGAGTAATAATTGAATTAACTTTGAAGATGTCAAAATTTGTGTAACCTTTGTGTAACCTTTAAGAATTCCTTTGCAAATTTGTTTTTCCTTTTACTTTTTTCTAATTTTCATTAGATATTTAGTCAAGTTTCTTGATTGATTAGTTCTAATCGCTTTAATTTTTTAACCTGACTTATGTTTCTAATGTTTGTCAGCATGACGCTTTTACATCAATATTTACTCGATGGCCAGAAAGTTGCATGCCTTGTAAAAATGCATCTGTTCTCCATTTTACTATAATTTGGTATCCATTCAAGGTTTTTTTTTCAAAACGTGTTACGCTCTCGAACCTATTCAGAAAGATCCACATTCCGTCTAAAACAAGATATTGATGTGTATCATAGTCTACTTATTAAAAACATTTCCCAATAATCGAGTAGTGACACATCAGTATCAATAACTCTCAAATTTGAATTTACATATATTAGGTGATGCAAAAGCAGAGTAGAGCAGGGATGTTAAGAGTGTGACTGCTTTGGTAGGTTATTTTATCAAGATTTGAAAAATGTTTAACACAGTAATATCCCTTGGTGTTTCCAACTGGAATTTAGCAAGTCGTCATCATTAAGGTTGCATACCATGATTCAGAGTCAGAGGTATTGAAGGCTCATTTTATGCAAATACTGAAGGAATCCAGAAACAAATATACCTGCTGGTAAATACGATCTATTCTTTACGTACATTTGAAAAAAAAAATATTTAATTATTTTTTTATAGATATATCTGCTATTACGCCGTTGACATAAAATTGAAGTGAAGCGAGTAGCGTACACATTAGAGTAAGTAATAACGCGCTATGGAAGATCTAGGACAATGCATTTGGCGAGAAATCCTCAGTAAAAATGATAGCGTTGACAGTAGTGCTCTGAGAGATCTGGGGCTACGATATTAGCAATTTGGTGCGCTATATATACATATAAATTATTTCGATTTCGCCAAATGATAACTGAACAGGAAATTTTCTTACGATCTGTAAATGAACAATGAAATTAAAATTTATGCCCACACTTTGGTTATTAAATCATGTAGTTTGGCTATATGATTTGAACTGAACTCAGCAAAAGATGTACACTATTTATTTCTGACTGCTAATAATATACGTTACTCAATGAAAATTGCAAATAGGCACACGTATTTAACAAACTGCCACTTTAATAAACGTTTCCAGTTTCTAAAAAAAATTGCAAAGAATTTACAAAGTCCAAAGCCAGTCACATTCATATCTTAACTAAGGCGAAGTCCAGAACCAGTCACATTTATATATTAACTGAGGCAAAGTCCAAAATAAGTCACATTTATATATTAATTGAGGCAAAGTCCAAAATAAGTCACATTCATATATTAATTAAGGCAAAGTTCAGAACCAGTAACATTATTATATTAACTGAGGCAAATTCCATAAACAGTTACGTACTTATATTTATTGAGGCAAATTCCATAAACAATTACATTCTTATATTAATTGAGGCAAATTCCATAAACAATTACATTCTTATATTAATTGAGACCTTAAACATGCAGATGTAAATTTGAAGTTATTCACCAGTAACGTTAGTAACAACAATGATTTGCATATTTAATCAGTATGGCGTGTTAAGGTGTACCTGTGCAAAAACTAGTCCTGCAATGTTTAATTCTTCGGGCAGTTTATTAATAGTTTTGCTTTTTAGAATATAAAATAACTTAATTTGGGAACTACATGTACAATCAGGTAGAATTAATTACAATGTATAGTGTGCGTTGTTATCATTGGAAGTTATGTGGCCAAGCTACATCATATAATTAACAAAATGGTAGACTTAATGAAATAAAATGATTGAAAACAATAGTTAAATATTTTGCACTTTTATTTTTAAAAACCGTTACTCGTTTACTCGTTTTACTGATGAACACTCACACACACACACACACACACACACACACACACACACACACACACACACATATATATATATATATATATATATATATATATATACCGGTATTTATATATATATATATATATATATAGTGTTATTGCTATTTTACCTTCATTATGTTAATAAATGAATACATGAAAATGAATTTCTGTAAGTGCGAATTTCAAATCTCAGTGAAATTATTGGTTTTTCGTAGACTCAAGTACAGGGATAAATGTAAAGATAGCATACTCACCTGATAGTGTCATGAACAAAGCCATCGATGCTCCGTGACACAGAATGGTGAATCCCAGACCACTGCTGTGCTTTTCAATACCTAGATAATCCACAATATTGACCGAGAATAGAGAAACGTATGTACCACTTATGACTCCGGCGGCACAGCTTATCACAATGAAAGCCTCAAAGGATTTTACAAAGTACATAAAATTGAAAGTAATTCCCAGCAAAACAGCTGCTATGCTTATAATAGTCGAACGCCTTAGGAACTTCTTATCGGATACAAAACCAATTACAGTCCTGAAGACTAGATCCAGAAAGCTGTAAATCATCATCAGAATTGCGATCTCTTGTTCATTTATGCCACTTTCTCTCGCTGTCGGTGGCAACAATATTTGTACAAGTCCAAAACCACTAGAAAGGATAAAAGAGAAGATGAAAAGAATAATTGCGACAGGGTTTCTCAACATTTCAAAGTCAAATATATTGGCAATGGTGCCACATACGAAATGACACAATGAACGTCTGGATTGCACTTTTTCACTCTTGCACGATGAATTATCTGGCGGATTTGATTTCGCAAAAACAGCTGAACCTGGAAGAAATTCGACACTCGGAAATACTGCCACATCTAATTTCGACATGGATTCTGCAAGTATATCCAACACACTACCGGCCTTTTCTGTTTCGGATAAAGCACGTGTATATACACCTTGACGAAAATGAGTATAGCCTGGACTGTAAGTGTCGCTAGTATTGGATCGATCCCTTGTCATGGTTTCATTGAAATGTCCAGATGGCTCAGGTTGAGATAGAGAACGACTGAAATTTTTATATTTTATAACGTCTATACATTTTGTCGCTTGTTTCATATTCAGCTTGTCATTTTTCTCATTGTTCACATCTGATAATGTTCGGATAACAATTAATCTTTCACCTTCTATTTTTGATACGCTTTTGCTACCACCATAAGCTTTCTGTGACATTTTGTCTCCTTTCGATCTGATTCGTGTGTAGAACTCAGGTGGTCGAAACAGAGCAGCAGCAATAAAGCCATGGAGGATGTTTGCTGACACGAGGAGATGAGTGCCCTTGAAGCCGTAATACTCAAAAGACATTGTAATAAGGGGCGCGAAAATTAGTCCTCCAAGACTCGCACCGCTTAACGCAACACTGTTTGCAAGTCCTCTTCTCTTCTCAAAATACTGATTGATGATCACAAGGATCGGCGGTGTCAAGCATGCGAATCCAAATCCTATATATATATATATATATATATATATATATATATATATATATATATATATATATATATATATATATATATATATATATATAATAATAATAATAATAATAATAATAATAATAATAATAATAACATTGCAACATTGGCAGTTTAATGATCTTTCGACTGTGGAGAGAAAAAGAACCAAATTAATATGTAAACTTCATTGATAATATTTGCAGACATTTTTTCCTTCACAGTTTAAGTAAATTCCCACAGTCTATAATAAAACAGGAGGATTTGGTAATCAAACATCCTGAACTTTATGACTCCGAATTTTCTTTAGTTTCTTTGAGGATTTTCTTTTGTATGACATGTACCAAAGTTCAAAGAAATATAGGCGTTGTACTTACATTACGATTCAGCCTACACTAAACACCAAGTTGTACAAGATCCTTTTGTTTGCTTAAAGGGTATATGTGAAATTCTGTATTTTCAAATATTAAAAGACTAAATCTATATATGGACAAAATTCAATGTTTATGGCCTGGAAGCAATGGTGTTGCCGACTTATTAGATGATGTCTGATGAAAATATGGATCGAGATGTAAATTATGAAATATGTACGTAACTAAGATGTAACAACCTGTTGCTTAGTAACGATTGTCAAGACTGATTCAATAGCAAAGTTTAAAGCAAAGTGGCATACAAACATGATAGAATCAAACTTACCCGTAAGAGTTCCCTGTGATACTATAACAGTTACAATATTAGTTGCCAGGGCCATAATAATGTACGATATAGAACACAGAACGGTGCCAATCACAATCAAGACACGGCAGCTGACGAGCTTTAGTCCAATCCTTGTCACCAGTAAAGCTGGGAAATAAGATGCAAAAATATATAAGTTTTTGCTCTGAGAATATAAATGCCTAGAAAACTGTGATTATCATGCGCTTCTATTTTGAATTGCCCAATTTAGTTTGTTTGAAGTTTGAAAGTTATTTAGGGAACAAACTTATTGTACACTATATTTTGTTACATTGTTTTAACTTACTGAGCACAACTTTGTATTGAAATGTTTGAACATACAGAAGTTATAGTTTATAATGCCCAGATATTATTAAATTTTATAGATTTTACCCCAACAGTGCCAATCATATGTGCTTGGCCCAACATTGGTTTCAGTTATTTTCTTATGAAGACAATAATCCCCTCCCCCCTCCAATTATAGCAGTGGTTTGCCCATACCAGTGCGGAAATCACTATGTTTATATCCTGGCTAAAACAGTTATGTCAGATAAAAATGGAAAATTGAGTAATTTGTTTTATATCAAACATTATTGGTTTTTTTCTCTCCTCATTGTTCTCAAATTAACTGACAGGTTAATCGGAATGGAAATATGAGGCACAGTTTGTATCTTTAATGTATTTAAAACATGTATTTAAAATGAACTTATCTTGCTTACATGAGAAACAGGTATTTTTATTTCATTATACCTTTAAACATAAAAGCAGCACTTGATAACAACGGTCTTTTTAGTAAAGGGATTTAATGACTGATATATTTTTGAGCACTTAAATATGGATGTTGAAAACAAATATATTATTTCAACTAAATAAATAAATATGTCAGCTAGAAAATTTATTATTATTATTATTATTATTATTATTATTATTATTATCATTATTATTATTATTATTATTAACATCATCATCATCATCGCCATTCTTATTATTCCTTGCAGTGTATTTAAATGTATACTCTGAGCTTTTTCAACTTATGTACTTTCACTTTCTATCTTAACGCTCCGCCGAGCCGAGTCATATCAAACACAAAATGGTACTAGCAGCTGCTTCGCCTGACGCTCATCATTAAGAGGTTAATGCTCGCATCAGTCTGCTTTGTGTTAGGATAATGCGACTGGGTGGGACATGATGCTACATGTCTACGGCATGATTCCCCATCAATCTAAACTGACACACTACAGACAATGTAGCGATATGACTGTAGAAATGTTAAAGTACGTTAAAATTCAAAATCACACACTTTCCTTGTTGACATCTTCAAGGTGTAGAATAGTTTATTGGCTATTTTCTTAACGATAAACACATGCCACATTCAGTTTTGTGAACACGTGCTTAACATTTGATACTTTATTTTTCAAATTACAGCTTAAGTTTATGATCGTTCATTTTCTATGTATTACGTAGTACTGTTCTCTTCGTAGTAGGTAGAAAATACGAATACAACTCAATCAATCTCTGTATCAATTGGTAACCTATTGATTAAACAGGTACATCACATTTATTTATTTTGCTTTTTTATACTATTTAGTTTATTTATTTATAGTTATTTATATTTGTTTGTTTAATTATTTATTTTAATGTTTTAATTACAGCAAAAGGTTGCTTCATACTCACAAAACATAAGATAAACCAAACCATACAGTGAGTAAAGATATTAATAATTTATTTAGTAAACGAAATGCACTGTTGCGATTAATTTAAGTTCTTTTCTCTCTGCTGTTTTAAATATGCGATTCGTACATAGAAACATATGATATTATCCATGGACATGTTTGACGTTCAGTTCAATCAATGGCCTGCCACAAGCTTTGATCATCCTATTTCGGAAAACTTGGAGGAGATATTGGAAACGCATAAATTTCACACCTCCAGTACATTGATCTATATGTCTACTATCTGAGTTGCACGGTTCTAGTCATACGTTTGCACCAGTAACATGTTCGATATAGGTTAGCGCACTATTGAGCTAGTTACATGTTTCTTAAGAGCTGTGGAACACGACAAATGATGTACCACGGTAATTCTGAACATAAGCAATACATAAGGAGAGCAACAATTTTTTTTTTTTTTTTGGGGGGGGGGGAATGAGATGGGTGGGTGGAATTTCAAAGAAATTTCTGACTCTCCACTTGATGGAAAATTATCATACTTTGATTTATAGCAAAATAGCACAATATTGTACCGATTCTATAATATGGGAAAAAATATATTGAGAAAGAAAATGAAATATATTGGCTGGAAAAATATCACAGTCTACCATCCACACCCGAAATTAAATGGTCTGTACCTTACAGCTAATGAATTTTCTATGTGCAATTTAATTGTTATTTAAGTTGTCATGTAAACACTAACCTATGTGGGATGATTATACTTACTCTATAGATAACACGCTGTCATTGACATTTTCATTGCTTTAGACAGCATGTTGATAAAAATAGGAAGATTTGACAATGAACCCCACATCTTAGGAATGACATGAATATTTATTTCAATACTTATACAAGAATATGAATGACTGTAAAATGTGTACTATCATACACGATTTAAAATTGATTTATATTTTCATTTAAATATGAGTATACATTGGTTGTGTCTGTAGTTTCCGTCACTAAGGAGTGGACGGAAACTTCCGAGTAATCTTTTCACCAACTTCATATTTCCTGCATGTTCTAATTTTTCATGACAAATAATTAAAAATTATGTTACAAAACATTTGTATTTATTAGTATTTTATTTGAAATTAGATTTATGATCGTTTCATCACATTTCTGACGCACGTCACATTGGTGGATACGTGGTGTCCAAATCGGATGTTGTGAAAGATATTCGGGTCAATTGCAACGTTTTGGAAATATTTCGGATTTAGAAAAAAGAAATAATTTTATATATGTACTTATGTATTTTAATGTGTTAAGTATATACTTCCATTTGTGAGACTGCAAATCATATTAAGATTCTGAGGAAGAATTTTTTTCGTTTTTATTTTACGCTATTTCTGAAGTGCGGTAAATATTTTCTCATGTGCCGAGTCAGTGTATCTTACGTTTACTGGATATTTACTAGCCCTACAGTAATATGTACATTGCCCGGGTGTTGACACTCAAAGTTTCCCTGTCTAATATGTATATAAGGTAGCTAATAAACTATCGACTTCCGTGTCAACAGTTCATTATTTCAATACAGTCTTACAGAAGCTTAATAATCCTTTTTAGTTATATCTTTTAGATTACAACTTATATAGCTATTAAGATAAGGATTGTAAATGCATCTCGTATTTGGTAATTTCAACACGGGTGTGTGATTTTCTTTCGTCCCGAGATACTTTATACCTTAAGATAGCCATTTATCAAATAATGTAATCGATATAAACGTTTATTTTGTTACAAAGCAGTGCAATGTTTCCGCTAGCGACTAACAGACTAGTTTCTTTTTTTTTAAATATAGTGACCCCACCCGCCACCCCGGCCCAGCATATTAAATAGTTGGTTTTATTATAATTGCGGTATACAATGCCAAGTAGATCAGTTTTTTCACAAATGATGCGGTATTCTGTGGCATAAACTGTTAGTGGTACCCAGCTCTACTAGTTACTTATATAGACTGGTCTTAACCAGCTCTATTAGTTACCTATATAGACTGGTCTTAACCAGCTCTACTAGTTACCTATATATACTGGTCTTAACCAGCTCTACTGGTTACTTATATAGACTGGTCTTAACCAGCTCTACTAGTTACCTATATAGACTGGTCTTAACCAGCTCTACTGGTTACTTATATAGACTGGTCTTAACCAGCTCTACTAGTTACTTATATAGACTGGTCTTAACCAGCTCTACTAGTTACTTATATAGACTGGTCTTAACCAGCTCTACTAGTTACTTATATAGACTGGTCTTAACCAACTCTACTAGTTACTTATATAGACTGGTCTTAAGTTCTTCATGACATTACTACATATCGTACTCATTTCATCCTCTAACAGACATGCGACTTCTACAGTTTCTAGTGAACATGTATTTTCGGTTTTTGAAACGCTGTGAAAGTTAAGTGTTTCTTTTATTGTTCATATATTTGAGACAACTGTATAAAGTTACATTCTATTGCTAATGTATTTGTTCTACATACTCTTTATATGTTATGTATGAGTGTTAGCTAATGCAAAAAAAAAGAAGCAAAAAAGAAGAAACGGACTGCAATACTTACATGAGACACTATATACTCCACTTTGTACGCTTATAATCAGTGATGTCATTGATGACGTAGCATTGAACTTCTCCTGCCACTGGATAAAATAGATTCCGGAGTTTTTCAACGCTCCAACAACAATTGTGAGATAAACTAAAGCTCCTAAAACAATGATAAAAAAACCTAATTAATGACTTTCATGATCATATTTAGCACGGATCAATATTTTAGCAATATGCGAATACATTCGTCACAAGTTTCACTGTTGCGTCAAACAAAAGAGTTATCGAAAAGCAATAACAACATGTGAATGGGATACGAATTGTTATGCATGTACGTAACTGTTCTAAGATTAGGTTATCGTCCAAATGTGAACGTAATTTATCTGCATGCAGTGTGTGGAATTTTGAATGTAATATTTAAATAAAATTGTACGTATTTATATGAGACAAATTATGTACTTATGTAAGTTTTTATTTATATAATCCTTATTGCTATTGAAATATATATTATTTATGACATGAAAGGTTTCGAGTTTTATTGCACAGCAAGTCATTTAGGGCCGAGTACACATGAATAACGTTGCTTGCAATGGAAATACCAAAGTAACTGACCTAGGCTGCTTATCCGGCACGTTAACCAGGGAGTCACCATGACTCTTTTATGTTATTTATGATATCATAAAAGCCGCGCAAAAAGCACATACATATGTCTGCTTCGTTATTGATAAAAAAAACAACGTATTATTAATCAAGACTATTTTAAATCTTTTTTTGAAAAAAATGGGGTACCTAAAAGTATCATCCATGCCCATCCTCTATCGATTGGAATTTTGTTTATCACGGACATGTCATCCTTTTTGTTTGACATATCCTCAGTGAAAGCTACGTCACCTTGAGATGACGAGTTTCCATTTTTAAGCATCTTAGCTTGTGAATCGTCCTGATCGTTCTCCATTTTCCACTGGTACGGCCGTACTGGTGAAGGAAATGAAATAAAATGACAATAATACCTTTCTGTTAAGTGTGTTGTCCTTCTTGTCCAATAAAAGAAATGGATAGGATGAAACAAATAGTCACACATACATTACCGTCAGGAGGCGAGACAAACACCGACGATATGCCGATCTGTCAGATATTTATAGATCACCTGAGTCCACATTGCGGGAATTAAGATTGTCAGTATGAGATATTCCGAAAATGATCAACTAGCTTTCAACTAGAAAGATGTAAGAATGTGAACCAACCGATATTTGCTTCTTAATAGCTTTGGCGTTTATGCACACTACTACCGTGTAATAATCGTTGGCTATATACGTCTTCATTCAGTCCGTGTAATTTACTGTACGTGACCGCCAGTTCAAACGTTCCAAACATCGGACATATAATATTCAAAATACGATCAAGGTATCGATTACTAAGGTAAAGCTTTTTAAAGCTCAAACAGCCCTAAGGCTACTCTACTCACAACTTGCCTGTCGAATGTGTGTAGAGAAAGGAAACTTAAGTTTTCGCACCCCGAATGTTTCTAAACTAAACTGAGGCGCAGTCTGAATGTTGTCAATCTTGACATACTTATGGGAATACATTATGTAGTTGACGATATAAAAGGCTTTGATCTGGAAGTCACGATGTGGAAATGAAATAGAAACAGATATCTGTATGAACAAAATAAAGAGAATAATTTTATCCAAACAAGGAATTTAGCATAAATAGATTTACTGTAGTGCAAATGTGTCAACAAAATGAGTGGTGAAGGAATACAGTGCAAATACGTTTTTGCTGTATGAAAATTGCGTGGAATTCTGTATGAAATAAAAAAGATAAACGTATGCTGTGCTGTTACCATTCGATGAGCCCTATTGTTGTGAACGTTTTTTTATATGAACGTATATGTTACAAGCAGTAGATTATGTGTCTGTGGAGTCCGGCGAAAAATACACCGAAAACTAGCCTTACCGATAGCGCTCTCTTTGTCGTGTTGGCTGCATATTCCTTATTCATTGTATACGAGGAATGTATGACAGCCCGCGAGGAAGAATGGGATGGTTTAACCGATCCTACATACTATCTGGTAAAGCGACTGAACAAATCTGTGTTAAACAAACAGCACTTCCCTAAATGAATGTAACTGCAAAGGACACAAAAATGACATTTTCATATGCCATCCATTTCACAGGAAGACTCAGAGAAAATCTACTCAGCTAGGTGACCTATAAACCTCTGAACTGGGCAGATTCATTGACAAAATAGAACGAAACTAGATCCTAATAGGTGAAAGGTTCAAATATTTGTTCTAAATTTGCCAATAATTTTCAATTTACAAGACAATGTCTACCTAAATCATGAAAGAAGGCCCACCATCTTCTGGAATACTTAGTATACCCTGAAAAAATGGAACATATAAACTAACCCGTATTGTAGACTGACGGATTCTTAATGGTGTGTACTCCCAACCAGCTTCAACTCTAAAGCACGTAAGAGAAGAAACAAAGCTTCATTAAGGTTTGTGCATTCGGAACAAGCGCATATATTCTAATATGGCAAAATATGCAGTTAGGCACGGAGGGCAAAGCGGGAGCCTTGGAAGGGGAGGAAACTGAAGGATATATACTATCGAAACTATTAACACAACTTTACTCATCGATATACAAGCTACTCATACGATAGAACAATGAGGAAAAACAACAAGCGCGCCGCCTAGTGGCTGCTTTCCGCCCCAATGCCCCCAAACGTACAGCAGATTATTTGAAGAACTACCAGATTGAATGTTCAAAACGTCTAAAGGGCATATATACACAAAATCCAATGACTGCGTACTATATACCTAAAAAGGTCAAGGACCATCGATTACGTGCCATGGTATTTTTATATATGACCACAGATTCAGGCACATGCTGTTGCAAAGACAATAGTTGGCTAATTTGCTAAATAAGCGTGTGACAAAAAATTTCATAAGTTCTACCACAGGAGTTAGATTTACTGGTATGCAACACAAATTATAATCTATCACCTGACGTGTAAGATCTGTGCTGTTAAACCGTTGATTTCAGATAATGAATGAATAGCTGCATTAGCCACATTCGCAAGAAAATCAACACTAAATGAGGAAACTACCAGAACTCAAACTGACATTCAGTCTAATCTCTCGAGATTCTTGAGTCAATCTTGGGGAGACTTCAGTCTAATCTCTCTAGATTCTTGAGTCAGTCTCGTAGAGACCAAGACAGAACGCACACATAAGGAACTATAATGTGCACTGTAGTTGAAAACTCCCACATAATTATGTCTACGTGAAATAATACAATCTTCCCAATGCTGTCTTATCATTATTCCAGGTCAGGTAACAATTCGTGTGTGTGTGTGTGTGTGTGTGTGTGTGTGTTTGTGTGCGTGCGTGCGTGCTTGCATGCGTGCGTGTGTGTGTGTGTGATTTTTTAACGTAGCTTGAATAAAGTCATATCGTTACGATGTGTGCAGCATGACAGTTAATAGTGATACAAAGCACTCGGGCATCATGCCACAGACATGTAAGCATGAATACCCACCACATTATACTATCCTGACACCCGGTCGACCAGTAATAACACTAATCTCTTAATACTGAGCACCTAGCGAACCAGCTGTTAGTAACATTTTTGTATGTCTTTGGTATGACTCGGCAAGAGATCGAACCCACGACCTCGGACAATATTTTATATTCTTGCAATATTTACTCAATTAAAATGTAGGCACCTCTTCACATCAATTATTATTATTATTATTATTATTATTATTATTATTATTATTATTAGCAGCAGCAGCAGCAGCAGCAGCAGTAGTAGTAGTAGTAGTAGTAGTAGTTGTTGTAGTAGTAGCAGTAGTAGTATTAAACATACCCTCTTTATTGATGTGATTACGCCATCTTTAATATTTTTCTTAGAGAGTTATAGTATTGACGGCCACACAGGGCAGACCTACTGTTATCGTTTCAAAACTGTGTTTCAGTTATTGCTTGTTTCTTTATTCTATTACTGAACTGTTTTGTATATTCACCATTGTCTTTCAAACGTGTTCTAGTCCAGAGTTTCTCTTCATTCTTATGTATATTTCTTGTCATACGGATTTTTTTTTTGTTTCTCCTCCCCCACTATATGATGTATAAAGTGTACTTGAAAAGACTCTTATTCATTCGCCAAATGATTTATATAAATATATATATATATATATATATATATATATATATATATATATATATATATATATATATATATATATATATATATATATATATATATATATAGTTTGAAATTTTGCTTTAAATATACAGCGTATACTCAGATCAATACATATATTTACTGTCGATAAATCGTTCATTTTACCGCGATGCATACCTGGGTCACTTAAAGTACGTGTCTTGATTTAATGTGGCCACCTACCGTGCCTCTAATAAAGATTGACCTTGCCTCTAATACAATTTGACCTTGACTTTAATACAGGATGACCTTGCCACTAATACAATTTGACCGAGACTGTAATAAAGGTTGACCTTGCATTTTACCGACCGTTTTGTGAAATTTGTATGCTTCTAATACAGTATTACACAAGCTGTAATGAGAAGAATAAATCAGAAAGCTAATAAAGACGAATCGACATCAACAGTTTTTTCAATATGTTTGTTGATCATATTAATAGACTTTTCGGGCTATCTATGATAGAGAAGAATTGGAGAACAGTTTTTTAAAAAATGTTAGATCTGACAAACCAGTCAGTTGCTTTTTTAAAACAAATGATTGTCAATGGATTGAATGTTTTGGAAATCTGCGTTCCATTGAAAACGATATTGTATTTGGAGAGAGAGAGAGAGAGAGAGAGAGAGAGAGAGAGAGAGAGAGAGAGAGAGAGAGAGAGAGAGAGAGAGAGAGAGAGAGAGTGCGTTTGCTATACTGCAGCATTTGTGTTTCAATAAAAGAAATATACAAATGTAGATCCCAGTTCAAGATATGTTCGTTAATATGTTGGGTAATACATCTCAAGTTAAATGCAATGTCCGAATATTTGTGTATATTAAAGAGCAGAAGTGACCATTTTTAAAATGATCGCAAGGGTCAGGAATTGTGTACCCTTTTTTAGTGAGCCAGAGATAGAAGGATGGAACGAAAGATTATTTTAACTAATTTTTTTATATATTCATAATACAGCAGGTTATCAAAACAAATTTAAGAGAAGATTTCCAGGATAAAAATAAAAAATATAATGCTATTTATTGGCTTACCTGTGAATAGTCTGTGATGACACATTACATGCGCATTTCAGTTCATATATAACACTTCATTTACATAACCTAGATAGATAAAACCTGAGGGTGCGTGCTTGATTATAAGATATCAAGATGTTGAGCCGGGCTTACATCATTTTTGAAAAGTGTCACGATTCGTACATTAAAGATATGGTCTTTACGTATTTTATGCATTCGATTAATAATATATTTCCTTTCAATATGCTCTGCCGTAATATACCTTTGTTGTCCTTATATGTTAATTGGACATTGCTAGATGTTAGAAGCTGGACGGAACTTAATGAAAACGATAAGGGAATACAAAATTAATAGACTCTTCCAAATATATGGGCACGACGAGAAACTTCAACTCAGTGGGTGAGATTTGTGTGCCGGATCTACTCTTGATAATGTTTTCCCACCCACAACAAATTATGTTTTTCTTAAACATCAAACTCCTACGTATGGACACATGTTCAGCCTTCACGAGAAGCATAATCATTTTGGGATGCCAGCAAAAATGCTATATCGAATCCATTTCGTACGCAGGCTGATCTAATCAAAGGAACCGTTTATAGTAAACCAAATGTACCTTACGGTTTCCCTGGGTACAAGTGGCGTAAAGTAACAAATCTCATTTCCAATATATCTTATAAATAAGCAAGATAAATGTAAACGTTTGAGGGCAACTGTATACTACTATCTTTAAGTATTGTTCCCTCACGTGTAAGGAAACCAGAAAACAACAAACATAGTTTGTACTGTTTTCTAAAATTTGTATTCCTGTCTATTAAAGTGATAAAAGATCGAGAAAGCCTTGCACAAATTTCCAAGTAATTATATTACCATATCTTGTATTGTTATGTATATTTGATTTAAGTCATTTATTTTTGTTGTTTGTTTCTCAGATTCAAATTTGACATTTTAAGTTTAAGATTCATTCATTGGGAGATATTATTTTTAGAAAGTGGGATGACATGTACTCTTAAACCAAGGACATTATGGAGCTTGGTTATAAAGATCTTTCTATTTTTAGTTGGGTCATACGGTGTGTACGTGATTTTTTGAACGTAAATTTGTTCTAAAAGATTCTAGAAGATCTCGTGACCCATTCCTTGTTTACGTAAAAACAGGTATATAAATTATGTTTTGGAGCGAACTATATATGAGAACTTGAGCTGTTAGAATGATAAGTTGTGTCGTTTTGAGTTATTTTTTCAATTACTTTGTATTGGAAATTATTTCAATTCGTTTGGATCAAGAGCATTTATTTGGTTTTTTATCTGGAAAAGAATTGTGCTCATATAATTTTATTGCCAAGAACTGACTTCATCACGTGACATCGTCTTCTATCTTAGATACTTCACTAAGTTTCGAACTTGGAATTATTTGGACATTTTATTACCAGGACTTTTGCAATTTCTCTAGTGGATAATATGTTGAATTATTTTAGGATTATTTTTGGAATTGATTCCTAAAACCGTATGTTTATTTTTTATTTTTCTTTTCTGGAAAATATTTGTGCTCAATAAATTGTTTATTAAGATTTTACAAGCTTGTTATTTTCACTTTTTCTATGTTACTGTTTTTTCGAGCCTAAGCACGTAACAGTATGTGTAAGAGAAAGCTAATAAGTAACATTTGTTTCCATGAAACAATGAGAACAGCAGCAGATAGGGTGTACATACAATTTTTTGAAGTGTTTCTTTTAGGAAATAAACTTTCATACGAAATGGAAAATACAAAGTAGAAAGAAACCCACTAACTCTGGGTTCTAACTTGAGCGAGAGTTCTCCAATTCGGTTAGGGTTTATTAGTTACTAAATTTAAGATTTATATGTGTGTAGTTTAACTAATTTGACACTTATCTGAGGTTGCATCCTCTCTGCTAAAAATAATTAAATACTTTTCGCTAGAAAATCTTGATTTATCAAGACAATCTGTGGCTGACGTTCACTTTCGAGCTCAAGGTAACGTATTACCTGCTGGCGGTAATTATAGAGCGATTGCAATTATACTAAGTATCATTGTTTTTGAAGGTGTTGGTGTTGCTGAATGAGAATTATTGATGCCCTAGTAAAAAAAAAAATTACATCGCTTATGAAACAATAAAGATAATATATCATTATGTTAGTGTCAGTTTGACTCCTGGTCAAACTAAAAAGATACAATCAGCGTAAAAAACAGAATACTGCAACAAAACTATCACTAACAAAAGAACAAATTAGAAATAGTTCAAATAAACTATCATTGTCAGAACGTCAACTTAATCACGTTAATAAAGCCAAACATTGAAAGACTTACTTCAGATTTAATCTTTATGCGGGCGCCATTAAAGATATTGTTAAAATAGGTGGTATATTTCCACTTATTTCAGCTATTTATTGCCGCAGCTGCACATGCCGTTGTAAAAGTAACTGAACTTGGTAATGTTTTAACTGTTGCTGCAATGGTACTAAGGAAGACACCAGTAAAGTGAATTAAAAAATGGAAAAGATCTTAGATTACCAGGAACCCATCATTGGTACGAATACTTCCAGGAACAGTTTGTTAGTAATTCCTATATCCAATTTTGATTTATTGAATGCCGCTAAAATTTTAAATATAAACATTTTAGAGGAGGTTTTATGCGAGACCAATTACATAAACAACCAAACAATGTTGAAACAGGAATTATTACTCTTGAATCAAAGTCCAGGTCCAGGTACCCATTACGTGAAATGTTTACTTTGACTCGTATGGGTTAAGCGCCACCAAAAAAAGATTTAATTTATGTAAAAACAAAACCTCGGGCATGTTTATCATCTATCTTATATTCAACAATGCCTACATAAACAATAACAGATCCACCAATATGTGGCCGTGAAGTAATTGATGTACTAGACGCATTATCAAAGTCAACCAAACAACCTCCTAAAGTTGTGCATGAGTATACAAGTAGACGGTATAACCATTCAGCATCATTTTAAACAGATCTTAAAAGATAAATGGCTTATATTAACTACCAGCGCTATATCTTAAGAGAACAGATGATATTTATTTGTCAAGTTACGCAACTAAGTGAGAACTCGCTGATAATATGAACCTGTCTGTACTTGATTCAGATGAGGTTGTTATTTTTCAGGATAAACATGGTGTTTTGAAGTCGTTTAAATAATAAAAGATGATTTAATCTTGCTGATACTTCTAATATTTTGTAGTTTTAGTTTCTACATCGATCTTCAAAATCTTCATTGCAAAAGGGGAAGATACATGAAAGAATGGCTTCATTAGTCAGTTATCTGTCGATTCTATGGCCAGAAAAGAAAAGCGGTCCATATCATTCCAATGAATTCATAATCTAACTTAATAAATACCAAACCTGTTTTTTCCTTTATTATTATTATTATTATTATTATTATTATTATACATTATTATTCATTTTTTACATTATTGTCATTATCGTTGTTGTTATAATTGTCATTCTTATTGTTATTATTATTATTATTATTATTATTATTATTTATTTGTTTAAAAAAGTTTTATAAAATATGTTTTTACCCTGATTTTGAATTGTTTTTCTACATGCTGAACTTGTTCCAATCAAATGTGTGTGTGTGTGTGTGTGTGTGTGTGTGTGTGTGTGTGTGTGTGTGTGTGTGATTTTGATTTTAAACGTAGTTTTATTTTTTTCCCCAGACATATCACTACGATGTCTGCGGTGTGGCAGTTAATAGTGACAAACATGTATCATGATGTCCCATCCAGTCACATTAGCCTGACACCAGGCCGACCAATCCAAACACTAACATCTTAATGCCGAGGTAGCTGCATGCACCTTTTTTAAAATTAAGATTTTAGTATTACACGGCCGGGGTTCAATCCTGCGACCTCCAATGATCCAGTTGAATAGAATATGTACAAAGAATTATAATCATACTGAGTAGAAAGTACATGTATTTTTAATCTTCTGATTGTTTCCTTTCACCTTTAACGTGAGAAAGTGTTATTTTGTTTAGAAAAATGCTATAATAAATAAATGCAAATATTTTAAAAGTAAATATCGGAAATCATACGTCAATGAAAGTTTTATATCAATCGTCTGATGTTATGTTATCACAGATATAAATATTTCCATAATTTTGAAATTGTCTTAAATGGTTAATGATATCAAATATTTAAATTTAAAAAAATGTATTCTTGATATCGACGATTCAATGACATAGTCTTCACATTTTTTTAAACAAAAATGTTTGACGAAGATGATGATGGAGACGAAGAAAAATGTTTATGTAGTAATTTGTATACATATATAGTTGTGAACTTGAGACGAAAAGCGAACAATTACCAGATTAATACTGGAAAGCATTAAAAAATCTTGATAAACATACAACTTGATGAATCATTTTGAGACGAAACAAATTACCTATTTAACAAAATGTTTTTTAAATATCTAGAGCAAATAATGTTATTTAAGTAACTCTATGGGTATTTAGAACATGTGCAAAACACCATAAAATGTTTTTGGTAACTCTTGTGTAATAAGAATATTTCCTCAACACCAAGATTGGATAAGATTTAAGTTTCGTTACTCTCGTGTTATAAAACAATGTGCTAAACATCCAGATCGGATAAGATTTAATTTTTAATTTAATGTGGATGAAGTTATAAATTCATATTATTATTATTACAATCATATTAAAATGTTCCCATTTACTGGGGAGCATCACTGAGTGATTGAACTAGACAGAAAAAAAGGAATCAATCAATCAGATACAAATAATCTTTTAATGCATTCCCACTTGACGTCTGTCGCAATAACCATATTCTAAAAACTCTGTTATCTTTGCGGAAACATTTATAAAATTCATGAACAAAATCAGGTCTGTTTACCTAAATTGTAGCAGCCAATCTGGAATCATGTTGAGCATATGCTTTTAAGGAGGAAACCTGGGTTCTGAACTCAAATCCAAGTAAACTTATTTACCAATGTTATCTTCATGTTTAGCAGACACTTTTTGACTAAAGGTAGCTACGTAATACATTGACATTGATTACAAAATGATACAGAAGATATCCATTCATACAATAAAACTATCTTGTAAGTAGTAGTCAAACATACATGTGACACTATGTTAATTAAAATAAGATAGGGACATATTTTATGAATGTCACACGATATACACATCATAAAGCAGCCCGGTGCTTCTTGACACGTAAAAGAACATCTACATTCATATTTACTTGATGCACCTAATGAAAGTTTGTATTCCTGCAACATCAAACTCCACCTCAACATTGATTTTTGTTTTTCGTTTTGTTAATGAAAGTATGGGGGTTGTGATCACTGAATACAATAATCGCAGAAGGAGCTGAACTAATTGAAATTCCAAATGTTGCAAAGCCAATATTAAGACAAACATTCTTTCTTGATTGTGCAAAACTTATTTGGTTCTCTTGTTTAATGTTCTAGAAAAATCGCTCACTGGATGATCTTCACCGTTTATTCTTCATGAATGAATACTCCATCAGTCCTTATATCACTTGCATCAACAGCCATTTTAACGATTGACTTAGATTTGGAGCTGAAAGAAATGATCTATTGTTAAGCATGACCTTTAATTTATAAAAAAAAATCTCCTGGCACTTGTCAAGCCACTGAAACATGGCGTTTTTACTCAACTAATTGTTGAGAGTTTAGCAATTATGGAACATTTCAGCACGACCTGCATTAATATTGAGTATCACGCAAATATTACACGAGTTGGATCTTATGGATAGACACTGGGAATTCAGAGATCAAAGTATTTAATATTGATTTCATGTGTCATTAAATTTTATGACGTCATCGATGCACGCATAACCTTTATCTAGACCAGATGCTATGATGTTTATTAATCGCTGGAATATTGAAGGAGAATTTTTAATACCAAACAGGCAATGCTTTATATTGATAAATCCATATATATATATGAGTAGAATTTCCCAGAAACCTTTCAAAGGTCGGAATTGGGAACATATTTTTTTTGTATTTCAAATTTTGTCAAAGTATTCATCGATTCTCTTGACTGAAACCGAATATGTTTTGGTCATACTGTTTAATTTAGTATAGCCAATACACATGCAGGAAGTATTCACCCGTTTCAGCACATTACTACATAGCGAACTATGTATACTTTTACCTGGTTCACTAAAATCATTTTTCAGCAGCTATTCAATGTCTATTTGCAAACATTCCTGCTTGAGAGGCTTCATCCTGTACGGACACTGTTTCAGAGTTGTATAACCTACAATTTCAAACCCATGGAATATTGTATTTGTTGGTTTAGGAACATCTGGAAACAAGTGTTCATATTTACGTGATATATGTTTTAGTTCACTCTTTTCTGGCGGCTGTATATGTATAAGTGTCAAGGCAAGATTGTTTAATATTTTTTAATTAAACTGAAATCACAAAAGCCAGATTGCATTCTTTCGTTTACATTTTATTTGTGTGAGTACAACAAAACTGATCGAATGACAAACACGACTTTCTGTTATAACATATTTATATGGCAAAGTTTTTTATGTTTCAGTTTCCACCCCAAGGAGTATTTTTGACATAATTTAAGCCACTTGCTTTATTTGAAACTGTATACAGACAATAAGAGTGATCCTGATTAGGATTCTGAGAAATGGATAAGAGGGCCTGGACTATCACGAGGATACCGTTGTACTTCTGTCATATCTTAATTTCACTCTTGACTGAGCAGAGAGAAATATAAGTTTTGCTACTTCATAAGCCATTGGCAACATACATTGGAAATAATAGAGAGAGTCAATAAGATTTCTTTCTATATTTTTTGTTGCAAGCATATTCACTTTGAATAATATAAATAGTCCGCAGACGGTATGTCCCAAAAATAGTTGAAAAAGAGCTCAAATCATTTTACAAGTGTACATATTTGCCAAATGTCGCTTTGATTGGCGGCCAATAAAATAGATCAAGATCGTGGTATTAGTCTTTTTGTCTCCGAAATGTCCAGACAAAGGAGATTTATGGGCAAGACTTAGAATCACCTGACAATACGACTTACGAACAACAATTTGATTGGTCTGACAACTTGTTACTTGAGGTTGCTCCAGATTAATTCCATTTTTTCACAACGACCCCACTATTCACAAAACAAATGTCTGTTCCATGTGTGGCTTCAGTTTCGCCAATATTCCACTGAGACGATCATATATAAGGATATTATTTATGTAATCTATGAATCTTAAAGTTTTGTGGTCAGTTTTTAATCAGAAATTTGATTTCTAACTTTTGTGCCAGATTTAGATTTGGAAGTGATAATTTGAGAAAAATGTATTTTTAACCAAACATACTGAGAGGAAGACTTATTTGCAAATAAAACTTTGTAAGTTAAGGAGTATTAGACAGCTCTGTTAAAACATTTACCAAAGTTCCGATCGTTTTGTTCATCAAAGTATGTTTTGAGATTCTCATGAATGCATATATTGAATTCGTTAACTATTATGAAATTCCTGAAAGTATTGAGATTTTGGTTATTATTCTTGCATGAGCACCACCTATAAAACAGTTGTAGATTTGACGACCTTTGCCACAAGGTCACTTTTAAGTAATAAAGTCCGATGCTTTTTGGCCATTTCAAGATTTATCAATAATTTTAAAATGATGAAAGTAGGTATTTGCTTTTTTTAAAAATAAAAATGAGGTACTTGCCCAATGCATCTGATAACATAAAAATATACTTGTAAGCAAAAGAGATGAGTGCATTCCGCCTGCAAGTAACAATTATTTTAATCTAATTTGCATTACCCTTTCTTGTTTCTAAATTTGCTTCTCCCTCAGTTTCCTCTGAAGCTGAAACTTTCTTATTCCCATCTTTATCTATTTTAGCAGCACTTTCTATTTGACAGTTTCAAGCCATTCGTGGGTAGGATTTGAGACATAATTCACTACATCAGAACATATTCTGAAATCGTGAGGGTTCAGTCAAGATTTCGCAAACATGTGCAAATATAATCTTCACCAGAGACAAAGAAATTGCATAAACAAAGTCAATATAGATTTTAAAGTAATTTTACTTTCTCTCATTTTTTTAAAAATAATTCGTATCCAAGACGAGCGTCTCTATTTTCCTCTTGTGACTCTACAGTCGTAAACAACCTAAAAGAAATATGAAAACTCATCAAGTGTTATGAAAGCAAAATAAGAACTTATTTATTTAGAAAACAAGCAAAACTTTAATAGGAACTTACATTACTGCGAATTAAACCCCAAATGATCTTAAGGGCTGCATCACAAGTAAAAAGGTATAGAGTTTCCACATGAATTCTAGTATTGACTTTGCTGACATGACAGTAGCGTTGAATGTGCCCATGTTTTTACAGTCTTGATGCATCACAATGATACATCTAGAGTGTCTTTGAATGATTTCATAATATTCTCGAATTAATGTTTTAGTCCTAAAGTCAGTGATAACTTTTTAATTCCAATAAATAAATTAAATAAATCAATTCTCTCACATTATAATTGAACACAACTTTGAGACTTATTCCACTAGACAGAAGTTAATATAGGAATGAGTATCTTTAAGGTGAAGATTCTTATATGTTATTTATATTTAATTTAATTATTTGTTTGTTAGTGATCTTTTTAACTATTCCATTACTTCCTTTGTTGTAAGGCAACTTTGTTTACTGGATTTGACATTTTCCAGAAACTCAGTTCAATTCAGTTTGATTTGACTGTCATAATAATATAAACACTGTATTTAGTTTCTGACCTTGATTCATAAACAGTGACAATTCTATTAAACTATTTCTTTTGCGTGTTCGTTCTCAGAGTAAGGATCATTGATTTCAGTTAAGGTCATACTGGGAGTGCGTGATGTTAGTCATGTGAAAGCTTCTATTTTGTTCTCGAAGGATGACCATGTGACCCTCATCAGAAAATATGTTTTGCGTTTTAGGTAGACTTATACCTAATATTTTGTATAGAATTAGTCGGTGGGCTTTAAACGTTAGACACGTTATCTGCCAGAATACATACGTCTTATATTATGTGATGCGCTAACTTATAATCAATGCTCATGCAAATGGAATTACTTTAGTTTTCTCTAAAGTTAAATAATGAGCGAAACTCAATTTTAAGAATGATGGGAACGGTAAAGAAAATATAATTTTAAAAAAGGAATCCTCGAACGGTACTATCTGGACTGTTTTAATTAATGGCATATAAATTCACACTGAAAGTACTAATTATTGCAAACGGTTGCGCTGCAGTTTAAACAACAAAGAAGACAGGCATGCATGTGAACATGAATTCAAACTTTCTTGGAAAATAATACAATTAAACCAAAATATTATATCAAAGACACATTGTGGATGGAAGATGTTGCATGCATTCGTGACAAACGAGAATGAATCCAAGCAAATACATAAAATGCCTCATTAACTGTTGTTGCATTTCCCGTGCAATTATTGTTCTCGCCGTGATATATTTTAACTAATTAATCCACGAAGAACTTTGCTCATCAAGATAATATAATTGGTACCTTTTGAAAGTCAATCTCCCCGGTATTAGAGTTATTCTTTAATTAATATGTTTTAATTCGTTAATATGTTTTGGTGCTCTCGTATATCCTAGGTATTGTTCAAAGAACCTAAAATGTTTTTTTTTTGGTGTATGTTGGTGTGATGTGGCGGCTAAAATATACTGTTTAGCCATACTCAAGAAGTGCACCTTTCAAACAACGGCTAGCCCCACTTGGTCAGTTTCATCTTGTGGATTTCTGAAGTAAATTGGTAACAAATAGCCGACAGCTACTTTTACGTTTGATATATTTGTTAATTGATCCACTGCACTTTCAAAAGTTGGTGTTGTCTAGTTGGGCAAAATTAATGTTTCCTATTTTGATAGGTGCTATATGTTAGACTATTTAAAAGGCTGATATTTTCAGCACAAGGTATTAGTCACTTTTGTTACCAATGTACATCGATCATGTACAGTTTCCATAAGTACAATATCAAATATCTTTAAGCCACATTACATCAATAGGCGTCCAGCGAACATGTTGAAGACGAAATGGAAAATAAGCCTCTTAAAATGTTTTAATAATCAGAACAGAAGAATACAAAGCAATATTTATATTCTTGTGAAAAAAGCAGGAAGGGACATACTTAGACTTATTTACATCACGTGTCAGTCTGAGTATGTCTCATTTCAGGAGATACAAGTGCCGTCGCAATGCGAAATGGAAAATAAATTCAAGAATTACGTCAAGTTGAGAGATAGCATCAATCAATCGAGATGAAATGGGGTTGTGCAACTCTACTAGTGGTATCTAATATCTAAGTGCACGTTACAACCTTTTCAGTCTAATATGTTTACCGTCGCTGCAGGTTTCGAATACCTAACTTTTACACACTCTTGCCAGATTTACAATAGCAGTTTAAATATTGTTAAACCTTATTGAAAACTGGTCAAACTTACGGAAAAATAACAACTGCCTTACTGAGACGGATTTTTAAGGGCTGGATGGTCAAACCTCAACCTTTACAAGCTTGCCTCTATTAAGTCAGGGATGGCCTGGGCAGAAAGACTCCGTGAAGGCAAGATGCTATCCAATCACATTGCACATAAACACATTGTGCAGAAAGCTAAAGCTAATCTGCCCAATTAGTTCATGCACAAAACAGACCATAGGGATATCTAATTTGTAAACAAAAATATTCACATTACAAAGATAATATAAAAACATATCCATTGTTGCTCAATTCATCATCAGCTTCGATTTGACCTCAGATCCATACCAAAAAAAGTGCCATCCGATAGCCCGTGCAGATCCAGTACAGAAGTGCAAAACACGTCGACAACATGTGTGATGTAGATTTATGGTTGCATGCATACAATGTTGGCAAAAACATCAATGGATAAAACTTTTGAGGTCCACATTCACACTCAAACTGACATGATTGTACCAGAAACTCCAGTAGAAAGGACCAGATTTCACTAATCCGACACCAACCCTAACATTTCGATTCGAACAGATCACGCTGAAAAGACGTCATTGCGTGGTGCAAATTAACGTTTGTTAAGAAACCTTCACACTGATTGACTTATAGATCGACGTATCTGACTTAGAAGTTCTATTTCCAGATTTACCCGAAAATACAAATCTTATATATTCGGATGATTTGTTTCTTTTCTTTACAATGTGATAATTTTGTCTACGCGGTATCTTAAACCATTTGGTGTGACAAAGCATACTCATGTGCATTCGGTACAATGTGAATCTTATGAAATAATTCGCTGAACAGCAGTCAAATTACGCTTCAGTCACGTGGTAAATCTAATCTCAAATTCACGTTTCTTCCAGATGGTATGCATGTAATAAAAACAAATTCAAAGTCCTCTATTTAGCAACTACTTTGGCGTTCTATTGGTTGAGAAAGGTGTAGAATAAATTTTTGAAATCAAATCATGTGATAATGGGTCATGGCGAAACAAATTATGTCCTTAAGTAACCTGAAGAACTAGAATAATGTCGGATACATCTAAACATATTTAGGTTTCAAACAAACAGCATCAAAGCAAGTTTCATACAGCGCTTTATACATTAGGTGTCGAACACTCGAGTTATACAATTTCGTCTTTTGTTCCTCTCATTCTACTTGAAACAAAAATTAGTTAAACTTGCCTGCTTATTTTCCTTGTGTTATATGGCGAATAATGACAAATCTGTGGCCTTACTAAGGACAATCAGTAAATATGTTGACTGGAAGGAAATTTCGAGTGGCCCCTCTTCCGTATCCACCTATTTATTCGGTATAAGATCTGCATTCTATGTAAGGTGCAATTGAATTGTAATGAAAAAAGTTTAACGTTTAAAGACAGATGAAGTAGATATTTTGTACATTGTATGAAGCAATACGTAAGGAGCAGAGGTAGTGTCTTCCTTTTTCTGAATACCACTCAACACACAAATACACTCCTACTCCCATCTTACTACTACCGCAGCAGTCATTAATCTTACCGCTACTGCTATTACCACCACTATTACTACTGCTACTACTTATGCCACTACTACCACATTAATGCAATTTAGAGATTTGGTGTTACGTCTGCTTTATCTGAGGTTAAACCTTTGAAGCTGGCACTTCTGCAGAGAGAGAGAGAGAGAGAGAGAGAGAGAGAGAGAGAGAGAGAGAGAGAGATTTAAAAATGAAATAATCGTATTAAACTAGGTGGTTTCATTGGAAATATATGTAGGAGTTTTCCATATTTGTATCTAAATTAGACTGCTAGTGTAATGACCTTAGACTTCGTACATTTTATAATAAGAGCTTTGACCTAAATACTAAATTTATTTTCGCATCTGCCAGTAATACAGCTTCGTATCTCATAAACGGAAAATATTTCGAATTGGGCCACCTTTGGACGTTATATTATGTCCGCATCAATTCCGCTCCATTCACCTGAACACTAGGACTTTCGTCAGCGTAACCTTTCGGTTGTCTTGTTTATCGTTCAAGACGTACAAGACCAATTTCTAATGACGACTGCTTTTGAGAATGAGACATTATGACAGTTTCTACGTGGATTTTCAAGTTCGAAACTGGATTAATATACGTACGAGTGTATTCGTCTGGCACACTGTCATATGTTGTACCTAAAATTCGCCTGTCATTTATTTTGATAGTGTAAGAGAATCAGTGGATACTTTGGCATTTCAATAAGCTCAGAACTCCTCGCACTTTGATCGACTGAACTGAGTATCTTACAGTGCATGCTTCGAATTTATGCCGATATTTATAAATTCAAAGCGTTCCGATTAAAGATTGAAATATTTTTTCATTTGCGACTTACCAGCCAATCATATACTAAAAACAGTGGTAGTCATGGCGACTGAATAGAGAGGTATCTTTGCTTGCGAAGAAATCTCCGGCGGAAAAATTGGTAAATGTTATGCGAATTAACAAGCTTATATTCAGAAGGGTGCGAGTTCAACTCTTGGTATTTACAGTCACGTTCCTTCTTTTAGTGCAATGACCATTACCGCTGATACATTAAGTTTGTTTTGTTGCTGTGATGATTGTCTCGAGAAATGTTTCCCAAGTCTTCGCTATTCGATGACAAATTGATAATACAAAGGTTCAAAATAACAATTTACTAATCTGCTTAACTCATCATAGATTTCTCTGTTCTCAGCCACGATAACGAGGCTTTGTGATTCCAAGCTTAAAGGCGACAGATAAGACCTCTACTTTTCAGCTGCTAATAGATAGATCCTGAATGCAAACGATCGGTAGCCATATTTGTTGTGTGCTGGCAGATTTACCGTTGAGTTTATATGGTGTTTGAAAAGTAGAAATAAATTAACTGAAACTCAATATTCTTCTACAAGACATACATCCATTAAAAGAACGAAAATCAAGCTTTCTCATAGTACCTATATTTTAAATTTATATTTGATTTGGCCTCAGTGTGCTATGTTCAGTTTGGTCAGTTTTGATAGTCGCCATGTTGGCCATCGTCCAGATAAAATGGGGAGAATATAGTCTCCTATTGACCTTATAGGGAATCATCTATCTGCGTCACAACAAAATGGCCATCTAGGGTTGAGAAGGACACATGCAATGGTTTCGTTGATATATGTTAACACGATAAGGTACCTACTTATACGAGAAAATCAGAATTGGTTTTCAAGTCAGTTGTTCCAGTTCTGCTTGGTCTTGGTCTTTTTGCTTCCTGGCTTTTATTTTTCGATCCACAAACGGTATAGCGAAGGAAATCGCACACGCCATTAGCAAGAAAGTACCGAGGAAATGAAACGATGACAGATAAGATCCAGATGCGTCTCGCAATGCTCCTGAAATGTGAAAAATATGTTAATTACAACATAGTTTAAAAGCCTAATATTCGGATTAGATATCAGAAAAAATTGACATCATTCCTCCTAGGATGGAAGGGTAGCCGGCTCAACCACTCGGACTCAACCCTGTTCATCTCTGCTCATAAATACCTGACCCAGCTGGGTTTTAAGACACAAAATAGATCTTTCCGGGGCGGGTCTTCCAGTCGTTCTGGGTGTAATAATATATTAAAGGAAAAACAAACGCCGCCCCCCCCCCCCCCCCCGTTTTATCATTGAAAACTATGGGGGTAAGAGAGCGGGTGGAAAAACTTTACAACATGCGAGTAAAAAACCTCGACCCGGCTGGCTTTCCAGTATAATTCACCTACCCGTTGAGCTGATGATGATGATGATAATGATGATGATTTTTCTATTATTACTATTATTATTATTATTATTATTATTATTATTATTATTATTATTATTACTACTACTACTACTACTACTGCTTCTACTGCAACTACTACTACTACTACTACTACTACTACTACTACTACCATGCTTTCTGAGAGATGTTTGAAAAGGTTCTTCCGTCATATTCTCCGTTACTCTATCTCTCCAAACCAACTAAATTAAAATTAACTTCAATTTTGGTACCAAAGCTATGTAAAAGAAGTGTATTCGTTTAGGCATAGCGACCGCAAATGCTTCCTGTTATTTGTCACACATGTAAATTAACTAAAATTTAAATAAAGTAATGAACAAACATTTTCCAAACTTTTAAACTTTATATTTGTATAATATATATATATATATATATATATATATATATATATATATATATATATATATAAAGAGAGAGAGAGAGAGAGAGAGAGAGAGAGAGAGAGAGAGAGAGAGGCTGAGAGGCTAACTGTTGTTTCTTCACACATTATTTCAATATTTCAATTCTTGAACAACTGGAGATTCATTTTTTTTAAAGCTTTAAAACTACTCACCAATAACCGTCAACATGACTGCCGATGCGACTCCGTGACAGAGAATGGTGAATCCAAGACAGCTGCTCAATTTCTCTATTCCCAAATAATCAACGAGGTTTACAGCAAATAATGAGAAATATACTCCGCCAAATGATCCGTAAATTGACGCTAGTATCACAAATGATGCAAATGATTTCACCAATGGTATACTATTGGCAGCAATTCCAACAATAAAAGCTGAAATTCCAATTAATGTAGAACGCGGCAGAAAGTTCTTGTCCGCCACGATTCCAAAAACCACTCTTGACAAAAGGTCAACAAATCCCATGATTGAATATAACAAGGCGATTTTATCCTCGTCTAAACCATTTTCCCTGGCATGTGGAGCTATATAGACCGGAATTAGACCTAATCCGCTAATTATCAGAAATGCTCGTATCAAAATCATTAGAAATATAGGATTTCTTAATAAATCAAAGTCGAACACTCTTCTAAGAATCTTTACAACGAACGATTTGGGGAACGAAATAAAGACCCGATCTTTCAACCCGGCGTCTTTTTCTTCATATTCTGCATGTTTTATTTCCTTGATGCTATTGACACTTAAAACAGAAGCACACAACTGTTCGGCGCTCGCTAACTGTGCAACATTTGACTTGAAAATGGAATCAAGAATTCCAGCAACACCGTAATTTCCACTGTGAGTATTTAACTCCGATACTGTCCTTGTTCTTTCCCTCACAATATAAGTTCTTTTCAAACTCGGAGAGAAAGTCCCGTTTTCTTGGTACGTGTTAGATCGAGGTCGAAAAATGAGTGATACTTGTTTATCTTCACGTGATAACTGTGGTTGGCATGAAATGGTCCGCATGCAAATAGTTCTTTTTTCTGCGGTTTCTAATTTTAAGGGCGAACTTTGACGTAATTTCGGTAAACGGCTTATGTCTTTTATTGTAACATCCATTTGACTTGAATGCGATGCTGGTTCCACATTGTCTGAACGTTTGGTGATGTTTGAACTCCGAATCGTTTTCAAAGGCCTGGTATACATTTCCAGTGGCCGAAAAAGTCCTGCTGTCACCCAACAATTGAGGAGCATAGCTGCTATTATCAGATGAGTTCCAGAATACCCAAAGTGTTCGAAGAGAAGAGTGACAATTGGGGCCCACACCAATCCTCCCAGGCTGGCAGCACTCACGGCAATGCTATTAGCCAGCCCACGTCTCTTCTCAAAATATTTACCAATCAACACCAGAGTAGGAGAATGAATAAATGAAAATCCCACACCTGTAAATGAATTGAAAGAAACATTCAATAAATATATATATATATATATATATATATATATATATATATATATATATATATATATATATATATATATATATATATATATATATATATGACAACTGATTTATCTCAACAATATTAAGAAGCATATTTATCAACCATACTGTACATGACCCCATCCTCTACGTTACATAATGGGACATGATGATACATGTCTGCGGCATGATATCCAGTGCTAGACATCACAAAAACATCGTAGCAACATGACTGAAAAATTGTTAAAGTTACGTTAAAAATCTAAATCACACACACAAATACACTTGACTATTACATTTGTTTGATATTGGACACATTACTGCCTGTTAATTGGCTGAGGAAGAGCCCGGTAAAAACCCCAGTACGAACTGCCGACCCAAGAGAAGCTACTGACAAACATTCTCACATACCCACATTGGTCAAGCACAAGACTCGAACCTACGCGAAAGAGGTGCGATTGGCTGTGATCGGTAAAGCGTTTATACCACTAAGCCGGTCGGGTCCATTAGATAATTACAGTTGATTATTTTATAATGCTATTAGATGGCACTTATTTTCACGCATGCAATATTATGAAATAATTTGCGTCTGTTTATAATGTGGAATTAATGTACCAGACAAATTGTGCGTTTAAAATGTTACAGAAAAGGTGAAATGTTGTATAGCTTCAGTACGTCATATCGACTTGTCAGATAGGCTCCCAAGGCTCCAAAGATGCTGGATATTTATTTTAAAGATGTATCTGCGACTTTTGATAAACTTAAGTAGGTTAGAGATTATGTTCTATCAAGCACGAATGAAAACATGGCGAAGAATAGGATAAAAAGCATCAAAAGTCGTAGGATATTGTACAAGAAACATTTATGTCGTAGTCGTTAACTGAGGCACTAGCGTAACTAAGTTTAACCGTTGATGTTGCAAACAGTGAAACCCCTACTAAACCCCCACTAAAGAGTGAAATATTTAACGAAGAAAGCGAAGACAGTGGAGACAGATAAAATAGTGAATACAGTTAAAATCGTTGATTATGGACATATCAGTTTGATACATGGGTTTGATATACAATATAAAGTAGAAAAATGCTGAGACAAAGAAAAGAAATTTAAGAGTGTGTGGTAAACCATAACGTTTTCAATGACATCGTACCAGAAAGAACTTATGCATGGAATATTTTAACGACACTTAAAAGAAAGAATTATTATAAATTTCGAGAACGTAAATTGGCTCGGAATAAAATGACATACTCATGCTGTCTTGCAAAACAACACATACAGAGAGGATAAATGAGCAATTCAATTACAAAGTACCTTGTGCCTGTATATATTAAATTTCAGGATCATTGAGATGCAATACAAACAAAGGTGTTTGCCTTGGAAAGCAAAAGCGTTGGAACATTCATTATCAAATTTGGTTTGAAAGTCTCAAGAAACATCCTTCAGCTACGTAACTTTTCGTTTCAGAGAACTATAAGCAATTGATGTTCTTTTTGTTGAGTTTTGTTGTTGTCGTTGTTGTTGTTGTTGTTGTCCATTCAAATCTTCAATGAATATGTATAATTATCGGCTAATACATATTGCGGCCATGCTAGAAAACCATTAAGAGAGTTCCGTCTTGTCCAGTTCCCGAACTTTGAGTTTTTGTAAATCATTAACCATGTAAAATATATTATTTTTAAGCATGCAGTGGCACACATATTGAAGACAAGAAGTTGAAATATTAGCTCGATTGTGACAGCTGATATTCTGGAAACTACATACATATAAACATTACAGTTTTTCTTAAATGTAGTGAACAAGGGGAGGGCATATTCAGCAGAGATATATGTAAGGAAAACAAATAACAACGTCCTGATTGCTCATAAATCCCAAATCATCAAAGTGAAAATATCAGACCACGTATGTAAATAAACCAGATCTCTATCAGGTGTGATATTTGACAAAATGAAAATCATAAACGAAGAATATGTTTCTTATACTAATTAAATACATAATTTCGACTCGGAATATCTTACATTATATTGAGATGGAAGGAATAAATCTTTTGATGGCGGAATTTCTATACATGCTACATAATTAATATAGACATCCATTCAAATTAGATAAATACCGGTGATTTTGAAATGAAAAAAAAACCCAACAACTAAAGGTATGTGAATATAAAACATGGTAATGGGATAAAATGCTCCAGTTCTATCGGAGAAGACTAATCTAAACATCTCCCACCCCAAAAAGGAATTTAAAATCAGTCAATGTATCAGACGAATAGCAAGCAAAGGAACATTTATATAACGTATGAGGTTTTGGGGTGGGGTATGGGTGCATTCATTTTCGAAAAGCTTTGTGTTTGTCATACAGTCAGATAAAAACATTAAGTGTTTAAAAAGGTATATCGGATTTTTTTAGAAACAACTCAAAGCTTGCATGTATAAAACTGATGGTCTAAATTGCATGTGATCCTTACCGACTACAACGCCTTGGGCAAATATGACAATTTCTATCTTTTCAGCACGAGAGTTGATGACGTATGCAATGAAAGTCAGCGCTCCACCAATTATTAGACATCTTCTGCTACTCAGACAGGTGCCTCCCAATGTCATAACCAGTAGTGCTACAGAGTAAATAAAACAGCTAATATATAATCAGTATGTTCATGTAAATGTATTTTGACAAGGATGATACAATACGTCGTACATTAGTGATACATTAGAAGTTACATTTTACATCACTATTACCGATAGATACCGATATAGATATGAAATTTTAGTTTTAGTAGATACATAATATTCGATATCATTTTATGATAAATTTAGTTTGATTCGTGTAATTAAACAAAAATATAGGTTTCGAATTTCTACGTAATCACACTGCCAGTCTAACCACACGTACAGATTTTTGCATTATACGCATTTTGTTTTTTCTTCGTACTTGCGGATGTACTGAGGAATACTAGTAATGCAAATGTAGGAATTTGTTCTAGGAAAGCAATTTTCTTTGTTAAGCTGATAGTTTCTTCAGCGCTGATGTATCTTGAAACGTTTTCTATACTTGAAAACACGGCAAATTGCAGTAACAAGTTACAGGAAAAACAAAAATATTGATCCGCAAACATTATAAATCTCTATGATTCATAATACTTCCAAAGTACGCCCTAAAGATTTATTAACATGCAGATATTTTACTATAAATGCGGGTTAAGGAATTATTTTAGGAGGAAATAAACTACTTTGGTCGCAATGGCTTGGGTGAATATGACAATTACGAGACCTAAATGGTTAGAACGTCCGCCTTGGATGCGGGAAGTCGTGGGTTCGAAGCCCGCCTTAATCATACCAAAGACTTTCACTAGTAGTCGTTGTATGGCTAGGCAGTCAGTATTAGGAGGTTAGTGTTAGGAATGGTCGGCCTAGCGTCAGGATAATGTGACGGAGTGGGACATCATGCTACATGACTGCGGTATGATGCTACAATGCTAGATATCACTATAAACTGCTACGTTGCAGATATCGTAGCAGCTACTTTACAATTCAAATCACACGCACGCACGCACACACACATATTCACACACACACACACTTAATTTCAAGTTAGATAGCCATTTAGATTACAAATGCTTATCAGTTCGAAAATGTAAAGAATGTGAATGGCATTTTAAAAGCTCGCTTCAAACAAACTCAGTTTTGTTTATATTTACAAACAAAAAAGAAGAATATAAATAAAAAGCAAATAAATAAATATGTAAAACAAACATACAAGCAACGCTGTAGACGCCATTCTGAACACTGGTTATCAAAGAAGTCATGGAAGAGCTTGAATTAAAACTCTTCTGGTATTGGACAAAAAATATCCCTGTAGTCTTCAGTAGTCCAATCACCAGAAACATTTCGAGGCATGCACCTGAAAATATGAATCAAAATGATTTAAGTACCTTTAATCGTGGCGGTTTAGCTTAGAATAGCTTCTCTCTACACTTTAAACAGTAAATCACTTAACGAAATAACAACCTTAATGAGGTGCAACTTTATTAGAATTAAAAGCACGTGAGGTTATTAGACACGTAATGATTCCTAAAGTAATTAAGAAATACTTATTGATACATTTCTTATTGCCCATCCTTGTTCCTTTAAAGTCTTCACAATATTATTGTTGTTACGATAATATTGTTATAAGTAAAGTTAGTCAAGTAATGTTTCACATTTCATTCTTAAAAGTCTTGGAAGGACGAACATTGAAAAGTAGACAATAATTTTGATTTTATTCTAAACGTTACTCCGATGAAAATATTTTGCCATTTTACTTTATTCTGATCATTAGATTTAAAGAACATACCTAAAAGTACATCCAACATCACGAAAATACCTAAAGGTACCGTCCAGCATAAAAAACATTCCTAAAAGGACCATCCAGCAAAAAGAACATACCTAAAAGTACATCCAGCATCATGAATATACCTAAAAGTACATCCAGCATCATGAATATACCTAAAAGTACATCCAGCATCATGAATATACCTAAAAGTACATCCAGCATCATGAATATACCTAAAAGTACATCCAGCATGGCAAACATTCCTAAAAGTACATCCAGCATCATGAATATACCTAAAAGTACATCCAGCATCATGAATATACCTAAAAGTACATCCAGCACCATGAATATACCTAAAAGTACATCCAGCATCATGAATATACCTAAAAGTACATCCAGCATCATGAATATACCTAAAAGTACATCCAGCATCATGAATATACCTAAAAGTACATCCAGCATGGCAAACATTCCTAAAAGTACATCCAGCATCATGAATATACCTAAAAGTACATCCAGCACAAAGAACATACCTAAAAGGACCATCCAGCAAAAAGAACATACCTAAAAGTAAATCCAGCATCATGAATATACCTAAAAGTACATCCAGCATCATGAATATACCTAAAAGTACATCCAGCATCATGAATATACCTAAAAGTACATCCAGCATCATGAATATACCTAAAAGTACATCCAGCATCATGAATATACCTAAAAGTACATCCAGCATCATGAATATACCTAAAAGTACATCCAGCATGGCAAACATTCCTAAAAGTACATCCAGCATCATGAATATACCTAAAAGTACATCCAGCACAAAGAACATACCTAAAAGGACCATCCAGCACAAAGAACATACCTAAAAGTACATCCAGCATCATGAATATACCTAAAAGTACATCCAGCATCATGAATATACCTAAAAGTACATCCAGCATCATGAATATACCTAAAAGTACATCTAGCATCATGAATATACCTAAAAGTACATCCAGCATCATGAAGATACCTAAAAGTACATCCAGCATCATGAATATACCTAAAAGTACATCCAGCATCATGAATATACCTAAAAGTACATCCAGCATGGCAAACATTCCTAAAAGTACATCCAGCATCATGAATATACCTAAAAGTACATCCAGCACAAAGAACATACCTAAAAGGACCATCCAGCAAAAAGAACATACCTAAAAGTACATCCAGCATCATGAATATACCTAAAAGTACATCCAGCATCATGAATATACCTAAAAGTACATCCAGCATCATGAATATACCTAAAAGTACATCCAGCATCATGAACATTCCTAATTGTACCATCCAGCACAAAGAACATACCTAAAAGTACCATCCAGCATGGCAAACATTGCTAAAAGTACATCCAGCATCATGAATATACCTAAAAGTACATCCAGCATCATGAACATTCCTAATTGTACCATCCAGCATCATGAATATACCTAAAAGTACATCCAGCATCATGAATATACCTAAAAGTACATCCAGCATCATGAATATACCTAAAAGTACATCCAGCATCATGAATATACCTAAAAGTACATCCAGCATCATGAATATACCTAAAAGTACATCCAGCATCATGAATATACCTAAAAGTACATCCAGCATCATGAATATACCTAAAAGTACATCCAGCATCATGAACATTCCTAATTGTACCATCCAGCACAAAGAACATACCTAAAAGTACCATCCAGCATGGCAAACATTGCTAAAAGTACATTCAGCATCGCAAACATTGCTAAAAGTACATCCAGCATCGAAAATTGCTAAAACTAAATCTGGCATCAGTAACATACCTAAAAGTGCTTTCCAACATGACTAACATACCTAAAAGTAACATCCAGCATGGCAAACATTGCTAAAAGTATCATCCAGCATTACTAACATTGCTACACGTACATCCAGCATCACTAACATGCCTACAATTACCATCCAGCATCACTAACATACCTAAAGGTACCATCCAGCATCACAAACATTGCTAAAAGTTCATCCAGCATCACTAACATACTTAAAAGAACCATCGAACATCACTAACATACCCAAACGTACCATCCAGCATCACTAGCATACCTAAAATTACCATCCAACATCATAAACATTGCTAAAAGTACATCCAGCATCACGAACATACCTACAGTACCTTCCAACATTGCAAATATTCCTAAAATTATCATCAGTATCTCAAATATACCTAAAAGAACCATCCAGGCCCATCCTCTGTCAATGGGTAATTTGTTGTTCGGCTTGTCATCATGTCCATTTTCTAGATCGGCGGAAACGTCGACAATCGCGTCATTATGGAGGTCCCGCTCAACAGAATTTGCTTCCTTCTCTGAAGCGTCGCTCGTCATCTCTCAGTAAGTTTCTGTATTAACGTAGACATTATTCATACATATGTACATTCATGCATACATGGATGGGTGTGATCATGCATGTAAGTAATCCTAAGAATCTCCAGGCTTCAAGACACTAAAGTGATTTCCTACAATTCTGATGAAATCCTTTGCTTCGGTTATAAGTTCAAACGCAAGAAGACCCTCTTACTCATAAACTAACTTAGACACCAAGCACAATCTAACTAATGCCATGCACAAAGTTGGACACCAAGTCTATCATGCATATGTCAGGCATCAACTTGTACACCAAAGACTACCTTACTTATGCCTGACATTGACCTAGGCAATATGAATGCCTGACGTATGCTTGACACTAATATGGACTCCAAGACTACAATATTTATGCAGGTATGAATTTAGACACGAGGACCATATCACTAAAGCCTGGCATTAATTTAAACACCAAGATTGCCTTACTTAGGCCTATTAAAAACTTGAACATAAAAACTATCTTGCATATGCAGACACTCACTCTGACACAGAGACTATCTTACGTATGCCTGGCATCAACGTGGACACCATCTTTAATAAGGATGTTGAGAGAGAGAGAGAGAGCGAGAGAGCGAGAGAGAGAGAGAGAGAGAGAGAGAGAGAGAGAGAGAGAGAGAGAGAGAGAGAGAGAGAGAGAGATTTTTTAGTTGCCCATAAAAAGACTCTGACATCAAGTAGTTTCTTCTGTTCTGACAAATATTTTAGTTTTATTTTAATTTTTCTTCAAATTATTTGGATTCTAAGCGATTGAATTACCCTGGAAATACTTAAGATCGCAATGAATTCTTGGACAAAGACTTAAGAAAACAATTGTACAATATTTGGAATTCAAACACCGGATTATTTGTGTGGCTCAACAAAGAACTGTTGAGACGTCAGGGCTATAGAAGCTACAGGATACGTCATCGTCTTTCATTTTGGATTCGTCGGGACTCGAACGAACTCAAGTTCATTAGAACATTGTTTTACTAGGACATCTAATTTTTAATTATGGGATTTTTTTTGGGATTAATTTTGGATTTGATTCTTAAAACCGTAAGTTCTTTGTTTTCATATTAAATTGTTTTTCTAGTTAAACAAATTATTTGTTACATTCTGAAAAGCTTGTTCTTTTCTCCTTTGCTTTGTTACTGTTTATGAAAGCCTATATACTTAACATTATTCATTCATCTAAATCTACTATGTCATCATGGTCATGACCGTTACCGCTTAATATTCAATGATACAGAACTAAATCGAATATTTTCCCCTTATTGGAAACAGAATTTCAGGATATCATTTGGCGCAGTACGTCACACGTCATTTTCAGCCGACCAGTGAGTGGGCAGCATTCCATTCAACTCATTGTCTAGCTTATTACGCGGGCGCGATCATAACCCTGTAAATTGTTAGCTTGGAAAAAGTGGCATGGCATTCCTAAAAGATGTGGTTGTAAGTCAAACTGTGTTTAGGCATAAAATGACGTATGCCCGGAACCGCCTCGGTGATCTAGTGGTCAGAGCGTATGCAGAAGGTCACAGGTTTGAAGCCCAGCCGATTCATACCAAAGAAATATAAAAATGGTACTAACAGCAGCCTCGTTAGTCGCTCAACATTAAGAACTTAGAGTTAGGACTGATGGACCTGGTGTCAGGATAATGTAAATGGGTGGGACCGTATGCTATATGTCTGGTGCGTGATGTTCCAATGCTAGACATCACTACAAACTGCCACTTTGAAGAACATCCTTGCGCTATGACTGAAAAATTGTTAAGGCTACGTAAAAATCATATTACACACACACGCGCACGCACGCGCACGCGTATACCTGAGATAAACATATGTACATGATTCATTGTGCTATTCTAGGCCTTGCTTGAAATAGCAGCGTAGAAATATGTCGCTCTTGAATGTTGAGAAGTGTACTCCCTTATATTTACATAGTGCATGTATATTATCTAAATGAACTATAAACAACGATACGATCCACAGTGGTTAGGATAATACCCGACTAGTAACTATGAACATCAGTCCTACAACAGCGAGAAATATTATATTATTAATGAAATTGTTGAGCATGAGAGAACTATCGTATTTTCCCTTGAAACTATAACGGTTGTACCTTTCTGACTGGTTAGAACGCTTTCAAATAATAAAGTATCGCTGAATCTTAGAATCAGTATGGTTTCAAACCCTAGACCGCCGAATTCAAAACCGGTATCTTACAATAAGCCCAATATACAGAACGCATATTTAAAAACACAATCTGTGAAATTTATACTTATTTTTCGAGACATTTGTTTTTGTATTAATATTGGCTTTGCAGCCTGTTATGCCTCTTCGTTTATATTCTATCGATCTGTAATAATGTTTATTAATTTGGCCGTATCGACTCGCATGTGTTAATAGCGGCTTCTGCACTTCTTTGGTTCTCCAGTGTATTGTTGTCCGTATCCCTTTTCCGAGCTCCACGCAAAAACTAATGAATTCTGTATTCATCATCGTGTTTATATTGAAAGTATGTCATCAAATTCAGCGTCCCAACCTTTCTGAATAATTCTATCTCGAAGAATATTTATTAGGCTAAATTTCTATCCAATGGAAAATTATTTGATTCTTTTTTACCACACAAGTTCAATCTATACCTAATTACCTTGCCCCGTTCAAGAAAAACATGTAATTTGGAAAATATACAGTCAACAGGACACGCATAATGTGGAAAATGGGAACCAGCCTGAAAATGGAACATAAAATAGAGTATATATGGAATCGCATCACAATTAGTATTTCCAGTTCAGTACGAATGTAGTTCATGTCTTTTTTTAGAATATTTTTTTCCTCTCTCATTTTGGTGGTGATAGAAGAGTGATATTGAATGCATTTTGGTAGAGATTTAAAGGTAATTGTTTATTATTGAGAATATGAGTTCAGATAATGGTTGTCTGTGTGTATTTCGGTGACAGTGCACATTGAGTAATAAGACCTCGGTGATGATGCGGAGGTGAAATCTGTGTTTTCTTTACATGCTGTTCTGCTTACAGTGCAACATCTCAAAAGAATGCTGTAAACTCTAGACAAGAACTTCACCGTGAAGTCACCTTTGGAGGTATTTTAGATTAACATCAGATTGGTATTGATTGTCACACAGTGGAAAGGTCAGTAATGAGAAATATATGTCGAGAACATATAATACAATTAATTGTGATGTATGTCCATATGGGTTTGGCTGACCAGGATTGGTTAATAATGTTAGACCAGGATTGGTTAATAATGTAAGACTAGTTATGTTTTAGGAAAAGGAATCTTTTGAGAGCTTATACTAGTTGTAAGTGAAAAAATAGAGATATTATTTTATTGATGGAGTTTCAGTCCTTTAACAGTCTTGAGATGGGAAAACGCATTACTAAAATCAACACCTGACTCTTTGGTGCTGGATTGAAATCACATGCTTCAAACACATGCAGGTTCAGAAAATACCTTTTTACATATCCTTTCCGCTGCACAGAAGTTGACATCCAAGTTTCATCTGTGCTAAATATAGGTTTGATCACGAGCACTCAAAATTTTTAACTTACTGAATTTTTAATATCATAATGTTTGCATCTGTTTACTACGTGAATTGAGTTAGTACCGTGAGTCAAACAAAGGCATAGTCATGGTTTTTTTTAAAAACCGTACCAGCCCAATGTACATGATGATGAGGTGCTCGTGAATGAAACGGTCTCTCACGCAAGAAAAACAAAATATATAAGAAACTGTTGTTATGTCAGACACTGAAAATCAAGTTGAGACCTAGCCATGGTGACTAATTATTTTGTAATATGAAACTGTTTCGAAAGTGACATATGTTTTTCTTTTTAAATTTGTCTTTTCATGTTTGCCGAATATTGTCATCATTGTACTAATTATTACTAATGTAGTCTAAATAAAAGTGACAATACTTTGTAATTTGCTAACACTCATATTTAAGCAATAATTTTTATTATTATTATTATTATTATTATTATTATTATTATTATTCTTATTATTATTATTATTATTATTATTATAGAAGACAGTGATACATATTGGCATGTGGAAGACACCAATATTCAGACAAAAGTTTTAACTGCGTATAAGATGTTCTGATCTTATGAGCTAAGATATTTTCTTACTGTGATTTCGTCATCTCCCTATTTCAACTGTAGCTTTAATAATGGTAGGCATCTATTTCATATATATATGTACCGCCTTTTTGTGTTTAACTGACCACCAGTCCGCGTCATATCACAGTGCATCATCGTGTAAGCGTCGCTCTGCACCGTTTACAGAAACAGCACCAATTATTGTACTCGACGTTGTCGATTCTATTTTTCTAAATTTACGAATCTTGCCCAGACGGTCCGATAGTTTGAAATCTTCAAGAAATGACGGGATAAAATAAGTCCGAACTCTGCTGTAATTGTGCCTTGTCCTAACTTTCCTATATTGAGGGTTGGGTTCGATATATAATATATCAGACCCCCGCCATAGACCACCAAGTAGGTCTCCACTTAATTTTTTGTTCTTCTTAGATCAATTATAACGGAGACCAACGCTGTATGGCCGTTTTCCATACTGAAGTTTTAAGATGTTTCCACCTCCCACCCCTTCTGACTATCGGGCGCTCGCTAATATTTAATAAATTTATTTCGACTGACATTGGTATGCGATGGTAAGTAAAATTATCCTCCTTTTGACCAATTGAAATAAATCCGCCAGAACACTTCTTTTTTTCCTGGTTTTTTTTTTGGGTGGCTAATACTTGTCAGAACAGAACACCTAAGATTACATCAAATAATAACCTTTTTCAAATTGCCGACGATTGCGTGGAAAGCAGCATCGCTACAAGACAAGAATAATGCATGGAAACCTTCTTATCAGGTCTATATCCCTAGGATGTGTGGGATCTAGATCTTTAATGGAGCCGTCGGAAACGGTGAGATACTAGTAGATCACAGTGACACACAGACACTTGATTCCGGGATAAACGAATGGGTACACTCACCAGCTAACACAAGGTAATTAACTCTCGCCGGTCACAATCTGACCCCTCGATAACTCTGATCAAATTGTCCGAAACTGTCTGCGCATTCAGTCACTCATAACGTACACCTCTGTAAATAAGCCACTTCAGACCTTTCAAAGAGTTTGTTTTTCATTACATGATATTGTAATGAAAATTTATTCACTAGATATTATGCTGTTTTTTATCTTCAGAAAATCTATTGACCTAAATTATTCTTTGGTAAACAAGTTTAATGTTAATATAGATCCATTCCTTGATTTCCTAGGAAATAAAATATTAAATTTTACAAAGCTTTTTCTTTTCACTTTTTCTTCAACTCTATCTTAAGTCAGTCCTTGTGCCTTGTGAATGGTAATGCTCAAAATAGAATGACTAATAACTTGTTGCCTTGTGATTGGTAATGCTAACAAACAGAATTAGTGTAATTTGATGTCTTGTGAATGGTAATGCTAAAACACAGAATGAGTGTAATCTGATGTCTTGTGAATGGTAATGGTAAAAACAGAATGAGTGTAATTTGATGTCTTGTGAATGGTACTGCTAAAACACAGAATGAGTGCAACTTGATGTTGTTTGAATGGTAATGTTAAAAACAAAATGAGTTTAATTTGATGTCTTGTGAATGGTAATGTTAACAACAGAATGAGTTTAATTTGTTGTCTTGTGAATGGTAATGCTAAAAAACAGAATGAGTGTAATTTGATGTCTAGTGAATGGTAATTGTACAAACAGAATAAATGGAATTTGATGTATTGTGAATGGTAATGCTAAAAACAGAATGACTGTAATTTTGATGCCTTGTGAATTGTAATGCTAATAAACAATGAGTGGAATTTGATGCCTTGTGAATGGCAATGCTTAAAACAGAATGAGTGTAATTTGATGTCTTGTGAATGATAATGCTAAAAGACAGAATGTGTGTAATTTGATGCCTTGTGAATGGTAAAGCTGGAAGACAGAAATAGTGTAATTTGATGTCTTGTGAATGGTAATGCTAAAAACAGAATGAATGTAATTTGATGACTTGTGAAAAGTAATGTTAAAAACAGATTGACTGGAATTTGATGTCTTGTGAATGGTAATGGTAAAACAGAATTAGTGTAATTTGATGTCTTGTGAATGATAATACTAAAAACAGAATGAATGTAATTTGATTCCTTGTGAATGGCAATGTTAAAAACAGAATGAGTGCATTTTGATGTCTTGTGAATGGTAATGCTAAACAGCAGAATGAATGTAAATTGATCTCCTGTGAATGGTAATGCTAAAAACAGAATGAGTGTAATTTGATGTCTTTTAAATGGTAATGTTAAAAGACAGAATGAATGTAATTTGATGCCTTGTGAATGGCAATGTTAAAAACAGAATGAGTGCATTTTGATGTCTTGTGAATGGTAATGCTAAACAGCACAATGAATGTAATTTGATGTCCTGTGAATGGTAATGTTAAAAACAGAATGAGTGTCATTTGATGTCTTGTAAATGGTAATGCTAAACAGTATAATGAGTGTAATTTGATGTCTTGTGAATGGTAATGCTAAAAACAAAATTAGTGTAATTTGATGCCTTGTGAATGATAATGTTTAAAACAGAATGAGTGTAATTTGGTGTCTTGTGAATGGTAATGGTAAAAAACAGAATGAGTGTAATTTGATGTCTGTGAATGGTAATGATAAAAGACAGAATGAATGTAATTTGATGCCTTGTGAATGGTAAAGCTAGAAGACAGAAATAGTGTAATTTGATGTCTTGTGAATGGTAATGCTAAAAACAGAATGAATGTAATTTGATGACTTGTGAAAAGTAATGTTAAAAACAGATTGACTGGAATTTGATGTCTTGTGAATGGTAATGGTAAAACAGAATTAGTGTAATTTGATGTCTTGTGAATGATAATACTAAAAACAGAATGAATGTAATTTGATGCTTCGTGAATGGCAATGTTAAAAACAGAATGAGTGCATTTTGATGTCTTGTGAATGGTAATGCTAAACAGCAGAATGAATGTAAATTGATGTCCTGTGAATGGTAATGCTAAAAACAGAATTAGTGTAATTTGATGTCTTTTAAATTGTAATGTTAAAAGACAGAATGAATGTAATTTGATGCCTTGTGAATGGCAATGTTAAAAACAGAATGAATGCATTTTGATGTCTTGTGAATGGTAATGCTAAACAGCACAAAGAATGTAATTTGATGTCCTGTGAATGGTAATGTTAAAAACAGAATGAGTGTCATTTGATGTCTTGTAAATGGTAATGCTAAACAGTATAATGAGTGTAATTTGATGTCTTGTGAATGGTAATGCTAAAAACAAAATTAGTGTAATTTGATGCCTTGTGAATGATAATGTTTAAAACAGAATGAGTGTAATTTGGTGTCTTGTGAATGGCAATGTTAAAAACAGAATGAGTGCATTTTGATGTCTTGTGAATGGTAATGCTAAACAGCAGAATGAATGTAAATTGATGACTTGTGAAAAGTAATGTTAAAAACAGATTGACTGGAATTTGATGTCTTGTGAATGGTAATGGTAAAACAGAAGTAGTGTAATTTGATGTCTTGTGAATGATAATACTAAAAACAGAATGAATGTAATTTGATGCTTCGTGAATGGCAATGTTAAAAACAGAATGAGTGCATTTTGATGTCTTGTGAATGGTAATGCTAAACAGCAGAATGAATGTAAATTGATGTCCTGTGAATGGTAATGCTAAAAACAGAATTAATGTAATTTGATGTCTTTTAAATTGTAATGTTAAAAGACAGAATGAATGTAATTTGATGCCTTGTGAATGGCAATGTTAAAAACAGAATGAATGCATTTTGATGTCTTGTGAATGGTAATGCTAAACAGCACAAAGAATGTAATTTGATGTCCTGTGAATGGTAATGTTAAAAACAGAATGAGTGTCATTTGATGTCTTGTAAATGGTAATGCTAAACAGTATAATGAGTGTAATTTGATGTCTTGTGAATGGTAATGCTAAAAACAAAATTAGTGTAATTTGATGCCTTGTGAATGATAATGTTTAAAACAGAATGAGTGTAATTTGATGCCTTGTGAATGGCAATGTTAAAAACAGAATGAGTGCATTTTGATGTCTTGTGAATGGTAATGCTAAACAGCAGAATGAATGTAAATTGATGTCCTGTGAATGGTAATGCTAAAAACAGAATTAGTGTATTTTGATGTCTTGTGAATTGTAATGGTAAAAACAGAATGAGTGTAATTTGATGTCTTGTGAATGGTAATGCTAAAAACAAAATGAGTGTAATTTGATGTATTGTGAATGGTAATGTTAAAAGACAGAATGAATGTAATTTGATGCCTTGTGAATGGCAATGTTAAAAACAGAATGAGTGCAATTTGATGTCTTGTGAATGGTAATGCTAAACAGCACAATGAATGTAATTTGATGTCCTGTGAATGGCAATGTTAAAAACAGAATGAGTGCATTTTGATGTCTTGTGAATGGTAATGCTAAACAGCACAATGAATGTAATTTGATGGCCTGTGAATGGTAATGTTAAAAACAGAATGAGTGTCATTTGATGTCTTGTAAATGGTAATGCTAAAAGACAGAATGAATTTAATTTGATGCCTTGTGAATGGCAATTGTAAAAACAGAATGAGTGTAATTTGATGCCTTCTGAATGGTAATGCTTCAAGACAGAATTAGTGAACTTTGATGTCTTGTAAATAGTAATGCTAAAAACAGAATGTGTGGAATTTGATGTCTTGTAAATGGTAATGGTAAAAACAGAATTAGTGTACTTTTATGTCGTTGTGAATAGTAATGGTAAAAACAGAATGAGTGTGAATCTTGTGAATGATAATGCTAAACAGCAGAATGAGTTTAATTTGATGTCTTGTGAATGATAATGCTAAAATACAGAATGAATATAATTTGATGCCTTATGAATGGTAATGGTAAAATCAGAATGAGTTTAATTTGATGTCTTGTGAATGGTAGTGCTAAAAAACAGAATGAATGTAATTTGATGCCTTGTGAATGGTAATGTTTAAAAACAGTATTAGTGTACTTTGATGTCTTGTAAATAGTAATGCTAAAAACAGAATGAGTGTAATGTGATATCTTGTGAATGGTAAAGATAGAAAACAGAATGAGTGTCATTTGATGTCTTGTGAATGGTAATGCTAAAACAGAATGAACGTAATTTGATGACTTGTAAATAGTAATGTTAAAAACAGATTGAGTGGAATCTGATGTCTTGTGAATGGTAAATGCTGAAACAGCACAGTGTAATTTGATGTCTTGTGAATGATAATGCTAAACAGCAGAATGAGTTTAATTTGATGTCTTGTTAATGGTAATGCTAAAAACAGAATTAGTTTAATTTTATGTCTTGTGAATGATAATGCTAAAATATAGAATGTTTGAAACATAATGAGTGTAATTTTATGTCTTGTGAATGGTAATGCTAAAATACAGAATGAATATAATTTGATGCCTTATGAATGGCAATGGTAAAAACAGAATGAGTGTAATTTGATGTCTTGTGAATGGTAGTGCTAAAAAACAATGAATGTAATTTGATGCCTTGTGAATGGTAATGCTTAAAAACAGAATTAGTGTACTTTGATGTCTTGTAAATAGTAATGCTAACAACAGAATGAGTGTAATGTGATGTCTTGTGAATGGTAATGGTAAAAGCAGAATGAGTGGAATTTGATGTCCTGTGAATGGTAATGTTAAAAACAGAATGAGTGTCATTTGATGTCTTGTAAATGGTAATGCTAAACAGTATAATGAGTGTAATTTGATGTCTTGTGAATGGTAATGCTAAAAACAAAATTAGTGTAATTTGATGCCTTGTGAATGATAATGTTTAAAACAGAATGAGTGTAATTTGGTGTCTTGTGAATGGTAATGGTAAAAAACAGAATGAGTGTAATTTGATGTCTGTGAATGGTAATGATAAAAGACAGAATGAATGTAATTTGATGCCTTGTGAATGGTAAAGCTAGAAGACAGAAATAGTGTAATTTGATGTCTTGTGAATGGTAATGCTAAAAACAGAATGAATGTAATTTGATGACTTGTGAAAAGTAATGTTAAAAACAGATTGACTGGAATTTGATGTCTTGTGAATGATAATGGTAAAACAGAATTAGTGTAATGTGATGTCTTGTGAATGATAATACTAAAAACAGAATGAATGTAATTTGATGCCTTGTGAATGGCAATGTTAAAAACAGAATGAGTGCATTTTGATGTCTTGTGAATGGTAATGCTAAACAGCAGAATGAATGTAAATTGATGTCCTGTGAATGGTAATGCTAAAAACAGAATTAGTGTAATTTGATGCCTTTTAAATGGTAATGTTAAAAGACAGAATGAATGTAATTTGATGCCTCGTGAATGGCAATGTTAAAAACAGAATGAGTGCATTTTGATGTCTTGTGAATGGCAATGCTAAACAGCACAATGAATGTAATTTGATGTCCTGTGAATGGTAATGTTAAAAACAGAATGAGTGTCATTTGATGTCTTGTAAATGGTAATGCTAAACAGTATAATGAGTGTAATTTGATGTCTTGTGAATGGTAATGCTAAAAACAAAATTAGTGTAATTTGATGCCTTGTGAATGATAATGTTTAAAACAGAATGAGTGTAATTTGGTGTCTTGTGAATGGTAATGGTAAAAAACAGAATGAGTGTAATTTGATGTCTGTGAATGGTAATGATAAAAGACAGAATGAATGTAATTTGATGCCTCGTGAATGGTAAAGCTAGAAGACAGAAATAGTGTAATTTGATGTCTTGTGAATGGTAATGCTAAAAACAGAATGAATGTAATTTGATGACTTGTGAAAAGTAATGTTAAAAACAGATTGACTGGAATTTGATGTCTTGTGAATGGTAATGGTAAAACAGAATTAGTGTAATTTGATGTCTTGTGAATGATAATACTAAAAACAGAATGAATGTAATTTGATGCCTTGTGAATGGCAATGTTAAAAACAGAATGAGTGCATTTTGATGTCTTGTGAATGGTAATGCTAAACAGCAGAATGAATGTAAATTGATGTCCTGTGAATGGTAATGCTAAAACCAGAATTAGTGTAATTTGATGTCTTGTGAATTGTAATGGTAAAAACAGAATGAGTGCAATTTGATGTCTTGTGAATGGTAATGCTATAAACAAAATGAATGTAATTTGATGTATTGTGAATGGTAATGTTAAAAGACAGAATGAATGTAATTTGATGTCTTGTGAATGGCAATGTTAAAAACAGAATGAGTGCATTTTGATGTCTTGTGAATGGTAATGCTAAACAGCACAATGAATGTAATTTGATGGCCTGTGAATGGTAATGTTAAAAACAGAATGAGTGTCATTTGATGTCTTGTAAATGGTAATGCTAAACAGTATAATGAGTATAATTTGATGTCTTGTGAATGGTAATGCTAAAAACAAAATTAGTGTAATTTGATGCCTTGTGAATGATAATGTTTAAAACAGAATGAGTGTAATTTGGTGTCTTGTGAATGGTAATGGTAAAAAACAGAATGAGTGTAATTTGATGCCTTGTGAATGGCAATTGTAAAAACAGAATGAGTGTAATTTGATGTCGTTGTGAATGGTAATGGTAAAAACAGAATGAGTGTGAATCTTGTGAATGATAATGCTAAACAGCAGAATGAGTTTAATTTGATGTCTTGTGAATGATAATGCTAAAATACAGAATGAATATAATTTGATGCCTTATGAATGGTAATGGTAAAATCAGAATGAGTTTAATTTGATGTCTTGTGAATGGTAGTGCTAAAAAACAGAATGAATGTAATTTGATGCCTTGTGAATGGTAATGCTTAAAAACAGTATTAGTGTACTTTGATGTCTTGTAAATAGTAATGCTAAAAACAGAATGAGTGTAATGTGATATCTTGTGAATGGTAAAGATAGAAAACAGAATGAGTGTCATTTGATGTCTTGTGAATGGTAATGCTAAAACAGAATGAACGTAATTTGATGACTTGTAAATGGTAATGTTAAAAACAGATTGAGTGGAATCTGATGTCTTGTGAATGGTAAATGCTGAAACAGCACAGTGTAATTTGATGTCTTGTGAATGATAATGCTAAACAGCAGAATGAGTTTAATTTGATGTCTTGTGAATGGTAATGCTAAAAACAGAATTAGTTTAATTTTATGTCTTGTGAATGATAATGCTAAAATATAGAATGTTTGAAACATAATGAGTGTAATTTTATGTCTTGTGAATGGTAATGCTAAAATACAGAATGAATATAATTTGATGCCTTATGAATGGTAATGGTAAAAACAGAATGAGTGTAATTTGATGTCTTGTGAATGGTAGTGCTAAAAAACAATGAATGTAATTTGATGCCTTGTGAATGGTAATGCTTAAAAACAGAATTAGTGTACTTTGATGTCTTGTAAATAGTAATGCTAACAACAGAATGAGTGTAATGTGATGTCTTGTGAATGGTAATGGTAAAAGCAGAATGAGTGGAATTTGATGTTTTGTGAATGGTAATGGTAGAAAACAGAATGAGTGTAATGTGATGTCTTGTGAATGGTAATGGTTAAAACAGAATTAGTGTAATTTGATGTCTTGTGAATAATAATGGTAAAAACAGAATTAGTGTACTTTGATGTCTTGCGAATGGTAATGGTAAAAACAGAATGAGTGTAATGTGATGTCTTGTGAATGGTAATGGTAAAAACATAATGAGTGTAATTTGATGTCTTGTGAATGCTAATGCTAAAAACATAGTGACTGTAATTTGATGCCTTGTGAATTGCAATGCTAAAAAAGAGAATGATAGGAATTTTATGCCTTGTGAATGGCAATGCTAAAAAACAGAATGAGTGGAATTTGATGCCTTGTGGCTACAAGCTTTTCATTAATTGTTATGTAAACAGTATAATATTCTCTTCCCAACTGAACTAAATTATTTTCAAAGTCATCTGTCGCTAATTCTTCCTTTATCGCCACAATCTTTCCCTGTAAACCATTTACTAGTGCAAAGTTTAAATTTTGTCAGCATAACTGGACAGCCATTTTTAAAGTGTAACACTTTTGGAACACTCATCTTATTTGATCGATTATTGTCATCCTCGTCTACTGACTGATAACACTTTGATACACCATTCATTTCAATTCGTTTCCATGCACTGTATATTTCACAATCAAAGTTCCATCCACCAAGTTTTATTCGGTCATCTCTCCCGTCTCTGCAGCCTCGAGATAAAGTGTTTGGTATCTTCAGGGATTTCTCCCATCGAAACATCATTGATAGCCTTTATGAACTCTAATTCATCTTGTCTTATGACCGGATCAAGGAAACTTTAATGCCAAATACCATTGCAAACATTGTGGATTTGAAAGAATGTTCGCCCGAATGAGATGTCAATGGGTCTGGTACAGGTGGAAGCTGAAAAATGTTCTCACTTGCAAAAGCTTTTTTACATCAAAAATATAAATCTCAATGATTAATCATTCTACATACATATTCAATTTGTCCAACGTTTCAGTGAAAACATTGAAACATCATCAATTATAAATTATTTTGTTTTTATGAATCAAAATGTTCATCAGTGAGATGTTTTCTACATAGTTTATCACTGTCATATCTACCATCACCAATCTCAAACCAGGAATGTACTGTGCATCCTTTCACATACAGTGCTGCAATGCCTGGTGTGTGAACAGCAAATAATTGTGCTTATATTCAAAACACAAAAACAGTGCTTAAACAAGTGAAGTTTACCAAAATAAAAAATATTTTTCATTTTACAAATAGTAAATTGCTATATAACCAAATCCAATCACCTACCTCACATGGTGTGTTAAGTGCCAATACATGTCATAAAATTTTGAATTTATATTTGTGTATTAATTTGTAAACTAGCGACATATATTTGCCCTTCTCCGCCCCCCCCCCCCAAAAAAAAATAATAAATAAATGTGCATGTGCTGTAAAATTGCAGTAGTCTATGTACGAAAATTAACAAGCCCGTCACGTCCCCCCCCCCCAAAAAAAATATTGAAATGACGTCACTCTCTACAAGCTATTTATAATCGTGGTATTGATCTGATGCAACGCGAGGTAAAATATGGCTAGAGAGGTCATATTTTGGTAACTATAGGCTTTAAAGACAAGACAGGTGCTCGACGCGAGCATGTAGAGAATCAAAAATATTAATCTGAAGAAAAGAAAGTATACAGTGACACAAATACCTTAGATTACGTACATGACACATTCTGAGATAGCACGATTCTAGATACTCTCTTACATAGTATGATAGACAGGGTCCTATGTCAGAAGGGGTCATGGGGGTAAACTGAGGTATTTCTGTCACTGCATGATTTTTTTCTCCTTCAGATTATTGTTTGTTTTTCTTCTCAACATCAAGAGAATGATACAACTTTATGATAACCATTTTGCAAAATCATTGTTCATAGTTTCAAACACATTCACGTTCAATTTTCGGGGATTGCAAGAGAAAAGACAGCGTGTGAATGTAAAATATCAAAATTAACCTTCAAAACTATACATTTAAAGCTATTGCATGAGCTATTAGTAAAAAAAAATGAATAAAACGATTTATGAAAAAGTTATAAAATTTAATTTAACACATCCGTTGTTAGATAATACTGTAAGCTTTTGTTCATGTTTTTTAAACACTGATCCTAGAATATGCTTGGGGATGGGGGTTGGGATGGTCTAAAACATATGGGTAAGAGTTTTATGGGTTTGGCGTGGGTTGTAGGGATTGACGCCATTTTTCTGCACATGACAGACTATCTATGGGTCTAATTTGTTTTCGTTGCGAAGGATTTTGGTTTATATTCAGAATTAGTATTAGATACCTAGCTAGTAATTATATAACTAATTAGTAATTATGTACCTAATTAGTATTTAGATACCTACTTAGGAATTAGATACTTAATTATTAATTAGATATCTAATTAGTACTTTTATATCTAATTAATAATTAGATACATAATTAGTAATTATTTACCTAATTAGTAATTAGATACATACGTTTCAAAAGAAATGGAACAGGACAAAGACCATATTTATTGCAATGAAAGAAAAAACGTCAACAAGAAATCCAAACGATTCTCTCTTACGTATCAACAAAGTCGATGCTGAAAAACAGAAATGACCAACGTTCTTGTATGCAAAATGCTTTAATATTAGTTATCTCAAATAAACAAGAATTTGAGCCAGTGTTTTTAATTAAAATTTGTGTGGTTTTGTTTTTAAAATATTGATATTATATACGTATCGCTCGTGATATATTTATGGTGTTTTTGTTGTCAAGTAGATAGAACAATATAATTTGTGCAGACCACCTGGCACCCGCTAAAACGAAACAGATGCAATGAGAAGCAAATGTACTCCAGTACACTGTGGACAAAATACTTTAAAGCTTTTAAGTAGAATAAACCTGTCAATCAAGTTTATATATAATCTTAAAGTTTAAAACTATTTGATACATATTAACCAGACAGTGATTGCGATTTGTTCATTTTAACAGACGTTACATTACCGAATTAACATTATCAAATATTTTAAATGAAAACAATCTTGAAAATTATGGAATCCGTCATTAAAGTGTTGGAGACCTGAGATTAAAAAGATCGCTGAATAAGTTATTTCATGTCAAATATATGTTTATTCATATGCTTAGATAACAATGACGGGATTCTCCAACATATTTAATTTTAAAAATTATCAAATAAATAATATTAGATGCTTTTAGAGTTTGTATTATAATGTATCTCAAATGTTTCTTTGGTTTTACAGCTACCGAAACAAGCATTTCGATTAATCAAGGAGCGGAGCGTACATATGGGTCTATTCTATATAATTGATGAACCATAAGCAACCTACATATCATGAAACATACTAAATTCTTACTGTAGACGTATCAATAAACCTTCTGAAGATTTACCGTAGATATTCGTATCTACATACGCACATGTCCACCTTGTAAGAAGGTACAATCAAACAGACACTCACACCAACACAAACCAAAACCAGCCCCCTCCACAATTATTGATTGATATTCTTGTACCAAATCTGAATAAGAAAATGGGGCCTTAATTTCGCAAGAATACATCTAAATTTTAATTTTAAATGTCTTTCTTTTGCGCTTTTATAAACACATATAAACACAGCATACATATTTGAAATCTGGCAAAATGGATTTTATGGACGAAAGGTAACAAATTCGGAAACATAAAATATTGGCTTTTATGGTGTTGCTTGGAAAATGGAGTTACGAAGTCAATCAGCTCAATTTTTTGGGATGTTTACGGCAGAGCAACACAAGTAGGTTATTTAAAGCCAAGGAAATCGGTATAAAGTGCCCCTTATCTCTCGATATATCACATAAGTCACATAGCGATCGTGCCATTATTTCATAACACACATTTACAATTATAAAGTAAACAAGAAGCACGTATTGTGTTACCCAGTCTTCTTCATGAGGATTGCGTATATAGGCAAGTACTGTAACATTTCTTTACTCAATATACAATTGATGTATCAGTTTCCTCTTAGTTAATTTATTTGCCATAGACAGTAACCGTATTTACTAATTAAATATATTACCGTATGTACCAATCAGACAGTTCCGTATTTACCAAACATTGATATTTATTGTATGTATCAACTATTGACAGTTATCGTATTTACCAATGCAGTTATTTATATTTCCTGCAATGATGCATACTGAACCGACTCTCTTCTGTCTGTGTCTTATATTTATGTTGCTCGTCCGTCAATTCAAAGAGGACCTCTCTAGTCATCCGAGGGTTTGAGGGGCAGGTTCTGTTCTGTTTTTGCTTAGGTGGCTTATGAGGCCAACCCTTGTACGGAATGGTTTGCATAAGGGACAGGAGATGAGTGGTACATCTCCAGGAGGGTTGATGGAACGTACTTTTCTGGCTTGCCTATTAAGCTCAGCAGCTGCTGATTTGCTAGATTCGCACAACATGGATTATTTGTGTACAGAGGAACGCCAAATGACTCGAACGCTTGCTGTTTGCTCTCAGGAATCAGGGTTAATGTTAATTGCATTCAATGCAGCTTTCATATTATCTTTTGAAGCGTTTCTTCTGTTCTCCGTGTGATCGCTTTCCTTGCTGTAGCTCGCCGTAGAAGAGTCTCTTATGCAACCTGTTGTCTGGCATGCTTACAACATGTCCCGCCCAGTGTAGCTGGCACTGTATCAGGATGGTGTGGATGTTGGGGGGAGCTTTTTGGGCGAGTACCTTAGTGTCTGGAACCTTGTTCTGCCACTTGATGTTGATGATTGTCCTCAGACTTGTGGTGTGAAAGTGGTTCAGCTGCCTGACGTGGAGTTAGTACACCGTCCACGTTTCGCATGCGTAAAATAGTGTGGGGAGCACAACTGCTGGATAACTTGTCAATGCTGCATTGCAGGTTGGCTTCTGAACCAGCATTGTAAAAACAGCTGGTGGAGCCTTTCTATGCTGTGCTCCCTTCCTTGTAGACATAGCTGGGATGCATATGCATACTGTAAGTCAGGTTTATAAATATGTAATTAAAGGTTCAACGTTCTACAGTAATACAGACATGTGCAAGTTTGTACAAATAATCTTTCTCAACAATATCAATTAAGATTATTCAGTATTTGCTACTGTTACCAATATAACGAGTAGAAATATATATTATGGTCAGTTGTTGCTGTGGTCTTCACGCCGTTTTTCAGCACCTTATGGCATGTGCATGACGCGTAGTGGAGTAAGAACCCAGGAAAACCCTGAGAGGAACCACCGTACGATGGGAAGCTACGGACAAGCCTCATCAACTAAACACCTTAGACCGAACCTAAGATTCAAACCCAATAGAGGTGAGATTGCACTGATTGCTATAGTCGAGCGCCTTTGGCTACTCGATCATACTGGCCCCCATTACATACATACATACATACGTACGTACGTACGTACGTACGTACGTACGTACATACATACATACATACATACATACATACATACATACATACATACATACATACATACATACATACATACATTGCAACAGATTAATACTATACTGACTTTATGCATTTCGGTCCATATATGCTTAATTGAATATATGATATAAAGGAAATAGTCATACAAACTGTGCATGAACATATTGACAAGACTCGAGTATACATACAGGTTATCTCGTTTATACAGCATAATTAATTTGTGTTAACGTTGTAACACATATAGTTAAAGTTTTCGGAAAAAAAAGCACGACTGTGCTGCTAATTGTGTTTTTTCTTTAATTTGCTGTTAAATAGACAGGACTACCTACACAGTGAAATTTTAAAACGACAGTAAAGTTAAATGACAACAACTTTTAATGCAGCTGGCATTTGTCTAGCAATCACACTTTAGTATGGCAAGTGATCACGTAGTCGGTTCCGCCGTGTGACTAAACTATTCGCAAGAACAGAACAACATACGTTTGATAGGCCTTCGGTATGCACCATATAGTAGAGGAAAGTGAGTACACATGCGATTTACAAGATTATATGCAAAATAAACTTACTTACGATGAGAAGAATCGAGATTCCTTGCAGGACTTATTCTTGCTTATCTCTGATACTCTGATACCCAATCCATTATAACACTGCTTTAGCACTTCTATCTGCCAAACTTTACAAGAATTTAATCTTGCAAGCTGTACAATGTGTACGTGTTCTTACACAATGTGTGTAAATACATCGTGGTTACAACGGCATGTGGCAAACTAAGATTGTGCCAGAATGAAGATAACAAGGTTAATGTGGGACGGAAAGGTTATCAAGGTTACTCAGAAGAAAAGGTCATTTTTGGGTACTGTGATCAAATATATAATATGGAGGTTTAAAATTAAAACTTATTTTATATCCAACACCCTGTATCAATTGTGCGCAACTCTCGAGTTATTTAGTTTAAATGCGTGTAAGCTTAGCTAAACATGGAATGTTCAACCCATCATAAACAATATTACAGTTAAACTGGCATACTGTTCCTTCGGTTAATAATATCTCACCTGTTCAGTTGTAGGTAAGTGTGTCATGAAAGAACGAGAATAAGGAAAAGTAGGTTATAAATAATTTGTCATCTTGAAAGAATTGTACGATACTTAGATATATTACCGTAATGATGGCAGCCCGTTTACATTTGAGCTAAAACAGTCTCTAACTTAGCAAAATAGGCATGCGAAGTTGAGAACAAGGTCACCTCAACTGTTCCTTTGATCAGTGTGTTCAAAGGGTCGCATATAACCTAGTGTGCATAACAGTCGGAAACGAAGGATTTAAGCAGAAAGCGGAAATGTAAAATTTCAGAACATAAAGGAAACATTGACTGTGCTTTATCACATACAGATAAACGTAAACCCATGTACACTTGTTTGTATGTTGTTCAAAACAGGTGTTGAGTTCCAAACCGAATTTGTAGGTTATACATTAGCTTTTTTAGCAGTAGAAAATATTTATGTTTACAAAAAAATTCCATTATATATTATTATTGATGCGAAATACCATACATGTAAATCTGCACCTAATAAAATGATAAGTTGAAACGTACGTTTCGGTTGCAACAGTGCACCTATATTGGTGATTTTTTGTAGCATGATCAAATAATATTGTCTCCATTACAAGTACCGCCTCATTCGATGTTGTAGATGACTTTTATGTTTCAGCAAGATGTACTACAATGTTAAATTAAAATGCCACAACATGCCGACGACAGCTTACCGGTGGAAAAAAGTAAAAACCTGGAGAGAACCAAAATAAATCATACCGAGAATCGTAATTACATCAGATTACACATACGAACGAGTCTGATACCGGGACCCGTCTATGATACTAAAATATATAAGGTAAGTAACTTCCAAAAATTTCGTTCCACACCTGACTCTTGATCTCAGGCTGCCATTCACGCCCCTGAAAATATTCCTCCATTTTCCAAGGTTTGTTTTACTCATGATATACGTTTCTGTTCATCAAGCTATCATCGACCCTTATGCGTTGCATTAAACAGAGTTACAGGCTGCAAAACGTGCGACTTTCGCGAATTTTGTCTGCCGATACAAAGCTATGTTCACCTACAACTAGCAATACTTAACAGAAAGATACAATTTATGCAATCTTTGACACATTCCTTCATTCATTTTGAAACACACAAAGGTACGTTTTAACTTTTTCAATGAAATCAGCTAGGGAAATGCAGTTCTTTGGAAGAATGAAGCATTTGTCAGCTAAAGGCAGTTCTGTTTGAACATACACTGTATCATTGCTCTCTCTCTCTCTCTCTCTCTCTCTCTCTCTCTCTCTCTCTCTCTCTTCTATGATATTGGCTGATGCCTTTCAAACTATGACATATGAAGACTTTTTCGTGCGCTCTTAGTTCACCCTTGGGTGGCGTTACTGTTATACTAATCTTCCTTAGCCTTTCTACAAATGCCCTGAGATGGACCCTATGCTAGTAAAATGCCGCACTTTGTGTCCACCAAACTGGACAATGCGACAGGAGCTGTTTCATACCGAATAAAATGACTTTAAATTTAAACAAGCCAACCGATTTAATGAATGTCAGCTTCTTCTGATTGTCTTTACTCACTGGAACTTGAAAGTAAAATTTCAAACGCTTCAATGTTCTTATATGTTTTGCATCCCAGTCATACATGTATATGTATAAAATAATCTCATTAACATTCCGGTAGTCTACATGTATTCTCATGATTATAGCTATTTTTGTTCTCACCAGTGCTATCGGGGATGTAAACAGCGATAATGATGGATTTAAATGCCTTGACGAAGCATATATTCAAGATTTTACAGAACAGTATGCTTTTCTATGATGAGTTAATTCCTCGTTTGTAGTGTGTACGTGAAGTATCGACTGGTCAGTTTCTTGGCTCGGCTGTGAGATTAATACTGATCTCTTCGCACCTCCGTCGCATCTGGTAATACGCCATTGAGTCGAATGTGGGCATAGTTTTAAGTCCGTTTCACAAGGGAAACTCAACTATGCACTTCGCCGAATCATCACCATCCCCTTTTCTGTCATTATGTTTGTGTTTCCGGTTTTATCTCGTACTTGCTTTTATTTATGATGGCCATTATTCGTCCTCTCCCTCTGGAATAGATGTCAACGTCGTTGAATGTAAACAAACTTTATTGGGATTTTTTGTGCAGCACTGCTTATGGGATTTTCAGAAATTTATTTTTCAAAGTCAACTTCTACTTATTCTTCCAGAACCATCGCTTGACTCAAGAAGTCTCAACTATAGGCTAGCTGTGACTTTTAATATAAGACTGTCCAAATAAGACTTCACCGAAATCCACAGCAATAATGTACAACACGTTTTAATTCCACCGAAATTCACGGCGAAAGTTCGTCAAGACAGAATCCTCAGTTAAATAATGTGCGAAAAGGTCTCAAAAACCAATGACAGGGTTGTCCTACACTTAATTCAGAATGCTTGATTTTTAAAAAAATTTTATCAAGAACACGTTAAATACTTTCACGGAATCCACGGCTCATCAATACCGTCGTGATTGACTTGTATCCCTTCGAAACTTATCAAAATGTTTAAAGAGATTATACTGCTGCCACCAAAGGGTGTGCGATTTTTTAACAAAATTGATAAGGACACTTCTTGGCATCCGTCCGTCTACGTGAGACGATGGCGTAGCTCCAGAGTCAGCTGTTCCTTCTTCTGGCTCTCTTTTGAGCATGCTTTCTATTCCTGTTATCCTCAGCTTGCTAACTCCCTGCCTGACAGCTAGCGCCAGATGGGACTGTCATTAGCAAAGCTCCCCCAAGTTGTTGACATCGATGTTGGCCGTCTTCATGTCGCTCTTGCAAACATCTTTGTAGCGCAGGCGTGGACGTCCAGTCGGCCGTGTACCTTCTGCTAGTTCCCCATATAACAGGTCCTTATGAATGTGGCCTGGGTCCATTCTCTTGACATGGCCGAGCCAGCGAAGGCGCCTCTCACTGAGAATGGCGAACATGCTGTTGATGTTGGCGCGCTCTAGAACCTCTGTGTTAGGTACTTTGTCCTGCCAGTTGATGTGCATAATGCGCCGCAGACATCTCAGGTTGAAGCTGTTGAGTTTTCTCTCGTGACTTGCATAGGTGGTCCATAAGGACACTATAGCTTTAAAACATAGTGTTGTGAGTTGTCTGCTTATATTCTACTATCCTGAATGCCCGAAACAGCATAATGCATTCATTTTAATTAGGAATGAAATTACCGAGGCATTAATCACTTGACTAACATCAGTTCCACAGTTCCAGGAGTCAGTCTGGTGTTCATTAAAATAGATTAACATTTAAAAATACATTAAACCTACATAACCCCGGCCTGCCTACAGCTAAATTGACATTTGGTCTCACTTGAAAAGCATATATGCTATCCTATCAAAAACCAACGTTACAATCTTATCAAAATAGGATCCCAACAAACGTGCAGTTTGGTTGTATGCTGTAGCTTAGTCACTTCAATTGAAGACTCTAAATAACTCTTCATGTTTTATTTATTTTTTTATTTTTGGTGATTCTCTAACACTGGGATGCCATCTCACACTTTACAAGGAAAGGTGATCCATATTTATACAGTTTTTAAAAATTCCAATTTATTTATCATTTTATATTTCTTTCTCTTCTCTGGCATGTCTGCCATGCAGTCGGACCTAATCCCAGCTTCATCCTAGCATTGGTCAGTTTCTAGTGATATAGCCCTCTAAAGAAGGCTTCCAGGCATTATTCTTGTGTTGGGGTGATGCTGCCTTCCACGCAAGCGTCGGTAATTTGAAAGAAAATGGCATTAATTAATGTAAGCTTATGTGTGCTGTTCTGACACTGATTAATACTAAAAATATAAGTGTTCGGAAGGATTTAATTTAATGGGCCAAAATGAGAGGGATTTTACTTACCATCCTCATACCAATGTCAGTCGAAATAAATATTAGTTCAACCGAAAGTACAGATCATACGGAAACCATATTTGCCAACTCACTATCAAATGCAGGTTTTGATAAACATGTAAACATGACGAAAAATCGCAGAAGCTTAGTAATTTTTCAGTATTTCGCTCAAAGCATCAGGTCGTGCATGATTACAAACTGTTATCATCATTCATTATAACCAGCGTCACGATGTTATTTGAATTCCTCATTACGGACTATTCTTAAAATCGTGTGATTTTTTTTTCTTCTTTCATGATTCTTTTGATCCGGGTTCTTTATTTGACGACTCTTTGATCTTCTTTATTTATTTTTTAATGATTCTTTGATTGGCTATTTATTTCACGACTCTGATCTTGGTTGAGCGATATAGTCAATGCATACATCTGATATTTCTCGAAGCAAATGAAGTATACATTTACAGAATATAAATAAAGTTTGTTTATATTCATACGTTTCACTACATATTCTTTTGTTTCGAAGGAAACTTGTATGTATGGGTGCTGTTAGAGACTTTAATTCGATTGTTTTTAGGAAAACCGCGAAAACAAAATGCAGCAAAAGTTTGCAAAACAAAATTCACTTGTAGAATAAATTATCTTAATAAGGGATGTCTGGCTGTAGCTGCCCTTGCTCGGATCTACGGAATATTGTGCTGGACATAATTAAACATAATTTTTCAACTTATTTGTTCATTTTCCTACAGTATTGATTAGAAGTTAATAAGTGCAGCTTTTATGATCCATTAAGTACAATACTGTACCGTACTGTACTGTACAGTGTCTGATGTGATCCCATCTCTCATTGGCATTACGGTTGGGAGGTTCATAATCAAACGTCTTGGAGAAGGCACAAGTGAATTCCTCAGCCTTGTCTGGATTGACTTTTTCTCTCACGTCAATGCTTTATTTACACTCCTTCCTAGAGCGGTGTATATTCTTTGGCTGAAGCTTAATTTTGCAGCACACCAGTGAGTGGTCTAAAGAAAGATGCCTGATAATAGTTATCTCCCTTCATCTGTTATCAAGCGATGTTATTTTTAATCACATCTCAACGGAAGAAAGCTGCATGACAGAGTTATATCCCTTCATCTGTTCGTATCTAACAATACTGACATTTTATTTCTTGCTTATATCTATTCGAAAACGCGAATCTGGTAATATCATTTGTGATTAATTATATACAGTGTTGTTTAGAAACATTAAGAACATTTCTTGATTCGTTATTGACGAAAAATACGGCAGTATTAATATAATGTGTGGCAGTCGTGGTCAACCACCGCCTTTTCTTGGATTGTCTCCACATGAATGGTTGACAGTGTTTGTAGTTTTATGAAAAATTAGCTGAAGATGATAAGGCACTTGATCCAGAATTAAGATACCGTAAGAAATTAATCAGACTAAAACCAGATTAAATTCATTTTGAAATAATGTGTGAAGTAATTTCAGTAATGAATATTAATGTAATGTTGTGGCAGTATTTAAATAATGGTCCAAGACAATTTACTGAAAACAGAATTGATTGCTGTCTTGGTGACATGCGTGAAAATGCAATTCTGACCTGTCTTGAGTGTAATCAACGTCGAGGCCCAGTTAAGTGAAGACGGTGGTAATTGTTTATCTTCAGGAATTACTTGTAATTGCTCACGTACAAATCCTCGTTAAGGAGCAGTTTAATCTATTCTGAATATAAAAGGTCTACCAGTGCATCTTATTCTGCTGTAAATTGCAGTAACACTCAAAATAGGATCAGTCGCTCTCTTTTTTAACCATCTTCAAGTTCATCAGGTTCATATAAATACCTCACAGTCACATTATCTAATACGGGTTGTTTTGAAAAGTCATGTCATTGATTTAGTATACGTTTCTTTGTAATTAAATTAATGGGTTTCATAGCAGTTGCACGAGTAACCTCATTATTTAATGCAGCTATCACACTTGGAAGTCTTGCAACCCATTCACAATATCTGTATTTCCTTTGCATATTGATATCCAAATCACTGCTCAGCAAGTGTTCAATTAAATTGTTCAACAATTGTTCTCGTCTGATTTTGATGTCATATGTTTTCATCAGAGATGATACTGCACCAAGAAATTATTTGCCAGGATCAACTTGTAGTAGTTGTGGTCTCACAAGGGTCCTCGTTGATAAATTTGGTCAAAGGCTAACACAACTTCAGCTGCTGTTTTAGTTAAGAATGACTCAGCTTTATATCTACTCACAAGGTCAATGTGTATTTGAATATATATTGGTGTCTACCAATTTTGATAGTATAGTGAGGTAAATTTAAAATATCAGCCCATCAATTTTATTAGGAGAGCTGACATCAAAATGCAATACTGTATTGAATTTCTTTAGGTGGTGGTAGATAAATTTGCCATATTGCCTGTTGTACTAACCCATTTGCAGCAACAGAACGTGAAACATTTGCAGCACTGGTGAATTTACTGATTGCTGCTCTATGCCTCCAATATCCTACTGGGCTATAATAAATTGATTCCATTATACAATTCCATTATATAATTATTTTACAATAATTAGTTGATTAATTACTGGCCCCTAAATACTAGTAAGCTAGCAAGTTTTTCTGATATTTTTATTTTATTACAGAATTTAGTGAATGAATGAACTTCACATCTGCAATATGTTGTTATTGTAAATCTTTATTTTTATACGTTACATCATGAATGTCACATGCTTGATCATGTTCATCAAGTCGAATATGAAGTCATGTTCCAGGACCACATTTATTATATCCAGCAAGATATTTGTCTCCTGGGTATTTAGCCCATGGAGTTCAGGAAATTGTGACTATAATGTAGCAATATTACTGTCATCTTTGTTAAAATCAAAATTTTGTTTGTTACATACTGCACATTTTCCACCATATGCTACTTTTCCATTTTTTTTGTAACAGTGTTGGTTGGGATCTAAACTTAACAATATAAGCAATATATAGATTCATATCTCTTTAATATAGATGCAATTGATTTCTCAGCAATATGAAAAACAAGAAGCAGACAAACATATCCATCGCTATGAAAATCTGTCATAATGATAATATTAGGTCTGTTCTGAAATGGAAAGACACAATTACTGGTAGTATTTAATTTGATAACAAGATGGCTTAAGTTGGATAAAAATTATATTTAGTGGCACCATCTGTAGATAATTAGAGATGCCAAGATCTTCTTAAAGATTTTAATGAGAACACAAAATTAAATAAAGAAGGTGATGATACGAATAATTTTATAACTGATATTGAAGAAGCACTGAGTGTTGATGAACATGTTGATTTATTAATAATCTTGTAGTATATGATGATGGAATGCTGGATTAACAATCAAATCTAATAAGAATATTTTCTCAAGGCCAACATAAAAATACAGATACCATTTATGTTACACAGAGAAATACACAAATTCCGAAATTGATCAGAGATAACTGTAACATTTTATCGGTATTTAATGGAGTTGATACACATACACTTAGAAATATTCATCAGACTTGGTGTTCAGAAGATAAGGACATAATTAAGTTTTAAAACTTCTTTTCAATTGTGAAAGCTACCCCACATGGATTTACAATGATACATTATATGATCCTAGGTTGTGATGTCATGTAGGTCATGATAAAATATTGAGTAGAGACTGATATAATAAATTACAGCAGTAGAGAGAGTGCAGCCTCAATGAAACATCTGGCATGTAAACAAAAACGTGCATACAAATTTAGATAAAAAAATGACAAAAATAAAGTTAACAAAAAAAAAAACGAACACAGTTAGAGAAACACCCTAAGTTAGAGGCTTCAGTTTGGCATTATTGACCTTGTTTGTTTTCATTTTCTTAGGAAGTTTTATTTTTTTAAGCAAATGATGTTCCAGAAAAAGGTCGGTTCACCCTCTCTGCTGCTAAAGCTACACAGAGATTAGACAACACGAAGTTTCAAAAAGAAACTTAGTTTAAAAAAGCTAGACAGTAGTACAAATCAATACGAAAAAGAAGCGTACTAAAGTCACAATGTTTACTTTTCTGTGCAATCAGGCCCTGAAGTACTGTCAGCATCATCACTTTCATCTGCATTTCTGGTACAAAGATGCAACTGACGTTGTATTACCAATACAAGAGCACAATCTATTATTTCAAGCTCATGGAATTGTCATGAAAATGCTGAAACTACACGGTTAAGAAAATTTATTTCAACATAAAAATGCAACTACATGTATATAAGAAAGAGTTTCTCACTCAAAACAGAATTTTACAAGTTATGTAAGAATCAACTCAAATTTTATATGAATATTTGGAACTCAAACTCCATTGCAGAAAACGTATAATAGAAATATGTTATATTTTTATTTATCTAAGTTATCTGACTACACATTAGGGTTAAAAAAAAGTTGCAAATGAAACCCTGGGGCAAACAAAAATATGGATCTGGGATATTGCAAGACAAAGAGAGACCAGTGGTGTACAATATTATACCATGACCTGATCCAACAATTTGTCTAAAATTCAACAACAAAAATTAGCACAGAGAATCACTTTCAAGAAACCATAACAAGGGAAAGAGAAAGTATATAAGCCAACGACTTTAAATAACATTTCTTCTCTTGGCCACAAAATGAAAGCTTGATTATCTGGTTAGTTTACCAACAGCATGGCAGACTCTCATCTGATAAAATGTCAGACCCCGAATTAAAAGTGGGGTCATCCATATCTTGCAATGAATAACAACATGTCTTGTTAGACTTTATGTTCAAAATTAGGAATTAAAGACTTCACAACATTAAAATTTACAGACAGAAATGGAGCTATTTAACGTAAACGAAATCTTATCATAGTTATCTATCTAATTATAGAACAATGGTTTGGGTCCAATGATGTTTTACATTCTCCACTGTCTATGTTTTTGGCAATCTATCTTCAAAGATCAGCTTGTAGTCTTGTGGGTATACTACCTTTTGGTGTCAAATCAGGGACAACACCATCAGGAAATTTCACCATAAAGCTCTGTATTAACCCTGCAAAAATCAGATGGAGCTCTGGCTTGGCCACCATTTCCCCAAGACAACGCCTTCGACCAGCAGAGAAAGGTAACCAACTCTCTGGTTTTGGTCCAAGTTTATTTCCTTCTGTTAAATAGCGTTCTGGCTTGAACTTCTCAACCTCATCCCATTTCTGTGGGTCACGATGCAAAGCCCAGTGGTTAATAAGCACCATGGTCCCTTTAGGAATTTCATAATCTCCTGAAATAGCGATAAACATACAAATTCAGATATGTATTAATTTCACTGCATAAAATCCCATACACATTTAAATATTCCTCTAATGTCAGTAAAAGTAGCTATTTTATTGTCTTTTGTATGTTTCCAATTGTGCAAACCTCAAAATTAGAAACCTTAATATGTAATGAAAATCAAATAAAAGGACCATAATTCGAGAAAATAAGAATCTTACATTTAAGTAACAAGATTGCGTAAATATAATTTTCTTTAAAAGTTTGATAAAATTATTTAGCTTAGACAGGTGTATTCATATAAAATTATTTAGCTTAGACAGGTGTATTTATATAAAATTATTTAGCTTAGACAGGTGTATTCATATAAAATTATTTAGCTTAGACAGGTGTATTCATATAAAATTATTTAGCTTAGACAGGTGTATTCATATAAAATTATTTAGCTTAGACAGGTGTATTCATATAAAATTATTTAGCTTAGACAGGTGTATTCATATAAAATTATTTAGCTTAGACAGGTGTATTCATATAAAATTATTTAGCTTAGACAGGTGTATTCATATAAAATTATTTAGCCTAGACAGGTGTATTCATATAAAATTATTTAGCTTAGACAGGTGTATTCATATAAAATTATTTAGCTTAGACAGGTGTATTCATATAAAATTATTTAGCTTAGACAGGTGTATTCATATAAACACACAACACAGAACTAGCTTAATGAGCAATTTTCTTCAGTTTTATATCCAACTGAAATTAAACAAGTTTATCTTAATTTTTTTTTCTGTCAAACAACCATGTTTATTCCTTTTCATTTTCTTCATTCATTCATCAAAGCTCTGTGTCATTCCTTGTCAATTAATAATCAGCAGGTCACTAACAAAGGAGCATACTGTCATTCCTTGTTAATTAATAATCAGCAGGTCACTAACAAGGGAGCATACTCTGTCCTTTCATGTCAATTAATCAGCAGGTCACTAACAAGGGAGCATACTCTGTCATTCCTTTTCACTTAATCAGCATGTCAGGAATCACACCACAATTAATACTTCCAGTTCAGTACCCACGAATGTAGTTCCAGTCTATTTTTAGAACATTTTTTCCTCTCTCATTTTGGTGGTGGTAGAAGAGTTATATTGATGCATATTTGGTATGGATTTAAAGGTAATTGTTTATTCTTGAGAATATGAGCAGAGAGAGTGGTTGTCAGTGTGTAATTTGGCGACAGTGCACATGGAGTAATAAGGCCTTGGTGATGATCCGGAAGTGAAATATGTGTTCTGTTTACATGCTGCTCTGTTTACAGTGCAGCAGCTCAAAAAAATGCCGATCAACCCTTGACAAGAATTTCACCGTGAAGTCATCTTTGGAGGTATTTTAGATTAACATATGATTTGTATTGATTGTCACACTGTGGAAAGGTCAGTACTGAGAAATAAATGTAGAGAACATATAGTAAAATTAATTGTGGTCTATGTCCTGTACAGGCAGTATTGATGAAACTTTAATATGCTATAAAATTTTTAATATTAATGATAAACACATGAAATTTGTAGGTGTTATATATATTGACGTTTAAAATAGAAAAATGACATTAGAATTTAAAAATTAATTTTATTTTTTAAAATTTTAATAATTTTTTTTTTAAAAATTAAAAAATTAAAATTTGCCCCTAAAAATGCACATAGATAATATTTTGGGAAATTATATCAAATGATATCAGCATGTTTATACTTCTACACCATATACAAGCTACAATGATGGATATTTGTCAAATTTTGTCAGAGAAAATATCTTTGTAAGTCAAAATGAGACATACATTTAAAATGTATGAAAGACAGATTCTATTTTGTATTGATCATTCAAACTATTTATTAGGGGTCCAATCAGATAATTTATGTGTTTATGATGACTTCCTGAGTAACACATATATGCTTATATAGCCTTTAGTAATTGTTAACAAATATAGTTACAGGGTGTTTAGTGAGAGGACAGTGATGAAAACTTCATACTAGAACCTACTCAAGTTCTCTACTAAATCAGTTTAAACTTTCTGAGAATGAAATGCAGGCTGAAGGGATAAAATATACTTCCCACATGTATATTTACCCTTGGATCTAAGAAAACAGCAAAATGATGTAAGGTGAACACAAAATGCATTCAATTTTATTGTTCAGTTTGGTTAAGATATTGATTAGTGAAGCGCGGCATTGTGGCCTGTATGATGTTATGTGAATTCTAATGATCTATCTTAATTTATGCATTGTTAATTGCTAATAATATTTGCTAACTGACACTCTAAAGATTGCATAAGATATATTCAAGCAGATATTTTGAGTTTAACTGTGTACAACTGATCTTAGCATGGTTACATATCCCACATGAACAAATATCCACATATTTTACAATGTTTGGGATCCAAAGTTCACATTCAGTATATCATATAGGCTGACATTGTACCTACAGTGAATCTGTAAGACACATTTTTGGCTGTGTGCACTAAATGTATCCCAAAATGTTATTTTTTTCATTAATATGCCCATGTATGGTAACATATTTCAATTCAGTACTTGGATAGAGTGCGGTATTGCATTATCAGCTGATAACTGATTCTATTGAACCATTGAGGTTAATAATTGGTATCAAACACCCTTAAAAATACACTTTAAATGTTCAAACAGATCATTGGAATTATTTTTGCACATTTGATTATAACAATTACATTGTATATGTCCCACATATGCAAATTTCCATTCTTGTTTACAAGTTTTGGGGATCAGAATTTCACATTTAGTTTATGATATAGGATGTATTGGTACCTGTAGTTGATATGTGTGGCCACATTTGGCTGTATTCTCTTGCAATATCCAGAATTATTATTTCCCTCATGAATAAGATTGCTTATAGTAATATATTTTTTTTTACTACATTTTCGCTTGACTTTCCTGTATACTGGCATGTACTAATGTTTCCACCAATGATCAAACCTCACCGTCCCCGCATTTCCTTAAAGTTTGTGATGCATAGTCTACCTGATTAGTTATTTCACCTGTGCATGACCAGATATGCTTATAGAAACTTCATATACTTTTAGGATGAATTTATTACTTTAATATATGACTATTACTTCACATTTCTGAGTGTCACTCTGTCAAGTTTAATATTTATCTCCTATGCTTGCAGCCTGAATGTTATTTGTAAATCACTATATCTAACACATTTTAACTTCATTTGCATACATCTTACTGTTTTCTAGATATAAGTGAAACATTTTATATCTTTTCAGGTCTAGGCTGGTATCTGGAACAAAGTGTTAGTGGTGGATCAGCTTGGAAGCTCTCCAGTAGTCAGGTGGTGATAGCAAGGTTTCATAAGGACATATGCAGTGTACTGCCATAAGTGATCATGATATCACAACACTAATATAAAGCACCTCAAGGATATGGCTTAGATCTTCATGAGAGAGATTAGCACCATTGTTCAGTAAGGTAAAGCCTGCCTAAAAACTGTATTTTCCTATCTTATAGTCGCTTTTTGTAGTTATCGACACTGAAATGTAATGCAATTTTCCTATAAAACATGGAAGTGGTCCCATCAGATGTTTAAATCTGAATGCACTATTAGTTATTCAAATAACTGCCTATATACCTGACACAATAAATATGGAACATAGCACTTATTGTTGCTTCTTTAGTGTGTACACCTATATGCACCTTGACAGGCATATTGCGGTTTGTTGCCAAAATCACTATGAGTCATGCTACTTCATTACCCCTGGGAAAATTGTTCCCAGTTACACAGACCCAAACCACCATTTATTTTAAAGACCATTGATTGATCAACTTTTCTGTCTAAACTTTGACAAAATTTGTTTTCAAATTTTTATGAAAATTTAAATTTTCAATAAAATTTAGTTTATAAATTTAAATGTTTATTTAAATTTCCATTAAAATTTTAAATGATCCAAATGTATAAACTTTAAACATATTTTCATACAGGCCTCATCTTGTAGTACAATTAGGTTTTTACAGCATTGAAAAAGTCCTATAAATAAGGAAGATATAGCAAATTTAGTTTTGGTTTCTCAAGAACACATAGATCAGCACGTGCACCCTGTATAACACCAGCACTACACACTTTCCAGCAGGTGTCACATGACTTGTATGCAAGGAAATTCAAAAAGACTTCATGTATAAAGTTCAAATAGGTGTGGCATTCAAATATAAAAGTTTTACTAAAATTTGCCCCAAAAAGTTGGGCCTGTCAGGAATCACACCACAATTAATACTTCCAGTTCAGTACCCACGAATGTAGTTCCAGTCTATTTTTAGAACATTTTTTCCTCTCTCATTTTGGTGGTGGTAGAAGAGTTATATTGATGCATATTTGGTATGGATTTAAAGGTAATTGTTTATTCTTGAGAATATGAGCAGAGAGAGTGGTTGTCAGTGTGTAATTTGGCGACAGTGCACATGGAGTAATAAGGCCTTGGTGATGATCCGGAAGTGAAATATGTGTTCTGTTTACATGCTGCTCTGTTTACAGTGCAGCAGCTCAAAAAAATGCCGATCAACCCTTGACAAGAATTTCACCGTGAAGTCATCTTTGGAGGTATTTCAGATTAACATATGATTTGTATTGATTGTCACACTGTGGAAAGGTCAGTACTGAGAAATAAATGTAGAGAACATATAGTAAAATTAATTGTGGTCTATGTCCTGTACAGGCAGTATTGATGAAACTTTAATATGCTATAAAATTTTTAATATTAATGATAAACACATGAAATTTGTAGGTGTTATATATATTGACATTTAAAATAGAAAAATGACATTAGAATTTAAAAATTAATTTTATTTTTTAAAATTTTAATAATTTTTTTTTTAAAAATTAAAAAATTAAAATTTGCCCCTAAAAATGCACATAGATAATATTTTGGGAAATTATATCAAATGATATCAGCATGTTTATACTTCTACACCATATACAAGCTACAATGATGGATATTTGTCAAATTTTGTCAGAGAAAATATCTTTGTAAGTCAAAATGAGACATACATTTAAAATGTATGAAAGACAGATTCTATTTTGTATTGATCATTCAAACTATTTATTAGGGGTCCAATCAGATAATTTATGTGTTTATGATGACTTCCTGAGTAACACATATATGCTTATATAGCCTTTAGTAATTGTTAACAAATATAGTTACAGGGTGTTTAGTGAGAGGACAGTGATGAAAACTTCATACTAGAACCTACTCAAGTTCTCTACTAAATCAGTTTAAACTTTCTGAGAATGAAATGCAGGCTGAAGGGATAAAATATACTTCCCACATGTATATTTACCCTTGGATCTAAGAAAACAGCAAAATGATGTAAGGTGAACACAAAATGCATTCAATTTTATTGTTCAGTTTGGTTAAGATATTGATTAGTGAAGCGCGGCATTGTGGCCTGTATGATGTTATGTGAATTCTAATGATCTATCTTAATTTATGCATTGTTAATTGCTAATAATATTTGCTAACTGACACTCTAAAGATTGCATAAGATATATTCAAGCAGATATTTTGAGTTTAACTGTGTACAACTGATCTTAGCATGGTTACATATCCCACATGAACAAATATCCACATATTTTACAATGTTTGGGATCCAAAGTTCACATTCAGTATATCATATAGGCTGACATTGTACCTACAGTGAATCTGTAAGACACATTTTTGGCTGTGTGCACTAAATGTATCCCAAAATGTTATTTTTTTCATTAATATGCCCATGTATGGTAACATATTTCAATTCAGTACTTGGATAGAGTGCGGTATTGCATTATCAGCTGATAACTGATTCTATTGAACCATTGAGGTTAATAATTGGTATCAAACACCCTTAAAAATACACTTTAAATGTTCAAACAGATCATTGGAATTATTTTTGCACATTTGATTATAACAATTACATTGTATATGTCCCACATATGCAAATTTCCATTCTTGTTTACAAGTTTTGGGGATCAGAATTTCACATTTAGTTTATGATATAGGATGTATTGGTACCTGTAGTTGATATGTGTGGCCACATTTGGCTGTATTCTCTTGCAATATCCAGAATTATTATTTCCCTCATGAATAAGATTGCTTATAGTAATATATTCTTTTTTACTACATTGTCGCTTGACTTTCCTGTATACTGGCATGTACTAATGTTTCCACCAATGATCAAACCTCACCGTCCCCGCATTTCCTTAAAGTTTGTGATGCATAGTCTACCTGATTAGTTATTTCACCTGTGCATGACCAGATATGCTTATAGAAACTTCATATACTTTTAGGATGAATTTATTACTTTAATATATGACTATTACTTCACATTTCTGAGTGTCACTCTGTCAAGTTTAATATTTATCTCCTATGCTTGCAGCCTGAATGTTATTTGTAAATCACTATATCTAACACATTTTAACTTCATTTGCATACATCTTACTGTTTTCTAGATATAAGTGAAACATTTTATATCTTTTCAGGTCTAGGCTGGTATCTGGAACAAAGTGTTAGTGGTGGATCAGCTTGGAAGCTCTCCAGTAGTCAGGTGGTGATAGCAAGGTTTCATAAGGACATATGCAGTGTACTGCCATAAGTGATCATGATATCACAACACTAATATAAAGCACCTCAAGGATATGGCTTAGATCTTCATGAGAGAGATTAGCACCATTGTTCAGTAAGGTAAAGCCTGCCTAAAAACTGTATTTTCCTATCTTATAGTCGCTTTTTGTAGTTATCGACACTGAAATGTAATGCAATTTTCCTATAAAACATGGAAGTGGTCCCATCAGATGTTTAAATCTGAATGCACTATTAGTTATTCAAATAACTGCCTATATACCTGACACAATAAATATGGAACATAGCACTTATTGTTGCTTCTTTAGTGTGTACACCTATATGCACCTTGACAGGCATATTGCGGTTTGTTGCCAAAATCACTATGAGTCATGCTACTTCATTACCCCTGGGAAAATTGTTCCCAGTTACACAGACCCAAACCACCATTTATTTTAAAGACCATTGATTGATCAACTTTTCTGTCTAAACTTTGACAAAATTTGTTTTCAAATTTTTATGAAAATTTAAATTTTCAATAAAATTTAGTTTATAAATTTAAATGTTTATTTAAATTTCCATTAAAATTTTAAATGATCCAAATGTATAAACTTTAAACATATTTTCATACAGGCCTCATCTTGTAGTACAATTAGGTTTTTACAGCATTGAAAAAGTCCTATAAATAAGGAAGATATAGCAAATTTAGTTTTGGTTTCTCAAGAACACATAGATCAGCACGTGCACCCTGTATAACACCAGCACTACACACTTTCCAGCAGGTGTCACATGACTTGTATGCAAGGAAATTCAAAAAGACTTCATGTATAAAGTTCAAATAGGTGTGGCATTCAAATATAAAAGTTTTACTAAAATTTGCCCCAAAAAGTTGGGCCTGTCAGGAATCACACCACAATTAATACTTCCAGTTCAGTACCCACGAATGTAGTTCCAGTCTATTTTTAGAACATTTTTTCCTCTCTCATTTTGGTGGTGGTAGAAGAGTTATATTGATGCATATTTGGTATGGATTTAAAGGTAATTGTTTATTCTTGAGAATATGAGCAGAGAGAGTGGTTGTCAGTGTGTAATTTGGCGACAGTGCACATGGAGTAATAAGGCCTTGGTGATGATCCGGAAGTGAAATATGTGTTCTGTTTACATGCTGCTCTGTTTACAGTGCAGCAGCTCAAAAAAATGCCGATCAACCCTTGACAAGAATTTCACCGTGAAGTCATCTTTGGAGGTATTTTAGATTAACATATGATTTGTATTGATTGTCACACTGTGGAAAGGTCAGTACTGAGAAATAAATGTAGAGAACATATAGTAAAATTAATTGTGGTCTATGTCCTGTACAGGCAGTATTGATGAAACTTTAATATGCTATAAAATTTTTAATATTAATGATAAACACATGAAATTTGTAGGTGTTATATATATTGACATTTAAAATAGAAAAATGACATTAGAATTTAAAAATTAATTTTATTTTTTAAAATTTTAATAATTTTTTTTTTAAAAATTAAAAAATTAAAATTTGCCCCTAAAAATGCACATAGATAATATTTTGGGAAATTATATCAAATGATATCAGCATGTTTATACTTCTACACCATATACAAGCTACAATGATGGATATTTGTCAAATTTTGTCAGAGAAAATATCTTTGTAAGTCAAAATGAGACATACATTTAAAATGTATGAAAGACAGATTCTATTTTGTATTGATCATTCAAACTATTTATTAGGGGTCCAATCAGATAATTTATGTGTTTATGATGACTTCCTGAGTAACACATATATGCTTATATAGCCTTTAGTAATTGTTAACAAATATAGTTACAGGGTGTTTAGTGAGAGGACAGTGATGAAAACTTCATACTAGAACCTACTCAAGTTCTCTACTAAATCAGTTTAAACTTTCTGAGAATGAAATGCAGGCTGAAGGGATAAAATATACTTCCCACATGTATATTTACCCTTGGATCTAAGAAAACAGCAAAATGATGTAAGGTGAACACAAAATGCATTCAATTTTATTGTTCAGTTTGGTTAAGATATTGATTAGTGAAGCGCGGCATTGTGGCCTGTATGATGTTATGTGAATTCTAATGATCTATCTTAATTTATGCATTGTTAATTGCTAATAATATTTGCTAACTGACACTCTAAAGATTGCATAAGATATATTCAAGCAGATATTTTGAGTTTAACTGTGTACAACTGATCTTAGCATGGTTACATATCCCACATGAACAAATATCCACATATTTTACAATGTTTGGGATCCAAAGTTCACATTCAGTATATCATATAGGCTGACATTGTACCTACAGTGAATCTGTAAGACACATTTTTGGCTGTGTGCACTAAATGTATCCCAAAATGTTATTTTTTTCATTAATATGCCCATGTATGGTAACATATTTCAATTCAGTACTTGGATAGAGTGCGGTATTGCATTATCAGCTGATAACTGATTCTATTGAACCATTGAGGTTAATAATTGGTATCAAACACCCTTAAAAATACACTTTAAATGTTCAAACAGATCATTGGAATTATTTTTGCACATTTGATTATAACAATTACATTGTATATGTCCCACATATGCAAATTTCCATTCTTGTTTACAAGTTTTGGGGATCAGAATTTCACATTTAGTTTATGATATAGGATGTATTGGTACCTGTAGTTGATATGTGTGGCCACATTTGGCTGTATTCTCTTGCAATATCCAGAATTATTATTTCCCTCATGAATAAGATTGCTTATAGTAATATATTCTTTTTTACTACATTGTCGCTTGACTTTCCTGTATACTGGCATGTACTAATGTTTCCACCAATGATCAAACCTCACCGTCCCCGCATTTCCTTAAAGTTTGTGATGCATAGTCTACCTGATTAGTTATTTCACCTGTGCATGACCAGATATGCTTATAGAAACTTCATATACTTTTAGGATGAATTTATTACTTTAATATATGACTATTACTTCACATTTCTGAGTGTCACTCTGTCAAGTTTAATATTTATCTCCTATGCTTGCAGCCTGAATGTTATTTGTAAATCACTATATCTAACACATTTTAACTTCATTTGCATACATCTTACTGTTTTCTAGATATAAGTGAAACATTTTATATCTTTTCAGGTCTAGGCTGGTATCTGGAACAAAGTGTTAGTGGTGGATCAGCTTGGAAGCTCTCCAGTAGTCAGGTGGTGATAGCAAGGTTTCATAAGGACATATGCAGTGTACTGCCATAAGTGATCATGATATCACAACACTAATATAAAGCACCTCAAGGATATGGCTTAGATCTTCATGAGAGAGATTAGCACCATTGTTCAGTAAGGTAAAGCCTGCCTAAAAACTGTATTTTCCTATCTTATAGTCGCTTTTTGTAGTTATCGACACTGAAATGTAATGCAATTTTCCTATAAAACATGGAAGTGGTCCCATCAGATGTTTAAATCTGAATGCACTATTAGTTATTCAAATAACTGCCTATATACCTGACACAATAAATATGGAACATAGCACTTATTGTTGCTTCTTTAGTGTGTACACCTATATGCACCTTGACAGGCATATTGCGGTTTGTTGCCAAAATCACTATGAGTCATGCTACTTCATTACCCCTGGGAAAATTGTTCCCAGTTACACAGACCCAAACCACCATTTATTTTAAAGACCATTGATTGATCAACTTTTCTGTCTAAACTTTGACAAAATTTGTTTTCAAATTTTTATGAAAATTTAAATTTTCAATAAAATTTAGTTTATAAATTTAAATGTTTATTTAAATTTCCATTAAAATTTTAAATGATCCAAATGTATAAACTTTAAACATATTTTCATACAGGCCTCATCTTGTAGTACAATTAGGTTTTTACAGCATTGAAAAAGTCCTATAAATAAGGAAGATATAGCAAATTTAGTTTTGGTTTCTCAAGAACACATAGATCAGCACGTGCACCCTGTATAACACCAGCACTACACACTTTCCAGCAGGTGTCACATGACTTGTATGCAAGGAAATTCAAAAAGACTTCATGTATAAAGTTCAAATAGGTGTGGCATTCAAATATAAAAGTTTTACTAAAATTTGCCCCAAAAAGTTGGGCCTGTCAGGAATCACACCACAATTAATACTTCCAGTTCAGTACCCACGAATGTAGTTCCAGTCTATTTTTAGAACATTTTTTCCTCTCTCATTTTGGTGGTGGTAGAAGAGTTATATTGATGCATATTTGGTATGGATTTAAAGGTAATTGTTTATTCTTGAGAATATGAGCAGAGAGAGTGGTTGTCAGTGTGTAATTTGGCGACAGTGCACATGGAGTAATAAGGCCTTGGTGATGATCCGGAAGTGAAATATGTGTTCTGTTTACATGCTGCTCTGTTTACAGTGCAGCAGCTCAAAAAAATGCCGATCAACCCTTGACAAGAATTTCACCGTGAAGTCATCTTTGGAGGTATTTTAGATTAACATATGATTTGTATTGATTGTCACACTGTGGAAAGGTCAGTACTGAGAAATAAATGTAGAGAACATATAGTAAAATTAATTGTGGTCTATGTCCAGAAAGTCAATAACAAGGGAGTATACTCTGTGCATTATATACACTCAGATAAATTGGATTCACATGCAACTGGATAAATCTAAGGCTGCTGTTGCATAATGAACCAGCAGATCTGGGTCTTGGCAGTTGCCTAGGAGTAACTGCTAGAGCAAATAACACCTGATCTGCTTGTACATTATACCATGGAATATCTGGGTCTATGATGTTGCACCAGGAACTGACTTATCGGCACTGTATATGGTATTTCAATCTGCATCTGATATCCTTTTTCACAGTTCAATAATAATTCAATCTCTCATTTTAAAGCTATGGGCTTTTTACTTTAAAATTTAACTATTCCACAGCAAAGTCAGACATAAATATAAACTGCTGAATGTTGGTTTAATACATGCAGCATAACACCACAGTATTTATTCATCAATGGAAAACAATGACAATTCAAAAGTGAACTGAACATTCAAATTATAAAGAACAAAAAGGTACCAAAAATATCAAAGAAGAAACTGAACTGATATAAATGGATGCATTCTGTAATTACTGATCACTGACATATCCATTAGCACAACATGTGTTTTTCAAGATGTATGTCTATCCTTAGTGTGATTTGCAGCATACATAACAAATCTCTCATTACCCACAACTTATAGATAGAACAAAAATATTTCAGGTGCATGAAATTTAGCTGATGAGCAGTGAATCTAAGCAGAAACTGGCATTAAGAGAAATACAAAAAGGAGTGAAGGAGCCATGGCCACCATTGTGACATTAGTAAAATCTTGGCTCAGATTTCTTCATTATCATATAGCCTACAATGTGCTCAAAATGACACTAAAATTGAAATGACCTACAAGAGACCAAAGTGGGATTGATATTTCTCACCTGTTTATACATTTTTTTAAAACTCCAACCTGTATAAACTATCTCCCAAACTTTATACATGTGCCATGTTAATGTTAACTATATTACTAAAACAAAAAAAAGAGATATTTTACAGAACTAAAGGCATCATTATTAATAGTATTTTGCTCAAGCACAAAATCATTGAAAATCTTTAACAGTAAAATTTACTGACAAAGCTTTAATTTATTATGAGTCTACAGAGTCAAATGTCTTTAACAAAAATTGAAATTATAATCTGAAGGGATTTATTTAGTTACAACCATGGAGTTATTTACTCTTTCAATAAAGTTAGAAGAGTTCAAGGATAAATTAATACTGGGGTATCTTGTTCCATTAAACATTACAAAATATAAATCGTAAAGTTTTAGAAAGCCAATTTTAAGTAAATTATATTTTTCTGAGAAAATGTGCCTAATCACATTAACATCAGGGATATGACTGTCCTATCTTGATAATCCAGCCTTACTAAAAAAAGATAAGATGACAATTTTTATTTTACATCTAGCTCAAACAGACAACCTGAAATAACTCAGGAACATTTCTCACATTAACAAACACTAGTGTCTGGAGGAAACATAACTAAATTTTTAAAAATAGCTTTCTTCTTCAAATGTGTTCCCCATTCTCATTAACATTACAGGAGTTTAATTTAGGTAATAGGAGGAGGGAATGCTGAGCATCGTATCTATACCTCAGGTCACCTTCTATGGAAATGTGAATGGTAACACATTCTTCAAACTTCCAATTTGATATGCAACACAGCCACCCGTACAGAAAAATCTCACCAATTCACATGAGCTTCTCATAAGCTGCACATGAGAACCATGTTAGAAACGTATGCAAATTGGGTAGTTTTTGCAAGCTCATGTGTGCAGTTTGTTAGATCTTGTGAGCCATGGAAAAACTAACCAAATTCTCACATGTGCGGAGTTTGCTCACGTGAGAATTTGAATCTTCACATGAGAAAGTTTAACTTAGAAAACATTCTTTTCCATTACATCTGACCATGTTTCAAAATAAGGCAGAGTTCTAATTTCTCATGTGAGTTATCACGTGAGAAATTTGGACTTTGATTCTGATCAAAGTATCGTCAAATAGACATCGTTTCTGTATTGCAAATCTTGTTACTTTGTTGTTTTCATATATAAAAAATCTGTCAATTTATTTAATGACAGTGCGTTTGACTCTTTACCTTGACCCAAGAATCATCTCTTTTGGACTGCAAAAGTATGTACACGTTGAAGCATGAAGATGTGGTCTTAAAAATAAAAAATAAACTCGTAACGGTTAACCGAAAAGTAAAATTCTGATGCATGCCAGATACCGGAAAACATATTTTTGTGACAGCTTTGTCTCGCACATGCATAGTTTTACTCAAATTAAGCAATAACCAGATATCTTATAATTTTCTGACATTGTTTATACAAGTATCAAGGAATTTGTTTGAACATTGTTTATACAAGTATCAAGGAATTTGTTTGAACATATTAATGTACGTATCACTATTCATAAAACAAAAGACTCTTCAAAACAAACTTGGCATTGAAGTCTCGTATAACCGATTACGGGATAACTCGGCCCATAGCAGAGTCGGCACACTAACGTTCTCGGCCCATAACGAACTCGGCCCACCCAAATCGGCCCATAACGTACTCGGCACATTTACGTACTCGGCCCCATTACGTACTCGGCCCCATTACATACTTGGTCCACGATTTATATAATAGTAATGTTGATGTAATGTTTTTTTTTTCAACAGTCATTTCATTTGTCTTTTAATCTTTGTACGTTTCTTTATGCTTAGTGCATCTGTGTATGATTTGTAAACAATTAACTTCACGAAAAAAAAAAAAAAACAATATTAAAACCAGTGATATTGTTACTTTTTATTTCAGTTAAAATCGGCAATAACAATAAAGTTTTTAAAAAAAATTTGCTAGAATAAATATAAAAAGCGTCATTTTGCTAACCATTGATGCCGGATAATATTGTTGATGCTGGTGTGAAACTTAATCTCCCACTGTCAACCTATCTGATTACATGATGAAAGGATGGGCTTTTTGGAACCAATTAGAGTGTCCTGTGGGGCATGGATCATCCCATTCTACTGTATGTACATCAAAAATGAACTACAGCAATATTAACTAACTTACGAAAGACACAAATTCTATTATATAGGCCAGTTGTTAAGAAATATCTGATAACGAAAATACAATTTATTTGATTTATAAAATTAAGTCATACTTGAGTGAATATGTATACAAAGGCACGTAAAACAAAAAGTTTACGAACAGTCCGCCCTCTTTGGCGCCTTAAACGAACTCAACGGATGCTGCTCGCTGGCCTGTAGTGTACATGTAGAAGAGTACATTTGAACCAAGAGACTGAATTTCGCGCGCGGGCAACGTTTAGCAAGGACCACGCTGCTTAGAAAGAAAGTCACTTATTGTTCTCCTGCAACATGTTCGCTGTTATATATTTCTATGACGACAAGAGTGTGGACATTGTTAACAAAAATAAAATAAAATCAACCTCTAGTGATTTCCACGTCGGTACTGATGTTAAAGTCCAGTACGAAACAGAAGACATCGATGAAAGTGGGAGGGATATTAGAAGATTTCAGGATTATGAAGGACTGGTTCTTTGCCTTGAAAAAGGTAAGTGACGTTTACTCATTTCGTTTTACTATATTCACATATGTTATGTTCAGTGTGTGGAAAAGGGATACGATTAAATCAGAATAATTCATGCTCTCAGACCCTCTATTTTACAGACGTACGGCGACCGATCAATGCATTAGGGACGAGTCCAAAATATTCCGAATGATGTATATATACCCATCAATACCATTACAAGTTTGGCGGCTGATTTATCGGACTACAAAATACCACGACCATAAAAAAAGGGTTCCTTGGTATCTATTTTGTATAGCGGCCATGTACTATATTTTACAATGACTTTTCTCATGTTTGACGTTCGCTAGTTCGCTAACAATATTCGCACTGCGACCAGCGTCTGTCTCAGTTTGGATTACAATAATTATGATATGGTGTGCAATTAAAAATTAAAGGCTAGTCCGTGAATTAGCGGTTTTCCCATGATAAAAAATGTTGATAATTCGATTTTACTGTAACATTGCAGAATTTTGATTTAAATAGACAGCCAAAACATAAGTGTAGAAATATCACCGCCAACATATCAGTCACTGCAGATGAAACATGATGCAGATATATCATGCAAAAGATTCAAGATCGAATACCACTCAAATTGTTTTTTATTTTTTTCATTTTTAGTAAATATGTACAAGGCATCTTGAATTGAGAAAGAATTATGTTACTCGGATTTACTTTGTGAATGTACATTTTCAGGCCAAAAAAAAAAGTAAATACATGTTTCCTTTTGGCCGACGTTCCCTGTTTCACGTTGCTGACCCTAGCACTTTTCCCCACCCCCACCCCCAATTTTTTTTTTTAGTTAAAAAAAATCACATTGCCGAAATTGATTTGTGCATCTAATTAGCCGGTTCTGCACAGTACTTTCAAGCGCTTGAATTATTATTTTGGAAAAAATAAATTCTCCTGGAAGTGTAGGAGAAATATCCCTGAGGATTATTCCAGAAATATTAAAAGTATGGAACATACAGATGTGATCTGCAAGCATCTGAACAGCAGTACAGTTTATCAGTTTTGCTAGGGAGCCATGGTAGCTCAATTGATAGAGCATCAGACTTAATCGAAGGGTTGCGTTTTCAATACCTGCTTGGGTCAGGCTCAGTCGGCTGCCTCAGTGTGTCCTATTTCCTCAGTGTGAGATAGCCAATAATGTGTTGAAAGTGCCATTTAAACCAATAATAACTGTGTTTTGCTTTTGCCTTGTCCAGTGAATCTACACCAGTTCCTTTTTACAAAATATCACAAATGCAAAAATAGGAACAAAACAAACATGCACTAAGTTTTTCATTTCAATTTCAGATTTTATTTTTCAACAGTTCAAGACAGACCCAGCTAACCTAAATTCAATGGTTAACAGGAAGTGCCTCGATTCAAAGAGAAAAATTTCCAAATGAATACTTTTGCAGACTGGCATGTGACTGTGTGTACATGATGAAAGACTCGGAAGCAGTATTGTTAATTACACGCTTCGTTTGCGTTAAATTTTCTGGAACATTGAAGAATGGTCTTCATGTGAAGCCATGAATTTCATACAGATTTGGAACTTTAACTTGTATAGTGTGCTTGCTAAAATATGTTTATTTGCAGTATGTTTAATGATGACCTTTAAGAACTTTGATTATTTAATGCATGTGATACGATAATTACAATAATTGAAAATTTTATATGCATATATATATATATATATATATATATATATATATATATACACACACACACACACACACACACACACACACACACTAGTTTTCTTTTTGCTCATGCGAGAAACCTGGCTAAAACATCCATAACTGAACTCAAAGATGCTCATCTGTAACGTGGGCACTGCTGGCGGGTGATCAAAGTGTTATTAAGACAATATTGCACAAGGCCTGGCCAGAGGTACTGCGCAACTTGGAAACAACACTTGATACCGCCTCCCACTAATTGGCGTTTCTAGGAGATGATCGCTACGGTGTGATATGCCCGGTCAGTGAGTATAGTAATCCGAGATGGTACTTTGAACAAGACAATACACGAGCCCCCGTAAAGATAAAATATGAATTTAATCAAAAATACAAATATTGAAGCTTTAAAATAATGGATACATTCAAAGAATCTAAACACTGATGAAAATAAATGAAATTAGCCGTTAATACTGATTGTAAATTTCATCAAGGAATCGAATGTTCATTTAACATTTGACTGTTGGTGATTCAACATGACCTTTTCCGTCGACTGGTTTCCTTTCTTTTCCCTGCGTGCGTCCGTCTCCAACTTGCCCTTTAATTGAACGGGAATTCCACACTCTGACTTCTTATTTCTTTCCTTTCTGACTTTCCGCTGGTTCTCACTCTTGCCCAGAATAAACTATTGCCTTTGACTTCTCGCTGATGCTTACTCTTGCCAAAGTAAACTATTTTTCCTTTTAAAAGAAAAGGGTAAAACGCCCTAAGTATCTCGCTACTTTCAGAATTGCGATTGTTCGTCCGTCTTCACGTTCGAACAATCAGATCTTACTATCAGTGTTATCATTCATACGGCTAACAATTTCTATACATGTTTTCAGATTAATAGAGCTATACTGTTAATTATCGACATCAGAATTCGGGAAAGTCATATTCCCGTAAATCATTACGTAAAGTGAAGCAATATAACATAACACACAATTCATATTTACTTAATATGATAAATTCAAATTAATGTAACCTTTCCAATCATACATGTACACGGCGGGTTTCCTACCTCACCCATTTGCCTAACTAAGTAATAAGGTAAAAATGCTAATTCAGAATTCAAAATACATTATTAAATCACTGCAAACCGACTATCCATACAAAATATGAACACATCATGCATCTGTAACAAAGAAACATATCAAAGTACGTTATTAAATCAATGTAATACGGAACTATTTGTAGCGTAGAATCGATACATTATGCATTTAAGACAAAGATAAACAGCATATACATTACATCATAATAAAGGTGAATTTGAGTTAGATACCTTTTTGTGTTTTGGCGTCCTACAATCGTTCCACATTCAGTTCCCTGGAACCCAATTAATTTACGAACGTCTTTCTTTCAAAGACGTACGGAGTCTTCTCCGGTGTTGGAATCAATTATTCTGACCGTCTCTTTTCCAGACGTCTTGCTAGACTGCCTAACATCGTTTGATACGAACTATATATTTCCCGATTCTGGGTTTCGACCCAACCCTCTGTCCTGTACATTTGACCAATCGGCATAACGCTAGTCTTACTGACCTTATGGAAACCGTCTCTCACGATGTCAAACATGTCTCTTAGGGTCGAGACGTCACATTATCGTTTGTCTTAATCATTTTTGAAAGCTCTACGTGAGTATTCCCATAATTTTAAGCGTGTCAAACAGCCAGTCCGTTTTCACTTTAATTATTGTACCAAGCCTGACCAGGTTTAAGAAAACATTTTTTTTTTTTTTTTTTTTTTGTCCAAACCCTACTCCAAGATAATTAATTGTCGGCTAGCCTATGAATTAATTACTGGATGTCACTGACGAAAAATTTGGCACTTGACATCATCCTTGTTAGATTTAAATATGACCTTGAAAGTCTCTAATGCTATTAAATTGCAAGTTTTATGATAGTAAACTTTGTTCTTTTTTAACTTATGTCAAAAATGTACGTATTAAATACTAGTTGTTTTGGAGTTTTTTTTTGCTTATGTGAGCAAACTCTTGCTCACGTGAGGAAAATTGTGCTCATATTAAATTCAGATCCTGCAATTTTCACGTGAGCAACATCTTGCTCACGTGAGCAACATATTAACAATTCCTTCTCATGTTATTTTCAGATTTTGTTAGATTGAATTTCTCACGTGAGTTCTACCTAATTTGCATGTTAAAATGCACATGAGACTAACCTGTGTTAGATCTCACGTGAGAATCTCATGTGCAGAAGGGTAGGCAATTTTGGTGTGGGCAAGGTCGGGTTAAACACTACGTAACCCTTATAAAGATGATTATGAAATTTTTAAGTAAACAAAGTTTTACTTCCAAATCCAGCAATTAAAGCCAATAGTCCGTGTTAGCGTTGAACTTGATCTGACTGTCATTTAGACCACTGTGACTCATGGGACACACCAAATTCAAATTTAAGGTTTGCTGCTTAATATTCAAAATTCGATACTTCATAGATGTGTATCAACTTCACAGTCTCCATATTGAATTTTATTAGCAGATGATAGTGGTTGAGGCAACACATGTTAATGCTCAACTTCAACTTGCAATTTGCATTCTGGATATGAGAAAACCTACAACAAATTCTGTATGATTGAAGTTTTTGCACAATGTCTCCACAACCCATTCATTGATGAAAGACCATATCTCCTGTTGTAGAAAACTGTTCTTCTCCTAATCTTATCATGGTACATCTATGAACAAGGCTGAGAGAAAATTGCTGGCAGATGGGGTGGGGCAGAAAAATGATAATTGAAGCACCTCTAAACTGACCTGCCTTACCCATTCATTTTGAGAAAATAGGATCATCCTGTGGGACTGGAATTGCACGAGTCAGATGCTCACAAATAGGCTGTCTGCAAGCAGTGGGGTCAGCCCTTCTAAGTCAATAGTTAGAAAACTTGGAGGGGGAGAAACCTGGTTTCTAGTTGCCACCATCACCCTCTCCCTTCATTAAGAATTAAATTGACTATGGTAGGTTATTTTCTCCTGGCATTAGGCTGAGATCTAAATTCAATCTGTGATGCAAAAGATCCAGTGTCCCTGGCACACCTATCCACCTATGATCCACCCAATGTGGAAAGAGAGTATTGGTCCTAAAAGATTATGCAGGTTGGGCAGCAAGTTGTTGGGGCAGTTCTTGAGCTTGCTACCTCCAAATATTTTCCTTTTTAACCCCCCAAATAGTAATGGTGAGGCAAACCAGGTCATCCATAATGCCACGACAAGATGTGGTTTTAGGAATGCAGAGCACAAATATATTTCACATAGCATCAGGTCCAGATTCGTGGAGACAGTCAGAATATTCACCATGGAACCATGGTGAGCCGCACCAAATTAATGACTTGAGTAATTTGGGCAATTATCCCCCAGATGTGCTAATTGCCTGATTTTTCTGTAAAGCCATTAAATCTCAAACCAAATCAAACGTGGAAGACATGGTGACAGCTTTGTGAACAGGTTTCAAAATAACATGGAAAACACTCTTGTCAACTTTACAAAACAACAGGTAGGATATGTGAACTGCTGCTGGATTTTTATCCTGTGTCACTAGGTCAGTAAGGAAGGTGTAATAATTGTGTCACTAGGTCAGTAAGGAAGGTGTAATAATTGTGTCACTAGGTCAGTAAGGAAGGTGTAATAATTGGTTTTTCACCAGAGTGATAAGAAACACATAGCTTATGCCAGACTGCAATTTTATGTTTTCTCTTCAAAATATTTCCATTATTTTTACTAAAACAAATTCAATAATAAATTACAAATTCTTTATATTTGTATTAGTTTGCTATATTTAATGAGTAATTCTACTGACAATTATACATTTATGCATAATGCATTTGCAAAAGGAAATTGTTTGTGTATATTGAGTCTCTGGTTCTTAAAAGTTAGTTATCAAGGTTATTCCTTTGCATTTTGTATGAGAAAAGTGTTTGAAATAACACATGAAACTGATGTGCACTGATCAGGTGCACTTGAATTTTATTAATAAATAAAGATCTTACTTACATTTAAACTTAATGACCATCTTGATGACTTTGTCTTTTAGCCCAGAAATGGATCAAAAATAAAATCTCTAGAGCAGGAACAAGTTGAGCTAACCAAATGTAAGGTCATCAACAAAATATCCAATGAACATGGTTGTTATCAACATTTCAACAGATTTATGGCCATATTACCTTACTTGGACAAGTGAATAAAAGGACAAGTTAGGTGGCTGATGATAAGTGGAAACTATTTAGGTCGTAAAATAAATACTGACAAAAGGTCTAGAGCAATTGAATAAAAAATGTAGTTTCTAAGCTTGATATTTTGTAAGATCATATTAAATAGATTTTTTTTGGTGTATGTGTGTGTGTGATTTGGATTTTTAAGTAGCTTTAAAAATTATCAGTTATATTGCTATGATGTCTGCAGCTGGGCAGTTTATAGTGATGTCAAGCATGATGCCAACTCAATTACATTAGCCCGACACCAGGCCTACCAGTCCTAACACTAACCTCTTAAAGCTGAGCGCCAAGCGAGGCAGCTGTATGTACCATTTTTGTAAGTCTTTGGTATGACTCAGTCAGGGTTCAATCCCACAACCTCCTGCATTTGAGGTGGACACTTTAACCACTAGGTCGACGGAGTGGTCCTGATTTGTCGGCAAGATATGTACTGCATCCAAAACATCAAAGTCCATAAAAGATTGATAAAACAAGAAAAATATGCATCTAAATGGCATGAAAATCTAATTAAGAAATCTTTAAGAATAATTAATTAAGAATATACATACATAAATTAAGAATATACATACAAACATGATGTACTGGGATGAGATGTAACAAATAAATATGTGCTAGCATTACTTGTAATTCTGACATCAAAATTAATTAAAGCATTACCAATGACCTAAGTATGAAGAACTTACAATTTTCTAGACAAAATAATTTCAATATTTGCAATAATGTTTAAAATGAAAACAATAAAAGTTGAAACATAAAGAAAAGGCTGTTGTACCTTGACTAAAAAAATGTGAAGTGGTAAAATAGGCGGCATCAATCCATAAAACTGCTTTGTTTATCAAAGTTATTGTGTGGCTCCACAGCTGGACAGGAATAAATTATCTGACACACTCCATCACCATAAAGCAATAAATATACCTGACACACTCCTCAAGTCATGATTGCTCAGTGTGATATGCATAGCCTGATGTGTTCAATTCATTCCCAGGCAACTGGATTGTGTGGTATATAGTTTTAATGGGCTTTTAAACTGAGATAATTATATTTTTCAAAGTATTGTATTATCCTCATTAACCTGGTCATTCACAGAGTGTCATTTATCCCATTCCAGCAGTATTAAAATCAGTATTTACATATTTATATAATATATCAAATTTACAGATACATAATAAATATATAACAAAATTCTATATTAATAATGAAAAAGAGAATGAGAGGAGAAAGAAGAGAGATATTCTATATATGAAATGTACTCGCATATTGAAGATATAACCTAGAATCTATATCAATTTGTTTATCTAAATTTTCTATTAAATGAAACAATATAACATTTTTTTTACTTATGCTGAATACAATAATGTATATATATGCATATTGAAATAATGATTGTAATAATAACAATAACATAATAAAGTGCTCTGTTTTTTTAAAGCTATAATGTTCTTTACAACACATTAAAGTCTAATAACAGTTTGTAAACAAACACCATATAAAAACATAAAAGTAAAATATGAATAATTTTCCTGTTTTCGGTTAGCAGGAATAGTTATGTAGACTAATTCAGTGACATATGCTGTCATCAAAAAAACAAGCTTATCACAATACCAGAAATTGCTCCAATCAGTAGTTTGCAAGCATTATTAAAATATGGATAATACCGTATTTTCCGGCCTATAGGTCGATGCGGAGTATAAGTCCAATTGACCAATTTTGTAACTTTTCCATCCTTTATCCATATATAAGTCGATTCGGAGTATAAGACGAGGCCAGGTCAATAACTTGGCTTTGTATTTTATACTACCGGTAGTAACTTCCGGTTGCATGAATATTGATGGTATCGTCATATGATATTCCATATTACCGACAATATCCATTGCAACAAGAGCTATGATCATTCCTTCCAGTTGAAACCAGTCTTGAGTGCAAAATTTAACAGATGAGATAAACTCAGTGAGGCTAACAATAGGGAAATAAGGCAATTCATAGGGAAATCAGAAATGTGAAGAAAATGAGGAGACAGAAAACAAAAGTTGCAAACCAAAAATAAATAAAAATACTTTTAATTATACTTTAACATATCAGTGAAATGCAGTATCAAATTTACACAAATGTACAGTTTTATAATACATATTGCATCAAAAGAGTATCAACACTGTGTACTCACCAGCGAATCTTGTTACATACATTGAATCCATAATACAAATATTTCCATCGAAAATATCCACACACGGATGTAAAATATTCAATAATTTTGTCACAGATCATTATGTGACTGAATTCAATGAAAAGAAAATAACAAAAATTACGTAACGGGTGTACGTAACGAATGATGAAATAGTACTTGTTCGTAGATTAAATAATGGAAGTTAAAGTGTATTCTTATAATAACTACATGTACGTCTCAGGATCTTTCTGTCTCTGAGTTCAGTCATTGTAAATTTCAGCACTTTTTCCCACCCAAGCTGCTAGTCAAAGTCCTTTGAACTTGCCGCCCAGCTAGCCAAGCTATTGCGTCATATTCTTTTGATGTACTCTAATAAATACAGCAGGCAGAACTGGCTGTATTTTAACCACTGAATTATGCCACTGTACTAAAGCAATGAAAACAATGCCCATGGCTAAATTCATTATTTACATCTAGAGAAGGGAGTGGGCATCATTTATTGTTGTACTTAATCCCATTGATATTAAACATGAGTAGCATAATTGATGCGGATTAATGATAAAGAACAATGGGGTACCGGCAATATGGTAACTAGTATCGGTAGCTAAAGCCAATATCAAGGTCGAAACAATTGCGGCAACTGGCTTTGATTGTTGTTGGAAACCAAATACAAATTTATCAACAACCAGTATAATGAAAGAGAGACACCTAAACGTCAGCTGGTTAAGAATGAATATAGGTGAAGTGTTGACATTACAATTTGCTTTAAACTGAATTGCGAAACTAAAAATCATGGATCACTGATGATCTATGAGTACTGGTAGTCCATCTATATATCTGATTTTAGTGTAGTTTAAACCTACGGTAATTTATTTGAGAAACTTTGTCAAATACAATTAGAAACATATGATTTGGGGAATTCAGTAGAATGCATGATCTACATTATTTTATAAATAATCATAGAACGCTCGAGTTAATATGGATTACATCCCTTTGTAGGATCAATTGGATCAATAAAAAAGTTATGCCGGTAATTGCTCACGTGTGTCCAACATTATACTGGAAAATCAAATATTAATGGATCAGTTATTTTATATCTTTTGTTTTTAGGAACAAACAATATGCTTTGAATTAGTACAGTACACTATAGAGTATAGACCGTAAGTGTGCTATGCGGCCCGGTGAAGTTTTTACCGGTAATTGTTTTCTTTTATTTTATGTTTGAGAAATAAGAAAAAACACGCAGAATGCAAAATAAATAATGACAAAACTTACAAATATAAATGCAGTCATATTATTTTATGACAATTTATTGACATAGTAATTTAACATGAATTTGTACTTCTATGTGACCTGTTTTTGATTATGCCGATTATAGAGCAATATCAATAGCATACCGGATACTGTAATCCATATATAAGTTGATGCAATTTCAATGACAAAATCCATATATAAGTCGATTCAGAGTATAAGACGAAGACCGAATTTTCAAGTCAAAAAGTCTCGACTTATACGCCGGAAAATACGGTACTGTTGTAAATAAACTTTAAGCTTTGGGTGTGACTTGCTGGCTTTTAATCAGTAGGTGTCAACTTGATGGGTTTTGATCGGAATGACTGATTTATGTTGGACTATAATCAATATGACTCATACTTAGTGGGCTTTAATCAGATGATTTTATTACTACTGGTACCAAGTGTTTACAGATATGAAATAAATTATATTAAGGCCAGTACAGTTCACGCTTATCACTAACAGTATATGTACACAATGAGAATATATAGTTTTAAATGCTGTTGTTGTTTAGGGTTTAATGCCATTTCTCAGCACAACATAAGCTATACATGGTGACCAGTATAACTGATGAAGAAAAACTAAAACAAATCCCTGCTAAGAACCTCTGACTCATGGAACCCTACTGGCTTTTTCACATACTTACATTGGTCAAGTCCCAGACTTGAACCCACGTGGACAGAAGTGAGAAGTCAGTGATTAATAAAGGTGAGTACTTTAGATGACTTGCCCACCAGGGATATCAATATAGTTTTATATAAACAAAGCACAAAAAAACCAAACACCTGAAACTTTTATTTGCGATAGAAGATACTGAAACATTATCATGTAAGTGTACTTTATTGGAAAGCAAGGAGGCAATGCAACAAAGGTTACTCAGACCACATCCAATCAGCACTGTACTTATACAAAATCCTGACAATAAAGATATTAATTTTTAGAAAAATATATTTAGCAAGAATGAATATTGTTATTAGTAAATGAATCATTCAGAGAAAGAGACAGTAATCACTTTGTAATATCCAGATATTCTGGATACGTTAGGTAGGAAATTGCTAAACATACCAATCTTTGTTGCACAGGTTGCAATGTGGGGAAACCCAGTTGGTGACACAGGTGCCAGTCTCATGCTCTCATGCAACACAGCCTCAGTGTATCGTAGATTCTCCTGTCTGCCATTCCAGGTAATCTTTCAATACCTGCAAAAAACGAACTCGCAAAGTAATGCATGAAAAATCTTTTTTTTCCTTCTTAATGAATGGCTGTTTTATTGGGTAAATTTTTTGTTTTCACATGAACATACATCATCATTTTCACTCCCAATGAAATTTTTGGCTTCTATAAATATATTATTATATAGACTCTAATTGTGTTGGATTCATCTGCATTCATTTGTGTGATGCAAGCAGTATGAATAGTTGATTCACTATGTCATAGATTACTGTATAGAAAATGGTGAATGTTACCATATTCATTGAAATACTCTAGTTAATCTTATGCAGTGGTCTAAAGCTGGGTCAATTGTGTAAGCAAATTTGTGTCCGTATATGAGACTTTGTAAGGCTGTCACCCATTAACCTGACTGTAAATATGTGACAAAAGTGGGTTGATTAGCTGAAGGTAGAGCAGGGGCATAAGAGGTTATTCCCTGGCCTTATTCCTACAAGTAACTTTCAGGATGCCAGCACACGAGCGGTATGAAAGGAATAGATGTGGGAAATAAAAGTCTGAAGAAGGAAGCAAAAGCAGGAAGAAATGATGTATAAGTTGGTAAAAAAATAAATATAAAAAAGTCAGAGGAAGAAGAGTACCAGTAAAAGAATTGCCTAAGAAAGACAGACTCTTTCACAAAAATATTATAGACTTCCATCAGATGAATTAACATGTTAAATAGCAGTTTGACCAGCTTGGTCCAATACTATAAAAATATTTATATTTACTAAATGGACATTTTATATTTTATTTTACAAAAATGTTATATCTACTGAATGCAGAGTTATCATTTGTTTAGAGTTTTGGCTTACATTGACTTGGTTATTTTAAGTTAATATTGCTGAAACTACCACCATATTATTCTTTAACAACTGAATATGTCACTGAACTAAATGTGATTTCTACGTGACCCCAACGGACCAATCACTTTACTTAGTTTGATGTACGTGTCTTCAGTGAACCAATCACTTTACTTAATTTGATGTCTGTGTCTTCAGTGAACCAATCACTTTCCTTAATTTGATGTCTGTGTCTTCAGTGAACCAATCACTTTACTTAATTTGATGTCTGTGACCCCAATGAACCAATCACTTTACTTAATTTGATGTCTGTGTCTTCAGTGAACCAATCACTTTACTTAATTTGATGTCTGTGTCTTCAGTGAACCAATCACTTTACTTAATTTGATGTCTGTGTCTTCAGTGAACCAATCACTTTACTTAATTTGATGTCTGTGACCCCAACAGACCAATCACTTTACTTAATTTGATGTCTGTGTCTTCAGTGAACCAATCACTTTACTTAATTTGATGTCTGTCTTCAGTGAACCAGTCACTTTACTTAATTTGATGTATGTGTCTTCAGTGAACCAATCACTTTACTAAATTTGATGTCTGTGACCCCAACAGACCAATCACTTTACTTAATTTGATGTCTGTGTCTTCAGTGAACCAATCACTTTACTTAATTTGATGTCTGTATCTTCAGTGAACCAATCACTTTACTTAATTTGATGTCTGTGTCTTCAGTGGACCAATCACTTTACTTAATTTGATGTCTGTGTCTTCAGTGAACCAATCACTTTACTTAATTTGATGTCTGTGTCTTCAGTGAACCAATCACTTTACTTAATTTGATGTCTGTGACCCCAACAGACCAATCACTTTACTTAATTTGATGTCTGTGTCTTCAGTGAACCAATCACTTTACTTAATTTGATGTCTGTCTTCAGTGAACCAGTCACTTTACTTAATTTGATGTATGTGTCTTCAGTGAACCAATCACTTTACTAAATTTGATGTCTGTGACCCCAACAGACCAATCACTTTACTTAATTTGATGTCTGTGTCTTCAGTGAACCAATCACTTTACTTAATTTGATGTATGTGTCTTCAGTGAACCAATCACTTTACTAAATTTGATGTCTGTGACCCCAACAGACCAATCACTTTACTTAATTTGATGTCTGTGTCTTCAGTGAACCAATCACTTTACTTAATTTGATGTCTGTGACCCCAATAAACCAATCACTTTACTTAATTTGATGTCTGTGTCTTCAGTGAACCAATCACTTTACTTAATTTGATATCTGTGTCTTCAGTGAACCAATCACTTTACTTAATTTGATGTCTGTGTCTCCAGTGAACCAATCACTTTACTTAATTTGATGTCTGTGTCTCTAATAGACCAATCCTTCCACTAAATATTAATTTTGTTTCTCCTGAGTGGACCAGTCATTCCATTAAATTTATTGCCTGTGTTTCCAATAACTAATAATACCTAAACTTGATATATTGGTCTCCAATAGACCAATCATTCTACAAAATTTGATCTTTGTGTTTTTAATGAAACAATAATTCCACTACAGCTTTATGTATCTGTCCTCAGTTGACAGATCATTCTACTAAATTTGATGTATTTCCAATGGACCAATCATTTCAATAAACTTGATTTATGTGCCTCTACTGGAATCCAATACATATATATTTTATTCCCAAGCTTTAGTTGGGAATAGTCAGATAACCTTGATTTCTATCCATCCATAACCAGATTTCCTGCTAAATCACCAACCATACATAATGACATTGATACAAACTGTTTTCTTTTTCACTTCAGGCTTCTACTGGACTGTGGAATTCCACTGGACAGCCAACCTACAATGCCCCATGAAACCAAGAAGAGCGAATCTCTTATGTGATTCAGATAGTTTGATTGAAGGGATACCAGAAGAGGCACCACAGAGTCAGAAGTGGCATCTGCAAAGGGTGAATAAAAGAGGCACCCAAGTGGGATCAGATCCACCACAGCATTGAAAGAACCGAAGAGACACAGGAGATTCCTTGCTGAAATCTGAGGTTTGTAGGAAAAAGACTCACCCAGATCTATCATTTTGTTGACATGGACATGAGGGAGCAGCACCAGATTCCTGTTGGTGAAAAAATCCATACCCAGATGGACAAAGTTCTGGGAAGGTTGAAGATTGGACATTTCCCTAGAAAACCTAGATGAGTTAGAAGAGAATGAAGAGTGTTCCTGCCTTGAAGCATTGTGTTTCTGAAGGATGTCATCTAGGTACATTGCCATCACTGTTAAGATTGTCTCTAGAACTGACGCAATTCATAATCTGAGTGAAAGTGCTGGGGTTGAATTATAAATTGTCAGTCTGTGTCTTGGTTCATGAAGCAAAAGTGCATGAGACGAGGTGAATGGGGATGTGAAAGTTTGCATCGGTCCTGTCGAGACTAACAGCATACATGCCCTGTCTGATGGAGAGGCACATTCAACCTCAGTGTCTCCCTTTTGAACTTTGGAAGAAGGATAAATGGATTGAGGTAACTCAAACTGATTATCGGCCTGATATTGCCATTCATTTTTCAAATCAGGAACAATTCAGAGTAAAAGCCCCGTTAATGTGTTTTTTACACAATCTCAACTACCTGTCTGCAGACACTGTGAGAAGTATGTAAATGTTTGTGGTAGGAAGGCTTGAAGACAGAGAAAGTCTATTTCTTTCAACCTTTGTACAATGCCTCCTATATTGAGTAGATTGGTGCTTCTTGGTACTGGGTTGGTACCGATATTGGGGTCATCATGCTTGGAGAGACCCATCTCTGGGCTGCTGAGCATCAGTTGCATGGGCAAGGGCTGGGGGTAAAAACACCTGTGCAAGGGGAGGAAGCAGCAAATTGGAGGGGTAGCTTCTGAGCTGCCTGTCTCTGAATATCTTTAAGTTGTCCTCCAGATATCAAGGAAGTCCCAATTGTGTCATTGGCAAAGCAAGTGTATGGTGTCATATGAAAAATGATAATTACAAATAGCGCCATGCCAATCAGCCATGCAATTGTTTCAGACACAGATGTATTTTTATAATTATTATTCTCATAACTAGTGTGACAAATACACAGTGTCATACAATTTTTCAGAAAATAATTTTACACTAATCATGTAATAGCTTATTATAATTCTAAACAGGTACTTTAAATTATTATACCAGAAATTAATATACAAACACAAATTTTAAGATAGATGTCATGTGAACCTTTTAAGCATTGAATACTTTACTTTAGAATCAGTTGTTAGAAAATATATTTGTACAGTTGTTAAGTGTGGTTACTTGGCATTAGAACTGAGACCACTGTGTTACACTAGAATGACTGTATGAATGCTAAGAAGTTTGTTAACTGGGAGATTCCAGCATATGTATAGGTTTTGGTTGTTTATCATTTTTTTGTATCTCCATGTAAATAAGATATGAAACCAAAATCTGCAATCCTGTTTGGCACCATTATGCCTGAAATGAGATGATACACTGTAAAACACATATTAATCAATCAATATTAAGTAACTTTTTAATTCAAATCCTAGACTAGTTAGTTGTTTTGGTAATGACAAACATTATTCATTTTAATAAACAGTAAAACTATGTTCTGAATAAATATAGAGAAATCTCTAAGTGCACAGTTATAACAGACAAAGTCCATTTCCTAGCTAAAAAAATGGTTAAGTCTACATTTCCAAGATATGTCCAAGCTTTCTCTAGCCAAATATAAACCAAGTTCTCATGTCTAAGGCTTTGTCCAAACAGACATACAAAATCTAGTATACACACCAAACAGACATACAGAATATCTAGAATACACACCATACACACCAAACAGACATAAAGAATCTCTAGTATACACACTGAACAGACATACAGAATATCTAGTATACATACCAAACAGATATACAGAATCTCTAGTATATATACCAAACAGACAAACAGAATACCTAGAATACACACCAAACAGACATACAGAATATGTAGTATGCACACCAAACAGTCATATAGACTATCTAGTATATACACCAAAATATCTAGTATACACACCAAACAGACATACAGAATATCTAGTATAACCACCAAAATATCTAGTATACACACCAAACAGACATATAGAATATCTAGTATACACACCAAACATACATACAGAATCTCTAGTATACACACCAAACAGACATACAGAATATCTAGTATACACACCAAAATATCTAGTATACACAGCAAACATACAGAATATCTAGTATACACAACAAAATATCTAGTATACACACCAAATATACAGAATATCTAGTATACACACCAAACAGACATACAGAATATGTTATATGCACACCAAACAGTCATATAGACTATCTAGTATATACACCAAAATATATAGTATACACACCAAACAGCCATACAGAATATCTAGTATACACACACAACAGAATATCTAGTATACACACCAAACAGACATACAGAATATCTATCACACACACCAAACAGTCATACAGAATATCTAGTATACACACCAAACAGTCATACAGACTATCTAGTATACACACCAAACAGTCATACAGACTATCTCGTATACACACCAAACAGACATACAGAATCTCTAGAATACACACCAAACAGACATACAGAATTTCTAGCATACACACCAAACAGACATATAGAATCTCTAGTATACACACCAAACAGTCATACAGAATATCTATTATACACACCAAACAGTCATACAGACTATCTAGTATACACACCAAATAGATATACAGAATATCTAGTATACACACCAGTCATACAGGCTATCTACTATACACACCAAAATATCTAGTATACACACCAAACAGACATACAGAATATCTAGTATACACACCAAACAGACATACAGACTATCTAGTATACACACCAAACATAAATTCAGAATATCTAGTATACACACCAAACAGTCATACAGAATATCTAGTATACACACCAAACAGTCATACAGAATATCTAGTATACACACCAAACAGACATACAGAATATCTAGTATACACATGAAACAGATATACAGAATCTCTAGTATACATACCAAACAGACATACAGAATACCTAGAATACACACCAAACAGACATACTGAATATCTAGTATACACACCAAACAGACATACAGAATATCTAGTATATACACCAAAATATCTAGTATACACACCAAACATACAGAATATCTAGTATACACACCAAAATATCTAGTATGCACACCAAATATACAGAATATCTAGTATACACACCAAACAAATAAACAGACTATCTAGTATGCACACCAAACAGACATACAGAATATCTAGTATACACACACAACAGAATATCTAGTATACACACAAAAATACCTAGTATACACACCAACAGACATACAGAACATCTAGGATACACACCAAAATATCTAGTATAAACATCAAACATACAGAATGTCTAGTATACACACCAAACAGATAAACAGAATATCTAGTATACACACCAAGCAGTCTTACAGAATATCTAGTATACACACCAAAATATCTAGTATACACACTAAACAGACATAAAGAATATATAGTGTACACACCAAACAGATATACTGAATATCTAGTATACACACCAAACAGACATACAGAATATCTATTATAGACACCAAACAGTGATACAGAATGTCTAGTATACACACCAAACAGTCATACAGAATATCTAGTATACACACCAAACAGTCATACAGACTATCTAGTATACACACCAAACAGTCAAACAGACTATCTAGTATACACATCAAACAGTCATACAATCTAGTATACACACCACACAGTCATACCGACTATCTAGTATACACACCAAACAGTCATACAGAATATCTAGTATACACACCAAACAGTCATATAGAATATCTAGTATACACACCAAACAGTCATACAGAATATCTAGTATACACTCCAAACAGTCATACAGACTATCTAGTATACACACCAAACAGTCATACAGAATATCTAGTATACACACCAAACAGTCATACTGAATATCTAGTATACACACCAAACAGTCATATAGACTATCTAGTATACACACCAAACAGTCATACAGACTATCTAGTATACACACCAAACAGTCATACAGACTATCTAGTATACACACAAAACAGTCGTACAGACTATCTAGTATACACACAAAACAGTCATACAGACTATCTAGTATACACACCAAACAGTCACATATAGAATCATTAATGCATGTTAGTTTTGAAAATATTTCCATACAACATTTAATATGCCCTGTGTCTACAGAAAATTTGCACAAGAATAAGGAAACAATGGAGTCACATGACCTACTTTTATACAGCCTTCATGACATACACTAATAGCATTATGTTTTCTGATGTATTTATCCATGACTGATATTACAGAATTCCATAAGCAATTGTAGAAATAATGACTGATATAACATGATGCCTGAAAAATAAGTCACTGTCAAAATTCCATAGTTTTACCAATAGTACCTGTGGATAGAACACCAAAATACTGAGTAACATATTAATCATGTTTTCACTATGATTTCAAGATCTTTATATTCTCATCTTTAAAAAAATGTATTGGATATATTGATGCTTTTCATCTATCTATTTGACATGTGTCCATTGCCAAATCTCCTTCAAAACTTAATTTGCCCATGCGGTGACCATCTCGAAAAGTAGTGTCATGTTTGTATATTCTCTTCATCCTGACTGCACCTGGAGGGAGGGTCAAAAGGTCAAATTCATAACATATCTAAATTCAGTGCCATTTTCAAATATTAAAAAAAAAAATTAAATCATGTAACCATAACTGAAAGATATATCACATAGCTGAGAAAGATCTTGAATTATGTCCCATGAGTCACTAACTTGGGTTGGGGGTGAGCAGTTGGAGGAGGAGAGAATTTTGCAGTAAAAGCATGGAGATTTGTAACATTCGTCTTGTATTCTTAATGACACTCACCCACTGCCTCATTAATCTCCTTATAAACCTTTTCTTGTATGTCTGGGTACTGTGCCATGTGAAACAGGGCCAAGCGCAGGGTCAGTCGAGATGTGTCGAAGCTAACTAAAAGAAGAGATGGCATTACATTTCACAGATTCGTCAAAATTCACTGTAATATCACTGACATCAGACTAAAATTCTTTCGATATACATTTTAATCTGGCAGACAATATTTAGCAAAATGAGTAATCAAATGTTTGAGTTTTAAAGCTGCTAAGAGATTAAGATCTTTAATGCTGTATTAAATTGTATTGATCCTTCCCAGTGCCTGGAACAATCTAAAAATATAGTCAAACCTGTCAATAGCCATCACTCATAGAAAGAGACAAAACTGACCAAAGCACACAGCTGACTTCTGTACACTGATTCATCTTTTAATAATTGGTATGTAAATAAATACTGTCACAGATATCATGATCATTTACATATTATTATAAATATTGTTATGAAGATTATTTTATGAGCACTGTACCACAAAATGGACCCCTCATCCAAGCATTTGTGAAGGATGAGGGGCATTACTGGAGTAAAGATTGAGGCTGAGCATGTATACACAGCATGTTAAAGTGTTCTTTTCTTTGAAGAGCACTGTTTCCGCCAATGACAGAGTAACATGCTGTATATACATGTGATGCAGAAGGCTTTACGAAAAATAATCATAATTATGCGTATATGTTGTTCTCTCCCATATTTATGTTCCAAACAAGATTTCTACAGTAAAACCTGTCTTGAGAGACCACTGCTATGAGAAACAACCTGTTTAGAGAGGAAAGAATTTTCATTAACAGACTTGTTGATTATATAGTGTTACGACCTGCTATGAGAGACCAACTGTCTTGAGAGACCATTATATTTTGGCAGAAGAGGTGGTCTTTCAAGACTGGTTCTACTTTACATTCTGCTCAATTTAATCCATCCTACAAATCATCATCATAAAAATATACTCAAATCTTAGTTTGTTCATGCCATAAAGACAATATTTGGATTAGTATGTTGTCGACTCGCCAATATCGAAAGATAGTCGGAGCATGTGAAAACTCTGTAATAAATAGAAAATCAAAAGAAACCATATGTTGCTATTCACTGTGAACCATGAACTATAACTTCACCTGCCTTTACATACAAGTTTTGAATACTGAATCAATGATTACCATACCAAAAAAGGATGCAACTTATAACTGTTCTTTAACTTTTTTTCTTCTTCAGAAATCTTTAATTGAATGGCAATTAGATCAGGATATCTAACTATATCTGGCACACTGGCACAAAAGGTAATTTCAATTGCAGCTGTGAAAACACAACTACTTGTCTAACCATTCAGAAAATAAATTGGTTTACTTCAACCCTCTACTCTTATGATCAAAACTGCCTCACGTTAAAATTAGACATGTTGATATCTTTTGGTTACTCTGTCCAAGTGACTGGAGTTATGAATATAAGTGAGATAAGAAATGTCTGAACATTGATTCACGTGATTTTTTATTTAATAAAACAATGCCATCCTATGGTGCCTTTCAATGGAGATATGCTCTAGTGACCCATTCAGGAAGGGAGAAACCATTGTTTAGTTAGGAAACACTATCAGCACATCACAAGTGACCATTGCATATAGGACATTTAAATTGGAAATTTGCCAGGAGAAAACTATAATGGACACTCTAAACAGGTGACCCCTGTTTAAAGGTGATCATTAGAACATATTTGACCAGATACCGTTTGGGATGTACAGCATAACCTAATTATACTACCAAATGTTATACATCAATTATTCAGAATATATATCAGGGAGACATGCTTACTTGAAACCCTATGCAGATTAATGGCTTGTTGCTATCTCTCAACATAATTCTTGTAAATTCTTTTCCATTCCACATGATGATGGCAATCATATCTCCCTCCACAAGATATACTAAAATTGGCACAGTTCAATAATACTTTCATTTCCAGCTTTTATTCACAATAATATGAATACTGCTTTTCATTCTTCTGTGCTGGTTATTAACATATTTTTAGAAGTTTATTTTCCATTTTGTCCTAAAATTTCTATAATCAACAGTTTGATCATGCAGACTCTTCGTACGAATGAATAGGTGCAGTTTAAAGCATCTGGGGTGCTGCTGTAAAGTTAGTCTGGTGTCCTGACTAATTTCACCAATTCTAATATGAAACCCAGGTCAAAATAAAACATGGATGAAACAATTATCCAGATTTTTCAGCAATGATCATTTTGCTAGTATGCCGTAAGTCCATATTTTAAGGGTAATTTTTGTATGACAGCAAAATTGTAAGAGTTGACAGGTCTGGATTGTAGGTTTGATATTCATCATAGCATGCCTGGGTTGGCTGCCTGTTGGAAGGAAATTCAGCTCTTACCGCCTCAATATGACATAAATAATAGTTTTAAAGTACAACGAACAAATTAATTAGATGATATACTTGATTTTGTAGTTTTAATCCTTTAATACCTTGATACTTGTGCAGTTAAGCAAGATGTATAAAGCTTTACCTATTACAAATATATAGGATTTCATACCTAAGAAAATATCAGACAATGTCTGGACCAGATGAGCTTCTGTTATTTGTTCCAGGATGTCCTCTTTGTTTTCATGCTTGGCTTCCTTTCTGACCTGAATTAAGTAGTCTGTCAAATCCCGCATATTTCCTGAGTAGAAAAAGGATGAACTTATATATATATAGATACTAACATAGATATCTTAACAACAATAAATACTGTCATTTAACCTGTGTTTCTGATGTTCCACTGAACTTGTAAAAATCACAGAACTGCACCATCTGTTTGTTGTTTATGCACCTGTTTTTTCTAAACATATTATGATTCCATCAGAATTGCCTTTTTCAACAAAACACTCATTTAATTCAATATAAACATAACAATGTCTGTAAAACTTTATTATCTCAAAATGGTGTAGTTTAGTGCTACTTACGATAGATTGTATTTAACAAATTATATTACTTTGCAATATGTTTCTAAGAAACTCAGCTAAACACAGCTCAATACAGATCACTAAAACATGAAATACAGGTCACAGTGACTTAGTTTCAATTCAAGGATGTTAAACACCTCATGAAGCATCTACATATGCAATTAATGTATATGATCAGTCTTCACAGTTAGGATAGTCCTCATGTGCCATCATGCAGGAATATACCAGGACTGAAATTCAAAATAATATTTCTACCAGCCTTCAGGAATATACCAGGATTGAAATCCAACTTACTATTGCTACCAGCCATCAGGAATATAGCAGGATTGAAATCCAACTTACTATTGCTACCAGCCATCAGGAATACACCAGGATTGAAATCCAACTTACTATTGCTACCAGCCATCAGGAACATACCAGGACTGAAATCCAACTTACTATTGCTACCAGTCATCAGGAATACAGCAGGACTGAAATCCAAGTTACTATTGCTACCAGCCATCAGGAATACACCAGGATTGAAATCCAACTTACTATTGCTACCAGCCATCAGGAATATACCAGGACTGAAATCCAACTTACTATTGCTACCAGCCATCAGGAATATACCAGGATTGAAATCCAACTTACTATTGCTACCAGCCATCAGGAATATACCAGGATTGAAATCCAACTTACTATTGCTACCAGCCATCAGGAATACACCAGGATTGAAATCCAACTTACTATTGCTACCAGCCATCATGAATATACCAGGATTGAAATCCAACTTACTATTGCTACCAGCCATCATGAATATACCAGGATTGAAATCCAACTTACTATTGCTACCAGCCATCAGGAATACACCAGTATTGAAATCCAACTTACTATTGCTACAAGCCATCACGAATACACCAGGATTGAAATCCAACTTACTATTGCTACCAGGTATCAGGAATACACCAAGACTGAAATCCAAGTTACTATTGCTACCAGCCATCAGGAATATACCAGGATTGAAATCCAACTTACTATTGCTACCAGCTTTGCTCATAGTATTTTGAATTATGCATTTTTTAAAAAAACTATTACATTCTCTGGTTTTAGCAAGGTCTCATTATTATATATTAATGCTGTCACCAGATAAATCCTAAAACTTTATGCAAGGTGCAGATCAAAACAAGTTTGCATCTAACAACAGAATGTATTCAAAATGTGATATTCCATATTTCTTTGAGTGAATTAAGAAGTCATTGACAATATGTATGACCCTTGCTTTTCCTAAATTCCTATCTATGATAATTTGAGGGAAAATAATACCAATTATAAATTTTAGTTCACCTTGCATTGATTTATTCCATAATAAAACATAACCTATCTGAATAAACAGTCTCAGGATCTCAAATGGGTAATAACTTAATACTTAATTAATGAAACAAGTTCAATAAAGTCCATTATTTGTGAGTTTGGCTCATAAAAGTTGGAAATGTTTTCAAGCAGTTTCATATATTCAATATCAAATCAATACCCATTTGAGATTCTTTTCATCACATTGTTTTTGTTTCAGTGGATGTTTCTATTTCAGTGGAAATTATTTAGATAGAAAAAAGAATTAATAGTTTTATTCATTCTGATAGACAATGCACTGTTCATATGTTGTGCATAAAACATAGTCCCACTAGTAAAAGAAGATTGTACTTTTTATAAACCATAATTCAATGAGCAGGTGTACATCTGAGTATTAAACAGAACATTTTATAACAACCATTGCATTTTTCAAAAGAGAATGATCAATGCATGTGATGTCAAATGATCAATGCATGTGATGTCAAATGATCAATGCATGTTATGTCAAATGATCAATACATGTGATGTCAAATGATCAATGCATGTTATGTCAAATGATCAATGCATGTGATGTCACATTGTTTGATATGGTAGACCTAGAGTACACCCTAAAATGTCACTTTCACAACTAAACATTATATTGTTTGTAATTTTCATGTAAAATAGGATTATTGAAGGTAGATAGATATTCACACATTTTATGTGGATATTTGCATTATATGACTCAAACAGTAGAATGTAAAGAATACATAAACAAATCTCTTTTGAGTCAGATTTGCATAACTTATTTACTGGGTATGATGTGGTTGGATAAAGTTCTGTATATTGGGAGACTGGTTTATGTCCACATTCTTCTGTGAACAGAGGTGAGTTTAATTACTGTAAATTATCATCTAATCCATGCTGGTACATTGTATATAGACCGGATTCTATGCTACTGATATACCCCATCTCCTACAACCCCACTGCCCACATTAGCTATCAAGTGTGCAATATCCGTCCGTAGTTTTACTTGTTGTTGTTCATGGCATGGAGTTTTATGCTATTTTTCTTATGATGGTAGTGTTATACATGACATAACAGACGCCTATGGGGGTAAATTGTCCATATTCAGACAGCCAATATAATTTTTCCTCCATTTCCTTTCACGAGTTGCAAAATGGCCACCAAAATGTTCATTGAAAACAAAACATTCCAGAATGGGGATTAAAAAAGGTTTTACCATGTGATCACAGCCAATCAGTAAAGAAAATAATGCACAATAATTTCATGGGCTGATTTTCACATTAAGTGATATGTTCACATGTTATAATATCATAAATATTAAGCTGCACTCCATAGGCAAAGTGTTACTGTTTACTACTTCTGATCAACTGCATGTGTTCTTGCATCAGAAAATTGAGTAGTAAATTAAAAGTTCAGATAATACTCATTAGCACTCCTCAAGAATATGACAGGATTAATCCATGTTTATAAGTCTAAATTAGGTTGTGCATATAATTGCCAAAGGTGTAGCCCAGACATCCATGCCCTTTGTGCTGTAGATCAGACCTAATGAAATTACATATCTGGTGATTAAAAACTTATGAGATTGTTTTATGACATGCCAACTTTGGCCTAAACATATTTTCAAGCTTTTAGTTTCTGACATTACTAAATATATGTAATACTTCTGCGATGTTGGCATCTTCCAGCTTAGATTACATGCCTGACTCACTTAATTCAAAAAACAAGGCATGGCAGATTAGTTAAACGTTCAAAAATATCTTTACAAAGGGTACAACTGTTGCTCTCTTTAAAAGTGGTTACAACTATTTGCCGACATGGGTCTATCAAATGAATGATGGAATGAGAAGACCAGATGTCTTTAACCCAAATAATTTACGTGTTTTCTTGACCATGTAACCAAAAAATATGCTGGGTTTGGGGTAGAGCCTTTCGTCATAGTTAAAAAATTTAGCCTTTGTATTTTTAATTTAGTTTTTTTTGCATTGTTAAGGTTCTTTTTAAAAAAATTATGATCAAAAAGTTTAGATTTCTTTAAGATTTTTAGGTCTGCTATGGACCCTGCAAATATATACACTTGGCATATTTGCTGCTATTTAAGAAACCAACAGATACCTGACAATCACAGCAAGAAATGTTTAGTAAAGCAGTCAAAATATATGGACAAGTTAGACATTTTAAGTAATGTGTACTGGAATCTGAAACTAATGTTGTGAGAGATTATATAAGTTTATATTCAACTAAAACAGTTTGTAAAGTGCAGTTAGTTTGCAATTTAACTTTTATTACAGTTCAGAAATAATTACAGTTCCAAAACCCATGAAGTTCAAAGGATTCTTTCAAGATCTCTCAACTCGGCATGATCTGTATGATTTTTCTTGTATAATTCTTGGATTGACTCAAATCAGCATTGCATGATGCCCAATTAATGTAATGGTAGCTTTTCCTGTGTTTTGTCTATTAAATCTGAATATTCCAATTTATACTTCTTGCTGACTGTTCTACGTGTTTAATTGGCTTTTTATCTCTTTCATCCTCAAAGTGTGTTTGCTGTCATGAATAACCATTTCATGTGCTGAAATATGGTGTTTAATCTACAACACTAACAACAAAAACAAATACTCCAGTGCAATGATGCATGGATGATGATAATGATCCATGTCTACTCCCCATGAAACAATTACATACTCAGTTAAATTCCTCCATAGGCAATTTTGATCCAGAAAATGAGGTCAAGATGAAGATTTACCCAACACAATGGTTTACATTAACATAATATCTGGGAAAATGATACACACATCATACCCAAGCAAGAAATACTGAAGAAAACGCAAAGGTTAATCCAAATTAATGGAATGTAAAATACAGGTCATGGTAACCTAATATTCAGCATAAGTTGTGTCTGATTTACATTTTTAACATAGCTTTAACAATTTTTTAGTCACATTGCTACGATGTATGCAGTGTGACAGTTTATAGTGATTCTAGCAATGGGCATCATGCCGCAGACATGTAGCATAATGTCACTCTCAGTCACATTATTCGGTTAAAGCTACGTAAAAAATCCTAATAACACACACGTAACACTAACCTTTCAATGCTGAGCATGAAGCAAGGCAGCTATCAGTATCATGTTTGCAAGTCTTTGGTATGACTCGGTCGGGGATTGAACCCACATCCTCCCGCATCCTCAACATAAGTTGTTGTATACCACATTACATATTTAAATACAGACTGAAGTCACTCTGCAAACAGTAGTGTCTGAGAAAATTACCTGAACCTAACCTTAAAAGTATTTATGCCAGGAGATGAATCAAAAGAAACCTTCTTGTGGCAGGTTTGAACAAAAAGAGAAAATCACATGGGCATCGTTTGGATGATCATGTTGATCTCAGTGATCATTGCCATTCATCTACTGAGGTAAACTGAATGAGCAATGTGATTGCATCACTTTTTTAAACTGTTTGCAATAACATATTGGAATGGTAGATAATGTTTTGGCAAGTTGCAGGTAAGTAGAATAAAGTGGATTGGTGACCCATGTTGAGTGATTTTGGATGTTTTTTGCCACAGTCACTATCATACATGTCAACCATTATGCTTTTGGCATAATCATTACACATTTTTCACAAAATTATGCCTTACACATAAATGTAATACTCGCTTTTGTTATATCCCCCTAAAAAAATTAATGATTTGTTTTCTCATTTTTATTAACATTCCACTAATTCCACAGACCGTATTCTAGAAAAGACTGCTTCTATGTAAGACATAAGAGTATGCTTGTCCATAGAATTGCATGTACTTTCCTAAAAGTATTATGTTTTATTTATAACAGCTGAGCTATTTCCAAGAAACATGTTGCTTTCTATTTTCAAACTTTTGACCTCAGTTTCTATCTTTAGTAGCTGTATGGCTTAGCTAAAAGAGAACAGACTGATTTTTATAAGTTTTAATCTTTACTGCAGGGGTTCTTTGTTCTAACATATATCTGGTACAGAACCAGTCTGTAAGTATGTGGTGCTAAACTTTAAGTCAGAATTATTCTAGTAGATGCATGTGTTAGAGTGAGAAAAAAAATTTCAGATAATTTCACAGATGGTTTAGGAAAAGACGAAAAACTAATTCAATGATGAATACATGAATGACAAAATACAGCATTCCATTCTAGGGCAGCTTAATGCCACTTTCAGGCTGTGTGGAAAGTATTTGAATATTGGTCATGGTGGTAAAACAAAGAAACCAATGACTTAGCTCTTTTTACAAACTAAAATACTAAAGGTAACTTTTTTTCTACTGCAAATCTAAATTGTGGACACAAATTTATAAATGCAGAGCCATAATATAAAAAGTTTTAAATAGAACACAGACTACCCCTAGTCGTAGAAGACTACATTGGTCTGTTGTTCAAAAGGATGTTTCCTGATTCCAAAATTGCAGAAAATATGCATGTGCAAGAACAAAATCATCTAACTTTGTAAGGTGTTTAGCAGAAGATACTTCACTTAAAATTTCAGAAGCCATGAAAATTGGGCCATTTATTATTGCAACAAACAGAAGTAGTGATCCTGATGACAAAAAGTTGTACCCAGTCTGGGTAAGAGACTTTGACAATGAAAAATGCAAAGTCAGAGTGATCTTCTTTCATTACCAGAAGTAACTGTTGATTCCACTGGTGAAACCATTTTTTTAATTTTCCTGATAAAAAGCTTTGCATAAACATAAGTTGGCAGACTGTACTGGGGTTTTCAGCTGATACTGCATCAGTGATGACTTGGAAGTCATAATGGAGTTGCATTCTATATTTTGAAAAATGTCTACATCATTGTACATATCAGGTTGTCTCTGTCATATGATGCACAATGCTGCAGGAAAGGATGCTGATACAGTAGGTGAACTCCTGAAGTATCAAGTTGGCACTCTACCTGACAATGTACTTCATGCAGACAGAGTTGATTTTTTTCATCTTATTTCACAGCTAAACACCAAATAACTGTAAGATATAAATTTCATCCTCTGTGTCAGGTTATTGAATGAATATTGGTTTTTTTACTATTCTAATGCTGACTGAAAGATTGTTCAGTGTTGTTAACAAAAATAAAACTGAATTCAGAACCAGGCTTTGTAACTCGTCACTTAGTACACTACTGGTGTGTAAAACATTCATAGTCAGCTGGTACAGGGTGTTTGAAATGCACTATGAGAGTCTGTTGCTTTTTAACACATTAACCCTGAGTAGGAAACACATTTTGGGGACTATTTCTGAATACATCCTAATACATTGACTTCCAAGCAATATTCTATTAGACCAATGCCTAGTTGTGCTAAAAAAATGTTTTCCATTGGTTAGTTTTCTGATGCATGAGCAAAAGGTCAAAAGTTGGATTTGCTTTATTTTTTTTGTTGCTTAACGGACCTATAATTTTCGTATGGAGAAGACTCTTTATTCACATTGTTCACCTGATCCTACTTTTTGCACAGGTTCACCTGTCTGTGTGTGCTTCAGACAGGTCTGCTGTAGATCTGAGGCCATAAAGTCTAAAATCTGGACACAAAATCGGATTGCGACTATGGGCGAATTTTGTGTGGAAAAATACAGGTAAAAAAAATTAGGTTTTTCCCTCTGTATTTTCTAGTGCAACTAAAATGTCCAGATTATTTGGTATCATTGTAGAGCTAAATCTGTCTACCTTTCTATAATACCACCCATGTAAGTGTATCATACATGACCTTGACTCTACAGACCTTGGAAGTAGGCTACTACCCCTTCCCCTGTAAACTTGGAGCTAGGGGTTAAAACTCAAAGTGCTATTTACAACAACAATTTGAAGCAGTTCTTGATGTTAAAAGTTCAGAGTGATAAATAAATGATTTTGTACATATGCTAATTGAATTTTTACTATGTTATATGTGGAATACTCTTTTTCTGCTCGAATTACTCTTTTTGTCAACTTGGATTACATTTTTCCTCTCCAGGTTTGGCATGTATACACTAATGACAGAAAATAATCATGAAAACTCACACTTGAACTCAGATTTTTTATCCAATCATATGTGATAAATGAATGTCTTTGGTTATGCAAATCATTGAGTATACATGATACTATCAGACAATTATATTTCAATGAGCCTTGATAGATGACATTTTACTGTACAGCACTCATGATACTGTACTAACAATTTTACTTACTGTTACCAAGATGTACAAATTGCATGCACTACTGTACATATTAGGTAAATCATAATTACATCTAAAAATGTAACAACAACAACAACATCTAAAAATGTAACAACAGCAATATAATGTAAATAACATGTACACAAATAAATTACCTTCATCAAATAAAGTTTTGTGTTCATCAAATTTCTTTTTCAGCAATACTTTGTGTTCATTCACAAGGGCATTGAACTGCTTGAATTTTTGGGTTGGAAAGTATCTCAGCAGTGGTATGAAATCTTCAAGGATCAGTCCAGATTGAAATATTTCATTGAGAGAGTTCTCCATGTTAATTATCCTTGTAAACTCAGGGTCTTGAAATTCATGACTGAAACCTTCAAAAGAATGCAATGTTAGATAAAATCACCAATTCAGATGTGGATTTAGCATGATGGCATTCAAAGAGTCCAAATGCTGTATAAACAATGTCCTGCTAGTTGTACTTGGATGAAAGGAAAGACAACTCTGGAAAAACTCGAGTATTCAAGGCAAATAAATAATATAATGGTAACCTGTAAGGCATGATCATAAATACATGAAGTACGAACTGCAGACCAAAATTCCACAGTGCATGAGCAGGTCTGTATGGATCTATAAAGTCTGCTAAGATTTATCAATGAAAAAAGAACATAGACCTGCCAGTGAGTTATGGTATGATATATCAGATCTATGTTGTTTGCAATTGGACTGGATTTATAAGAGTCCTATAATAGTCTCTATAATGCAAATCTGACAAAGATTATTTTTGTTTCTCAAACCTGAAGATCTCTGACAGAGTGGCCAACAATTTTATCAACACTTTTTCCATTCACAATGTAGTGACATAATTATAACCTTTATTTAATTTTGGGTAAAACGAGATACTAGTAGAAATATTTAATTAAAGAATTAAATATAACGTCATCCTAGTTTTGTAAATAATTATGGATTCATATAAAACCAAACCCGAAAAAATGAAAACTAGAGCTACAGGTACTTATCAAATACCCATGCTTTTTATTACATATACTCTCTCCCTGACTGTAACCATGGGGTCAAAGACCAAAATCATTGCATATATTGTTTCTACTAAATGTAATTGCATAGATACAGTCTGATGAGAAGAATGAAATATATTTTAAAATGTCACAGAGACTATAACTGTAATTTTTACATTTATGCTTTTTGACACATTCCTTGGGAGTAATAACTAGAATTTTACATACCGGTATATGCTTTTTGATGTACTCCTTGGGAGTACTCTCCCTCAATCACTCACACCTGGATAATTCATGAACCCACTTATAACACAGGGTCAGGCATATATCCCATTTATATTTCTCTAGAAAATAACAAAAAATGTTGCCCCAATTTGTTGAATGTAAATAAAATTGCAATCAAAACAGAAAAATGAAACACTGATAAATTTGCTGTGTATCAGAAATGGAAATTTTGGATCATTGTCATTCCAGTGTGTCTTTTGTTGTATAAACACTTACTTTGATTGATAAACATTGGTTTTTTCCAAAAAGATATCTTATTCCTGAGTAATATTTTCCAAGTTATTTGTCAGTGCTAAACCCCTAATTTGTAAGGACAGCACTCATTTTGTTATCCAGCTGACCATTCATTGATCAAGTGACAAAAATGATATTTGTCCAGTGCCAACAAAAATACTACAAGTCATCTGCACATGTCTGAATATAATGCCTTAACTTGTGTTTGCAACACTCAATTTGTTTTCACAGCTGAAAACCCTTTGATTTGATCTGCAAATCTACAATGCCAAAGTACTACATTCAGAAACCCTTTGATTTGATCTGCAAATCTACAATGCCAAAGTCCTACATTCAGTTAATAAAAATAATCTGAAATCCCTACAATCACGACGCAAAAGTCATAACCAGTTAATATAACTTTGCATTGTATGTTATGAAGTCAAATAATGCAAATTCCTTGCAATAATCAGGTCTCATAGGATGAGAGAAACATTCAACCAATGATCTTTCAAATTAACAAGACAGTTATATAACAAACTTGCATACAAACCTTTCACCAAAGCATACGGTACATATTATGTTGAAAACTATAGAAGCTATATGCAGGGCTGGATCAAAGGGTTCCTTCTCTGTCTTTAATATGTTAATACCTTTTTGTAGAGCTAAGTGAACTCTCTTCTCCAGGTCCTTTCCTTGCATATACTGCCTGCAAATAAAACTTAAGAGTGTCAAAGTTTATACTTTTATTACATAAATTACATTAAGAGTTATTACATTATTACATTAAGAGTGTCAAAGTTTATATTTTTATTACATAAATTACATTAAGAGTTATTACATTATTACATTAAGAGTGTCAAAGTTTATACTTTTATTACATAAATTTATAGACAATATAAACATTAGCTTTATGGAACATTCAAGAATACTTAACTGTGATAGAATTGCTGTATTTAAAATTAATAAATAATAAATGGGTTAATTATATAGTTATCATCAGTAGTATTAAGAAGAACATAGCTAATACACTGCTTTTCTCAATATACATACTCAACAAAACAAGTTGCTATATTCTAGCTCAAACAGTATAGAATTTATTGCTAATGTAATAATGTAATAACTTTTCACAAATGTCGCATCAAGAATACTAGTTTTAAGACTGACATAAAAATTGTAAACTTGCTAATACTACATCAATGAAGCAGCAAAGAGGGCAGACCTTCTGCTGGAATGTCATTAGCTTAAAAAATAAAGCTTCCTATGAAAAATGAAAAATACCAGGTCAATAACGTCAAACAAAAGCCTCTAATTAACCTATAGTTTCTCTACATGGTTACTTTATCCGTTGTTAGTGTTTTTAAATTTGTATATGCATTTGTTTACCTACCAAACATTTCACTGAGGTCGTGCCCTCTCTGCTGCTGTAATTAGATCATTATTATATCAATAATGTTAGCTGAATCTTACACAGCTAGATAGGTCAAGAGCAATTAGAAGCAATCAAATAATATCTTCCAGTTTGTGATTCTGTCAGACAAAAATTACAAGAATGTAAGGAGTCTCACATAGATTTTGCAGAGAGTTCTCAACAATTATTCAGACCTTTTATTACACCCCTTCTTCCTCAAGTTGAAAATATAGCTGGAAAAAACTGAAGAAACATCAAAACTTTTAAAAAATCTTCCTGGTCAAATACCTCAACCAGGAAAACATATGACTAAAGAGTAAGTAAAGTAATGAAAAAATGGTCAAAGAATTAAGTAATAAGATTTAATGAAGATGCTTTACAAACAATCGATAAAACCGATCCAGATGAATTTCAAACTCTTGTTCGTATGTACTATGAAAGGAGGAGAAAATATTGAAACCAATATTTGGAATATATAGTAACAATAGATAACACTAGGATGATGTGTTTTATAAAATTATAATATATAACACTAGGATGATGTGTTTTATAAAATTATAACTACAACAGGTCAAATAGACACAAAATGTGTACTATATATAGAATACATCAATGTGATAAATGATGTCTATGGTCAAAATGAGAAACAAAAACGGAAACAATGAAAGAATGAACAAGAACAGCATTAAACACAACAGAAAGAAATTCTCCCATCCATTCAAAAAAAAAGGGATAAATTTAGACCTGGAACTTATGAAAAAGTTAAACATATTAATGAGGATGAATTAACTGAATATACTGCTGATGATTCTAAGTTTTTGTCTGGTATGTTACCATAACATTTTGGATTTTCAAGGGATGATTATCTTAAGATCTTTAGAATCCGTCATAATAAGGGTATCAACTTCACATCTGTAATAGATCGTTGTTGTAAATATTTATTATGTTACATCATGAAAGTGACATGCTTGATCAATAGCATTTACTAGATATTCTCCAGGTTTTGGTTGATCTTGTTTGTCAAGTCGGATATCAAGGTGGGTTCCAGGACCACAATACTTATATCCAGGAAGATGTTTTTCACCTGGATATTTAGTCCATGGGGTTCCTGGAAATTTTGGGTTTCTGTTGATTTTTACATTAATCTAGCAATATCATTGCCATCTTAATGTTAAATTTGAGGTAAAATCAAAACCTTTTTCCTGTTACATATTGCACATTTTCCACAACATTTTATTTTTCCATTTTTTTATATATACATCTGTGGCTAAATAAGTGATTGGAGTCTTAACTCTACAATGTAAACAATATAAATACATATATTTGTAATATGGATGTAACTGATTCCTCAGTGACATGAAACAAGAACCAGTCATATATCATCCAGCGCTACCAAATTCTATCAGAATGATAATAATATGTCCATCTGGAAGTGGAACGATACTATTATTACTTAATTTGATAACGAGATGGCTCAAGTGGAATAAATTATATTTTGTGGTACCACCTGTAGTAGATCAGAGATGCTATGATGTTCAAAAGATTTTAATAAGAACGCAAAATTATTAAATGAAGAAATTGACAAAATTATAAATTGTATCACTGATATTGATAAAGTATCGAGTGTTGATGAACTTGATGGATTTATTAATAATTTGGTTTTTTTATGATGATGTATTGCTGGATAAACAATCAAATCTGGCAAGAATATTTCTCAAGGCAGAGATAAAAATACAAATTTCTGTTATTCAGTGATATACACAAATTTTTAAAGTGATCAGAGATAATTGCAATTTTTAGCTTGTTAATGGAGTTGATACACACACTTTAACAATTATTCATCAAACTTGGTGTCAAGGGATATGGATATAATTAAGTTAAAAAATTTCTTTTCATGCGTGCAAGCTACCCCACATGGATTTATAACAGAAGAAATTACATGATCCTAGATCACATTATCGTATAGGTCTTGATACAATTTTTGGTTGAATGTTCTAGTTACAGCACCAGAGAGGGCATGACCTCAATGAAACATCCGGTGGGTAAACAAAATGCACATACAAATTTGAAAACACATACAACAGATAAAGTAACAATAAAACTAACCCAATTAAAGAAACTCAGTTTGTTTGAGTTTTCGGTTTGGCATTATTGACCTTGTATTTGTCATTTTTGTAGGAAGTTATTTAAGCAAATGACATTTCAGCAAAAGGTATATTCACCCTTTCTGCAGATAATGATGTTACTAACAATTACTGAAACTAAAAACCATTTCCAAACAGTGTGAACCATGTCCACAGTTGTGATAGAAGCCTAGAAACTTATCTTTGATTTTTAAATTGAAAATATTATTTGCATTACTTCTATGCCATATACCTGTAATTATATGATCTTTAATCAATTGCAAATCACTTTATTTTTATGTTCCTAAAGCGTAATATTTTATTATGGTATTCATGGTATCAATCTAAAAGGAAACTAGAGGTGAGTAGCCAATATCTTTGCATCAAAAAAGATTGAGTTGGAACCAGTGCTGTGAAGTGATTATAACCAGTTATATTGTATAATTTTTTTTATACAAGTTTGTTTATGTTAACTCATTTAAGACTTAATTTTGTATCACATTTTCCTAATCACTCCTCCAAATCAAGAAAACCTGGTTTTGGACAAACATAACATTTTACTTGCATTTTGTAATTCCAAACAGTGGTAAACATGTTTCAATGTCAAGATGGAAGCTGAAGTAAATGAATTGATTTATGGTTTATTAATTGAAAAGGGTAATGGTACCATTCCAGCAAAAATAAAAAAAAAACAAATCAAGTTTGTTCAATCAATTTATCTAAATGCTTCATATTTATTACTGTAACAATAGCATATTTTCTTTATTTCATTAAATGATAACCTCATAACTTTATACACTTACTGATTATAACAATAGAAAATCATAAATATAATAACATGTACAGATGAAGATCTTTTATTCAAAGGACATCTTGCTTGAATATAAGTACCACTACTATGACTACTACTACTACTACTAAGGGGCCCTGAGTGGTCGAGTGGTCCAAAACACTCTCCATTACAGATCACTACCATTTCACCTCTGTCTGCATGGGTTCGAGTCTCAGATTCGGTCAATGTGGGTATGTGACAAAGCTTGTCAGTAGCTTCTCGTGGGTTGATGGTTCTTTCCGGGGGTTTCTCAGGTTCTTCCTCCACCATTAATACTGGCCACCATGTATAGCCTAAAATTATCGTGTGCTGAGAAATGGCGTTAAACAATACAACAACAACAACTACTACTACTAGTATATACCAATAACAATGGCATTAATAATAATACTAAAAGAATGTCCATCTTGTGGAGGTACTAACCATGAAACATATCAAGCATATTCAAACCAAAAATACTCTGAAATGAAAAATGTTGGGATGTAACAGGGCATAATGGATGACACAAGAATTTATGATATAAAACATGAATCATATAAGTACATAATAAGCCAAATTGTTTCTTTTTAGATATTGCTCATTTTAGTTTCTGGCTCCATCCCTATAAGAACTGATTATATGGAATTCGCAGGCTCTTTGTATCATTATACATTAAATATGACTGCCAAAGTTAATATTTGCAAATGTATGAAAGCACCCAACAAAATGAGACTTTATTAGACTTTGTCAGATACGACAATTTGGTGAATGGTCTAAAACACTTGAAATGATGCCATTAAAGGTCCACAATCATTTCAGCTTAAAATCTCATATCAACATCAATAATTCACAGACATTGTGTTGTACATATATGTTGTTGTAGGGTTTAACACCATTTTTCTGCACAAGATAGGCTATACATGGTGTATACAGAATTAATAGAAAATAATCACAAAGTTGATTTACTGGGTTTACTCATGGATCAGTAATAAGTAACGTTTCTGATAATGATTATTTTCACATAACACTTCAAGAACCTGATGAAATTGTAAAATTTCAGACGTTATGCCATGATCGTCTTGTATTCAAATTGATATGTAAACTCTTCCCCAAAATGATAATAAATGTTTTACACACTATTTCTCATACTTTAAAAAAAATTACAAAATCCAAGTGCAAAAAAAAATACACGTACATACATGTATATTGAAAATTTCAGAAACCACACCACGATCATATTAATTTCAAATTCATACATGATCTCTACCCCAAAATAATAATGAATTTTTTAAACACCGTTTCAAGTACTTTTGAAAAAGAAAAATTTCATGTGCGAATGAATAAGCAAAGTTTCAGGACCTATGCCACAAAAATGTTATATCTGAATTTGCAAAATCGTGGGGCACATTATAGCAGGGTCGCAATGTATTAGTAGTAATGATCGCCATTTAATTTTCAATGGGACACAACCTAATATGTAAGGAACTGGTGAATTGATGAACTTACAGTGAATTGTAAATATCATGAAACTTACCAGTGAGTACACATTGTAATAATTAAGTCCAATTAGCCACTTCAAATTTTAGCAACTTTCCCAGATGAGTAAAATATATGTCTACTTCTCTTTCTCTGAAAGTAACCTAATATTCCTTTCAAGATAAAAACTTTAATTTGGATTTGAAGTATGAATGTGCTTTTCATTTGCCAGCTCTGTTTCTTTTTTTCCCTTTCTTCGTTTTCTCTTAGCATTTGCATCTCTCTCTCTTTTTCTTCCTTATCTAATTGCATTTTGTATCTGTTTTTCATTTTCTTCTTTCCAGTCTTGCTCTCACCTATTTCTCATCATGTAACTGCATTTGTTTGGTTTGTAATTGTTTTTGTTTTTCTTGTAACTGCATTTGTCTTTCTCTTTTCCTTCTGCTTGTAATTATTTTTCTTGTAACTGCATTTGTCTTTCTTTCTCTTATACAAAATCAAACACAAAATGTGTTCTCTGTTCTTTGTTTCAATGACAGACTTCAGTCCAGCATACCTATCCAGCCTAACCCATGTGTATAGTTCAGCAAAATTCATATGCTTATCTTCTGGCAATCGTATACTCATTATTCCCACTATGAAAATGAAGTCATATGGACAACGTTCTTTTGCATACAGGGCCCAGCGATATGGAACAAATTGCCCACTGAAATTAGACACAAAGACACTGTGGTCCCTTTTAAGAGTGCTCTTAAAACTCACCTTTTTCGACTGCAGGACCTAATAATGTTTCTGTATCTTATTTGTTTTCAGAATGTTTATATGTTTTTCAATTTCATGGTTTTTGTTTTTTGTTTTTCTGTAGTGTAGTCATATCATTATAGATGTAAAGCGCTTAGAGCTTCTAAAGATTAGGCGCAATACAAAGTCCTCATTATTATTTTTATTATATTAGTGATGAGAATCGGTCAGAAATTCATAATCGATAATTGGTTCCCCTTAACCAACTGATCATCGATTATAATTGGTTACTAAGAGCAAATTTTAATTTTTGTTAAACAGTTATATCTTTGATCAAGAGTTCAATATGTTTATAAATGTACAGAAGTAATCTCTTGTACTGACCTGACAATAATATTACATTGTGTTACATTTGCTCTACAACTTTTTTAAATGAATGCAACTTTTTATGGCTGATCAGTCATATGTAACTGAAATACTGCTACAATCCCCCGAAATTCATTCATTCATATGTGATGTGTCTATATTTTAAAATATAGAAGGACATGATTTTCTTGTTTGTCATTATTTATAAATACTACAAAAGATGTTGCAATTTAACTGAAACAAATCAGCAAAATGTGTTTAAATGTATTAACTCAACAATTTAACAACTTGACCATGTAATAAAGACTATATGTTCCTAATTATGAATCAAAAGGTTTCATATTTGTAGTTTTGAAGGGAATTAATAAATTTCAGGACAATATTAGTGGCAGGGAGTTTTACTAACCTGTGTGCTTTGCATACACCTAAAAAGTAGTCTCCCTTTACACACAATTGATTATGGAGTTCACAATCGATTATCTTATTGGTTTGCTTAACCAACTAATGATCAATTATAATCGATAATTGGAACAACACTGATATATATATATATATATATATATATATATATATATATATATATATATATATATATATATATATATATATATTAATTAGTTCTAACGGATAGGAGTACCAAAAATACATAACTAATAATAATTATACAATGCCATAAAGACAATCTAACTGTTCTACTTTTTGAAATTTCACATACCAAGGGCCATCCAAAAGATTAATTCTAAATAAACAAAATTTCAACTGTAATGTCCAGGCAGCTCATCTGTAACATCAGTGACCACCATCATTATCATTCATGTCTTCAGTTACCACTGTGGTTACCATCCATAACATCAGTGTCCACATCAGTTACCATCCATAACATCTGTGACTACATCAGATACCATCTATGTCATCAGTGACCATTGTAGTTACTATCCATAACATCAGTGACCACATTGGTTACCACCTATAACATTATTAACCACTGTAGTTATCATCCATAGCACCAATAACCACTGTGGTTACCATCCATAACATCAGTAACCACTGTGGGTACATCTATAGCATCAATAACCACTGTGTTTACCATATGTAGCATCAATAACCACTGTGGTTACCATCCATAGCATCAACAACCACTGTGGTTACCATCCATAGCATCAGTAACTACTGTGGTTACCATCCATAGCATCAGTGATCACCATAGTTTGAATGGATAACACTGTGGTGTGGAGATGATCCATAAATTTGCTCTCCTGTACATTTTATAGTGGTGGTTTCAAATGGTGAGTTCCATTTTCTAGTGTCATTTTAGAAACTAACTAAAAACCATAATCTCTTGTTTAAGTTTGAGCTGATTAAGTATTTTCCTATTTGTTAATACAATACTGAAATACAATACTGTAATAAAGGTACTCCTAACAGTTAAAAAATCAATTGCAATGTATTATCCATGCTTCATATCTCCATCCTAACACAATTCACAGATACACTTGCAAATTTGAAACCAATTACAATATTAAAGATAAAATTTAGGAATGTCAAATTTCATTAGCTTTTAAAAAGACATCTTGCAGCGAATACCTCAAAGCTTTGCTAGCTATTTTTCTTTGAAGTTTCCATGTGGGGCCATACTCTCCAAATGCAATATCATTTCCTCCATCAGTGAAAAGATCAACTGAAAATTACAAAAAGGACAAAGACATCAGGGCCTAGGTACCAAACTCAAGGCGAAATCATTGCAGTAAAGTGTTAGATCTTCCAGCATAAGGGAATGGCAAGTCATATAGTGAATGAATTACCCTAGCTTCATATTGATTAATCAGATGTATGAAAAAAAATTCCAGCAATAGGTTAAGAAATTAAAATCTTTAAGTAAAACATTAATGCAAAGTTTGTATTATTGTGATCTTGACCCCAGGGTAAATGAAGCAAAAATGCAAGTCAATAAATGGACATCATCATAATTATTCATGCCAAGTATAGACAAACTTTAAGCAAGACCTTAAGAAACTATCACCATAATGTTGTTGCCATTGTTAGAAAAGTGACTGCTTCTCTTGGTTCCTACTAAAAATCTTTTGCCTGAAATATAGGTTCCTCCAAAACATGTCCCAAAAAGGTCATCTATTGAAAAGTTGCTTAATTGAGATAATCACACCAAATAATTACTATATTATATTTAAAATCAAAGTTATTCCTTGCAATATTTACCAAAATATGTTCTGTTTGTTGTAAAATCTCACAAAAATCCAATAAAATAGACTTGAATTTAAACAAGTTTCATATCATACCTTCTTTGGTTGCCTGCATAACTTAACATATAGCATCAATGACTATATTGCTATTTTGTTTCTTGCATAATTACTGATCATTTCACATACACCCAGCATTACAGTCTTTGAAGAAAGCTTAACAAACATGTTGAAAGACAGCTGGGGATAAATGTCTAAGCAATTGGAATGTACTTCATGGTCATTTTGCTACATCTTTGTTTGAGTTCTGAATAAAAGATATGCCCTAATTGTCAAGCAAGAATATTATTAAACTATAAAGCATAAATCATTAATGTTCAACCTAATTTTGAAAAGAAATTTTGTTTTTAAAAGTAGACCTATCTGTTAATACTTATCTGATCACACTAACATCAGACTTGCCCTTATTCCTCTCCAAATAATGCCCTACATAAAGGCAAAAGAAACAACTCTTACATGTTTACTTCCCTTTATATTTGCTAGATTGTTACCATAAATCCAGATGTAACAATGTTTCACTTGAGCAAAACCTATGATGAATTGCTTGCATTGCAGGGAAGGGTGAAAGGGAGTTTTAGTGGGGATCAAGTAAGTACTAATGAAGAAGCAATTTACTAAAACATTTATTTCTCCATTGAACACGAAGCCTGGTCACCTTAACATTAGGAGAATAAGTAAAAGAAGGAGGAAATGCCTTATGACTCTACCATTAGGAACACGATTCAACAAGGTTGAACTTCTAATATCAGTTCATAACAACAAAAGAGAAATTATTAATACATGTGCTAGAGAGATTCTAATGGGATTAAGGACTTGTCTATTGTATTTCTATCAAATGTTTTCCTGGTGAATCCAACAAAAGTAACAAGTTCCTGTCTGGGTAAATATGTGCTTTAATGAATGGGATATGTTCACACTCTGGGCAACTATCACTGGTTAAATGAGATCCAGTTCTCTCCTTTGTGAGGCCAAGTCAAGCAGATAGGAGCTAGAGAAAGCAGTCCAGGCATGTCACATCCAATCAAATTCACAATGTCTTGATTTGTGATGTTATGTTCAAAAGGTAAGGCTCATAGAAATGGCTCACATTTCATGAGTTGAAATTTTCAATCCCTGATACTGAATGAGTTCCAAGTACTCTGATATGACAACTCCAGAAGGATTATGGATGTGGAATTATGTCTCGTTTTCCTGCCTTCTCTGGCAGGAATAGCCTTTTATAGATGCTCTCTTTGCGCTACAGATAACATCTGAGAATGCATATGGCTTCCATCCTCTGGATGTACTGATGGAGGAGAGGGAAAAAGTAGGCATTTATTACTTGCCATTGATAACAATGGCACAAACACCATACATACCAGAAAGCATAACTTGATCCAGAAATGGAGAGACAGAGATCATCAGGGTAAATTTGTTATTTCGCCCTGTCATAAATATGTCCTTAAGCAGCCCCAATTGGCACATCATCTAACAAAAGACCGGTCTCTGTGAAGCAGCTGTCCTCTCATCAGTAATGAGTTGGCTAAGGACACTGAACCAGCCTGGTATCTGTTAGACTTGAATAATTATCTGGTATTGGTCACACCATCAAAGGTAATTCCATATGAGAAGACAAGGGCCGTGTGAATTTGTACCTTCTTTTTTTAGATGTAACTAAGCATGATTTCTCTGACAATATCAGAAATCTCTTTCATCACAGTCATTCCATCCAAGTATTAAGACATTAATAATTGCTTTTGATTTAAAGAGTTTGACAAGAGGAGCCTTCTCTAGAAATGTCCACTTGCCTCAGACAATCAAAACATCCTGTAACAAGTATGCTTCCCAAACCAACAAACTGGTATTTGTATGTATTATTAATATATTATTAATTAAACGGAAGCTCCATCAATCCACCTGTCAAGTGCCAGCTAATGTCATGTCCAAGTTAGAAAACAGTAATCAAATTATACTGAATTCAACAAAAGGTAACAAATATGATATTCAATATAAGCATCTCGTTTCATGTTTATATTTATTTTACCATTGTTCATTACATAGATGACTTCACGAATGTTCAAATCTACTTTATAACCTACAAATTTATTTACCACACAACATTTTGTCTTCTTGTTTTATGAAATTTAGGACCATTTCATTACTGACAGGATAAGTAGCATGTTCTGGTAATTGGTCCAGTGGTTATGAAGTACATTGTTTCACACAATGACTGACCAACCCAGAATTTGCAACTTCCTGATTGGGTAGTGATTGCAAAATTCACTTGATGATCATATATTTTCACTACCGGTTTTGAATGGGGCAAGTGACTTTTTTTCAACTGTACAAAGAGCTTGGGAAATTCTATATGGTACGTTACAGTTCCATCAATAAGTCTAGCATAATAGACAAAAATATCTACAAAAAAGAAAAAGTACATAATATCTTAATGGTACCTACTGTTGCTTCCCAAACTTTACAAAAATGAAGCAATCATTATTAGTTATGTGTCATTCTAAGCATACTGTATTTTATTGTAAAAATTACCTGAATAAGAGGACATTCTATTGACAAAGTCTGTGCTCTTTTTCACCAACACCTCCATGGCAGTATCAATGTCGTTTACCATTATAAATCCGAATGGTCCTGGAAAAGAAATGCACATACAAATGAAATGTAGGAAATTTCGTCATTAAGAAAATATTCTAACATTTTTTAAATGGATACTGGAATGTATAGGCTGGAAAATACAGGTAAGTTATATGACTTCATTCATTAATAGACCACTAAATACAGGTAAGTTATATGACTTCATTCATTAATAGACCACTAAATACAGGTAAGTTATATAACTTCATTCATTAATAGACCACTAAATACACAGGTAAGTTATATGACTTCATTCATTAATAGATCATTAAATACACAGGTAAGTTATATGACTTCATTCATTAATAGACCACTAAATACAGGTAAGTTATATGACTTCATTCATTAATAGACCACTAAATACAGGTAAGTTATATGACTTCATTCATTAATAGACCACTGCCAGTATCCTGGATTCATCTTCTTCACCATTATGACTACATGATTTAATGTTCTTGGAACTGTAGTTCAAGTACACTGTACACTACAGAGCAGGCATTTTAAAATGTGTGTAAGCAAGTCAGAAAAATTTTTGAATTTGTTTATTCTACACAGTGACAGCTAATTCATTTTTTAAAAATTGACACAGATATATGAAAATAATAGTGCATTTGCAGAAAATACATATAAATATTTTTATGCTGAATAAAGAATGAACTATTGGAATTGATACCATTATATGATTCTTTTACACATGGTTGACTGTTGTATAAAGAACAGCTGAAATTGTTGCCATCAGGTTTATATAATTGTTACCATCAGGTTTATATAATTGTTACCATCAGGTTTATATAATTGTTACCATCAGGTTTATATAATTGCAGAATTCTTTGACAACAGCCGTCATACCATAATGTGGAGTTAGCACCATAAATAGGTATAGGTAGATGCTTTCTACAATAGAAATTATACCTTCAACCAGAATGTTCTTGAAATATTAGAGGTTCTCATCTCAGTTTGATTGTATAAAATTATTTATCTTATGGTATATATCCATTAAAAGAAACTAATTGTACTTCAAAATGAGTAAATTATTTGATTTTTTGTTCTCGATTAACTGGCCAAATCTTTATTGGTCACCATAGTACATATTTCTTTGGTTAAAATGTTTCTAACCAAGTACATGTCCAGGCTCCATCAACCAAATGAAAATAGTTTATTGTATTTGTTATTTATTTTTCTGTTATTTAGTAAAAAAAACTAAATTAAAAAATAATTGTTTAACTGTATTATTAATTTGATTTTTTTTACATTTCACAGTGTACAAAAAACTTCTGCAACACTGAATCCCTCTAATGTACCTATAGCTCTCTATCTCTTGTTTATGCATCCAAAGTTCAAAATATGCTTTTTATTGATGATAAAAAATAAAAGACAACACATTCATCAATGAGATGATGACAAATTGATATCATTTCTGTTTGATGTGTAGATTGTTTTTAACCAGCTGAATTTGTCCTTTTAAAATAAAACTTTGTATTAAAAAAATCAATCATGATTTTCGAAACCTTTTTAAACAAGAAATCAAAAATGATCTGAATTCTGAATAATGTCCGTATTTATTTTTGGGCAAGATGTACGATCCTACAGAGTATTTAAAACCAGGAATAAACATGGTTAAAAAGATGCCCTGTGTTCATTTTAATTAAAAACTATTTCAATACTTTTGTGTCATATGTTGTTCCCAGTTATTCTGTTAATTTATTAATTCTCTATGGAAGCAATGCACATAACCAATAATGTAATTTATTTTATCATGGTACTATTTTTCTAACACAGGTCCTTGACTTCAGGTAGTTATACCAGTCATAATGGTCACCCATACATCACTGTAGCAGACATTTCAATTCTCTTACCCACAGCAAATTTTTTATATGAAAGTCCGGTATATAATTGTTACCTGCCTTCCTGTCAGTAGCCATGTGTTTCCTAACCAGTAGCAGTTTCTTCCTACTCTAAGTGGTCAGTGAAGTGTTTCAACAGTGACTTTTGAAATTTTCTCACACCAATTCACATGATATGTCTTCATCTCAATAATACTTAATATGGAAATGAAACCTTTGTTTGATGAGCAAGCCATTATTGAGATGAAGGCATATCATGTGAATTGATGTGAGAAAATTTCATAGTTCAGTTGCACTCACTGTGCTCCAGTCACATTGTTAGTCTAACTAAAAGGTGCCAACATATCAGGTTCTTAAGCATGGTGATTTATGTTCTTACAAGAGACGGTAAATGCAATTCATATGGTGGAAGTTAGTCAGAGAAAACAGTGCTATCACATAAAAAATGGCAGTCGCTTTTGTGCCAGGGTAAAGGGTAAACTTTGATTGGTCAGTAAATTAAAGTTATCTCTGATAAGAAACGTTCCTCTTTGAGAAGAGACATAAGGGTCAGGAGTCAATCAATAGGGTATATACAACTTGTTTATACAGGCAGGTCAAGTTTATGTTCAGAGGTCACAAAATTAAGAATGTATGACTTTTTTGAATCCCTGTTAATCACAGGTTCCTCACATAATGAGTCTTCAGATATTGGTAACGTGAGAAACTAGGTAACTACAGATCTTATTTTTGAATAATGAATGGCTGTTTCTAAGCCCAAATTTATACAGGTTGGCCAAATAAAGAATTGGTCCTCTGTTGTAGTCATGAGTCAATCATCAGCAACAATTAGTGTTTTGTTTTGGCACACAAAATTAGAGCAGTGATTAGTAGAAGTCACTGGATTAAAGTGAGCTGATACACAGTAATCTTGTGGGCAATAAAATTTTGAGAGAGAACATATACATCTATATTTTGAGTGGTGTAAATAAAACAATCTTGTCAGAGTATGAATAATAACAATAATAATGAAAAACTATTATAATTATGATTGTTATTATTCTTAGCAAGAATAATGATTATTTAGTTCATGCTTTTTCTTCAAACGTAAACCTCTATACAGAGGTAAATTTGTACTAAGGCCTGTATTGTATTTTGCAATATGTAGCTGGGATTAACAGATTTGACTGTACATGAATGTTGAAATGTCACAATCTGTCAACATGAAATAGATAACAGGAGTTTTAAGCCAAAAAGGTTTATCAAAGGGTATATAACTTTTTTATCTGTCTTCTTCATTTTCAAATTCACTTATAAATGATTCAATATTTAATTATCAATTGAAACAAATTACAATGAAAGCATATAATTTAGAAACAAAAAAATGTTTGCATGGCATTTGTAGACATGAATTACAATACACCAGTATAACCACACATTTTGATTCAAAAATACATATTAGCATTGGTACAAGGTACAAGAATAATAAATTCTATATAAGTATAAAATGACAGCATTATACATATTAGGATATGCACTATTAATAGCAAATCACAATATATATGGTATATATAATTACGGTTGTGATTCCCTTCCATACAACTCAGGCAAACACTGAATTTGTACAGGGCATCAATCAACCTGCACAGTACCATTTAAAAATTAAACGGAAGCTTGGATGTACTTGTATATATATATCAAATACAGTAGTAGTACTTCCGGAAAGATGACTACTATTGCTTAACTGTTTGTACTATTTTCATGATATATGTGGTTGTTGTCTATTTTTGTCTACGTTATTGTGTTTCATCAAGAATTGGTTGTTCAGTTCGTATGAGTTTCTTCATCTCCTTGTTTTGGAAACGAGAACAATTCAAATTCTTCTCAGTTGTCTTGCTCAACTGTTAAGACGTCATTTGTTTTTTTATTAAAACGCCATCACCTGATCGCCAGTCAACTCGCTTATGCTTTGATGGACCCTCATTAATTACATTAAATGACAACACATTGGCTCCTCATACTACATTGTGCTCAAGACTAAATGTACTGGGACTACATTAATCATTATTTAAATGTAAATGAAAGCGAAAAACGAAACATTGTTTCAAAGGTGGCCAGCGTAGAACTGGAAGAATTCCAGTTATCTCGCTTTCGCCTGTAACAGATGAACAATTTAAAAATTTAGGCGTTACTTTTTATAACCATGGTGCAAATTCATCTTAAATCATCAAATATCCCAAAGATATGACTACGTATTGCATTATTCAATGCCCAATCAGTAGGATCACAGGAAAAGCACACAGAAATATTTGGTATGCGGAGAACTCGCCCCATGGAGAACTCGCCCTGGGAGAACTCGCCCCATGGAGAACTCGCCCTGGGAGAACTCGCCCCAGCGTATCAGGAGAAGTCGCCCCAGAGTGGTTGGAGAAGTCGCCCCACTTCGTATGGAGAAGTCGCCCCATATCCCAGATAACCTTTTTATAGCAGAATTAAAACATCTTTTACGTGATTTATATTTAGATTTTTATTTAAACTCGATCACAAAAAAAAAACAATATTATAGTAATATTTCTAAGACGAAATTCAGTTTGTATATAATATAATGAATGACGACAGTATAGTGTTGATATTGAAGTGCTTATTATGTGCTATGTTTGGGAATAGACACTTCGATGATTTATCGGTAACTTGTAATGACTGACGACAGTATAGTGATTACAAATGATGATTAGTCAAACACTAATATTATTATGAATCAACAAGATTATTTTCAAAAAGTTGAACGTCAATTAAATGATGTAAACTACTACAAACATATTGTCAAAGATCCGTCAATGGAAATTAAATTTTAAAAAATCAACATGCATTAATGAGATGGTAAAATAAATAATTCCGTATATGAGGAATTTGATACTTTCTCTCTTAACATGCGTACACTTCAATTCTAGATGTTTCCCAAAACTCATAATGATACAACAACTTTCATTAAAAAGTTGGAGTCTATTCCACAGATAGGATTTCAATCCTGGTATTATTAGATGTAACATCACTATATACCAAATTTCCGCATGCAGTTGGTATTGAAGCGTGTTCAAATTTTCTTGATTACAATCCTGATAATAGCCCACTATCTTGTGAAGATATTTTTATAATATTAAAACTTATCTTGGAAAATAATTATTTTCAATGTAATAATACGAAATACATATACATAATGGGTACGGTAATGTGTATTAATATGGCTCCTTCATACACTTTCCTTTCATGGGTAAATTTGAAAAGGACTTTCTTCAAAACGAAAAGTTTAATTCATCTCTTTGGTTCAGATTTTTCGATGACATATTTATATCTGGAAGCAGTCAACAGCAGAAATGTAAAATTTAGTTGATCGCCTAAATCAATTTTACCCGACAATAAATTTTACTTATACTGCATCTAGTACGCATGTTTCATTTTCAGATGTAAATGTGATATAAAATATTGATAACACTATCTCTGCAAATATTCATACCAAGGAAATTAAAATCCACCAATATGTAGAATATTCTTCATGTCATCCCATGTCATGTAAAAACGGTATACCGCATAGCCAGTCGAAAATAAACCAACGTATTATTTCAGATGATTGTCCATTACAAAATTCGTTGAATAAATTCCAAACATTTACAAAACAGAAATTATATTATACATATAATTGATTCTGCGCTGAACAAAGCCCGTAATATTACTCAACATTTGGCTTTAAACAAAGCAGTATGTACAATAGAGAGAGAGAGAGAGAGAGAGAGATGAAATTCCTTTCATAATACAATCGAATCCTTCATTATCTAATCTACGTCGTATAATTAATAACTTTTAGTCTCCTAAATTTATCAAATAAATTTATCAATTTACCAGCGTAAAAACACTTTACAAAAATAAATCAATTATCGCTGAAAGAAGATCCAAGAATTTGCAAGATTTTTTTTATTAGTACTAAACAGACAGAAAAGAAAAAGAAAAAAGAACAACATTTTCGTCATCTAAATGTAACATACACCGGTGCTCTCGATGTGCAAATATAAGAGACACTACATTGAATAATCATCGCTTCCATATATGAAATTATAGAGATCCTCATTTTTCATATAATAAAATAAGTTCTCCGTTTTTTTTAAACACACACACACACACATTTTATATATATTTCCTTGCAATATTTCAGTCTGACTACAACATGAAAGATGGAGTATATAAATTCATTCGAAAAGTCTTAGCCTTGCCATTTCTTCCTGAAGAACTGATCAACCATACATTTTACAAAATGAAGGAAAAGGCCATTACTGAACAGTTGTTACAACTGATGGAGTATGTTGAAAACACATGGATAACAAATCCAACATGGCTTCCAGCAACATGGTCAGTATTCCAGAGGGCAATTAGAACTAACAACGACGTTGAAGGTTGGCATAACCGCTTAAATCGCCGTGCAATGAAATCGAAGCTGTCACTGTATCTGGTAGTGACTCTTCTATACAAGGAGGCAAACGCTCTTCCTAGTCAACTGAAGATGGTTTCGGAAGGGAAGCTAAAAAGAAGACAGACCCAAAAAACTAAAGAAAAACAAGGACGAATCTTTCATTTGTGGGATATGTTCCAAAACGATGAACTAAGTGTTAATGCATTGCTTACTAAATGTGCCAGATTATATGCTGCACCTGTATACTAATTATATTTTATTGTTTGTCATGCAAACGTAATGGTAAGAATGTTATATGAATCACTGATTCAATGTCCAATAAAAACGTGTCATTCAAATTTTTTAATTTAAATCCCCCTTACGTATATGTGGTGTTTAGTACAATGAATATAATATAACTTTAGTGGCTTGTCCTCGTTGTACTTGATGTTTTTCTTTTATAGTGAGAAATGAAATATGGCGGCATGACACCTTTTGTCATGCTAACTTGGCCGGCTATCATCAAGTGTTCCGTAGTGTGGTATATCTTTGTCTCGTATGTATCTTTGTCTCGTATGTATCGTTGTCTCGTATGTATCGGTAACATGCATATTATTAAGCATTATTTATGCTAAAATTAGTCGAAATATTACTTGACAGATTTATCAAGATTTAATTTTCAGACATATGAAACATGATTACATTTCAGATGGGTTTATTCAATCCTATCATTTTGATTTCCTATTATTAGGACAAAGTAACGTAAGTTATCCATATTAAAAAATTATATGCATCAACAATAACCATTTATTTGGTTGTATTATTTATAATAAACGTACAAGTCAATTTTCAGCGCCTTTTGTACTCACAAAACCCTTTGTTTTCCACACACACACAAAAACACCGCTGTGCATAAAAAGGGTTACCTATGTATCAGTACCTTTTTGGAATGATAGACGTATATTGTTTGATACAGCAAAAATGTATGCATTAAGGAAAGAAATGTATATAATGAGTTAACGAGTCGACGACATTGATTTGTGCCTCATTAGTAAATTTTGGTCTAGTACGCGTGATCATTGTGTTATTATATATTAATAAATAATGTAATTTTGTTTATTTTATAATCGTAATTTAGTAGCGAATTAGTTTTTAAAGTTCTCTTTTAAATTGAAATAGTGTGTTATTATTGAGAAATAATAAAATTACAAACACTGACAAAGAAGAAGAAATAAACTAAATGATGTAGTACAACTGATCTTTCAGAAACCGTCCGATTTCTACGCATTAGTAATGATGATTATTGCGATAGCGACCGCATAGGCATCATTAATGGTTTGTTGTTTTTTTTTAAATTTAGTTTAATTATCATTTGTTAATAGTTAGCAAATCTCAATGAAAAATCAGATTAAATTGTTCACTTAGAGAAATAATAACATAACACTTTGACTTATTGACGGTCAGCGCCAATTCAGTCGATTTCGGGTTATAAAAGTCAATGTCATAACATCATCTCAGGATGACTTAGGTAGGTTAAGTTAAAAAAATTGCAAATTTTATAGATTTAATAAGTTACTAAGTTGAAGAAAAAAAACAACAATAAATAAAGCCTTGACAAACATGTGGCGAAATCTCAGAATTATGTTATATTATCCTTGGGGCGACTTCTCCAGGCAAAGTGGGGCGAGTTCTCCAGGCAAAGTGGGGCGAGTTCTCCAACCACTATGGGGCGACTTCTCCTGACACCTGGGATGAGTTCTCCCAGGGCGAGTTCTCCATGGGGCGAGTTCTCCCAGGGCGAGTTCTCCATGGGGCGAGTTCTCCGCTATTCAAATATTTTATCAACTACCAGAATATCGATGTATTCTTCCTGACAGAAACATGTTTAAAAACATCAGGCAATGAACCCAAGTGCGCGGATTTAACACCCAGCGATTACTCCATCAAGTCATTTCCCCACATTTCTCGCGGATGTGGAATTGCTGCCATCACAAAGAATTCCATGATAAAATGTCTTCAATTTCTGCCACACATCGTTTCAACTAGTCCAAACAACACTCACACTGGAACAAAGGTCAATCCATTTTTTCTGTCTCTACCGCCCTCCTCCTAGTTAAATAAACAAGCTGACTGAATTACTCTTTTTGGAGCAGTTTCTGAATCTTCCAGAGTATGGAAATTTGATAGGTGGCAACCTAATTATTCTTGGAGATTTCAACTTTCACTTTGACTGTCCTGGAAACACATACACGTCAAAACTCCTAGATTCCATTCATGTTTTCAACCTTAAACAGTCAGTTAACCAACCCACCCATAAACTTGGTCACATTTTAGACTGGTTTTTTCATAGACCTGATGATAATATTCTGCAATCCACCCTTGTATAGCACAAACTTGCATCAGATCACCTCTGCATTATATGCCATCTTGACGTATCAGTCGCTAACCCTCCAACTTTATTTGCTACTAAGAGAAACCTCCATATGATAAATAGAACCAAATTAATGCATGACATCCAAGAAAACCTAACAACTTACTTACATCCTACAGCAGAACAGCTCGATAACTGTCGGCGTTCATTGCTTGAGAAACATGCCCCAGCCACCAAATGCAGAGTATCAGTAAAAAGGTGTTTTCCATGGTATAGCAGTGTTAGGGACCAGTTTCGCACTGCAAAAAGACATTGCCAATAAGCAGAGAGGCTTTGGCTTTCCACCAGACTCACTATTCATAAACAAATCTACGAAGCCACTAAGAAGAACGTCACAAACATAGTCCATTTAGCCAAATTATCCTACTACAGTACTAAGATCACGGAGAGTTCCATCTGCAAAGACCTCTTCGAGATAACTAAGAAACTAATGTCAATGAACAAATGTACACCACTTCCAACTACTTTCTCTCCAGTAGACCTTCCAGACCTATTTGCAAATTTCTTCCGTGACAAAGTACAAACCATTAGAGATTCGCTTGACAATCCAATTTCAATTGACTTGTCACCATACGGTTATGATACAGAATTTCAGCTACAATCATTAGGAGCATTCAAACCTGTCTCTATTGATTTAATACAGACAATCGTGATGAAGAGTGCACCAATGTCTAGTGAACTTGATCCAATCCCAACATCACTGCTGCTTGAGTGCTTAGATCCAATATTGCTTTCACTAACTGATGTTATTAATATCCCTGTCTCATCCGTGGAGAATTCTCATCATTTTTAAAAACTGCCATCGTAAAGCCTCTGCTGGAGAAACCAACAGTTGAGCATAACGATTTAAAGAACAACTGCCAAGTTTCTAATCTACTGTACATATAAAAAAATCTTAGAAAAAGTAGTTCCAACCCAACTTGTATCTCATTTGAATTCAAACAGTCTATTTAGCAATGCACAGTCTGCATATCGCCCTTGCCACAGTAATGAAACTACTCTTCTGAAAGTATTTAATGACATTCTCTCTGCCTTGGATAGTGGAAAGATTCCAGTCCTCACCCTCCTTGATTTGTCTGCAGGATTTGACAAAATAGGCCATGATATATTACTTAACCATCTCCATTATGTATTTGGCATTCAAAATATAGCCTTTCAGTGCATAAAGTCCTACTTAGTCAACAGGACACATATTGTATCTGCAAATGGAATACATTGCAGCCCAATTGATCCATGTTGTGGTGTTCCACAGGGGTCTGTTCTCTGACCTGTTTTCTTCATTCTATACACTCAGCCGCTCTCAAGTGTCATAGATCATCACCCAGTGTCTCACCAACTGCACGCTGATGACACCCAAATATACAAGTCAAGCCACCCAATTGAAGTTGATGCTACTATCCATGGAGTAATGAGGTGCATTTCTGATGTGAAATCATGGATGACATGTAACAAGCTGCAGACGAACGATGATAAAACTGAGGCCATTCTGATCAAAACAGAAAGACTTTATCATTCACATCCTTTACCTCAGACAATAAATATCAGCAAATTACTGTACACCAACATTTAATTCCCACAGTCAGTATGAAATCTAGGTGTTACTCTAGACAGTACTCTCACATTGCACCAACATGTCATGAACATATGCAAGGCTGCATTTCGATATCTTAAGCTGAGACGCATCAGTTCCATTTGCAAATATCTTTCAGTTGATGCCACTAAAACACTTGTGTGTTCATTAGTACTTTCAAGACTCGACTATTGTAACTCAATTCTGTCTGGTTCGTCACAATATCTACTCCTGAAACTTCTAAACACAGCTGCTTGGATCATGTTTAGAGTACCTTGATCAGAGCACACCTCACCACTGCTCTGTACCCTACACTGGCTATCCATACGATACAGAATTAAACACAAAATTTGTTCTCTGTGCTATGTTTCACTGACAGACTTCAGTCCAACATACCTATCTGGCCTCACCCAATTGTAACCACCAGCAACATACTTACTCCCCTCTTCAGAGAATCATATACTCATTGTTCGCACTATGAAAAAGAAATCATATGGACAACATTCTTTTGCATACCAGGGCCTGGCAATGTGGAACGAATCGCCCATTGAAATTAGAAGACACAAAGTCACAGTGGTCCCTTTTAAGAGTGCTCTTAAAACTCACCTTTTTCAACTGCAGGAACAAACTTTGAGACCTAATAATGTTTTGTATCTTATATGTTTTCAGCATGTTTTTAATGTTTTCCAATTTCATGGATTTTGTTTTTTGTTTTTCTGTAGTGTAGTCATATTATAATTATAAATGTTGTAAAGCGGTTAGAGCTTCTAAAGATTAGTTGCTATACAAAGTTCTCATTATTATTAGTATTAGTATTATTATTATTATTAGTAGTAGTAGTAAAAGAAATTATTTCAACTCAAAAATAAAAATTCCCAAGTACAATAAAAGTTTATTATTTGGTGTGATTTATACAATCAAGAAAATATTTTGGGTGGATTTATACATTCAATTGATAAGATATTAATTATTGTGTGCATTGATACTGTTAATTGATAAAATATTAATTAATAATTACATATAATAAGCTCATTATTCAACCAATCTACACTTACTGATATTCTGCTACATTATGTTATAACAGATATTGTTCTATGCTATTTATAGGGTATGAATGCAAGATAAATAGGCAGTTATGGTAACAAAACTTCTTACCAACAGCAACTGATATGACTGGTCCATATTTCTTTGTCCATTTATAGATTTGCTCATGTATCAGTGTCGATTTGAACATTGTAATATAATGAAGGTAAACCAGCATAAGAAAGCAAACAAGTACACTCCATCTTTTATTTGTATGGATCTACAAGTCATTTAATTTTACAAGCAAAGATTAATTTTCTTCCTATAAATTATAAGGAATCCAGATGTATCTGTTTTTATATGTAATTATTTTGGCACAGTTGATGATGGTCTGAATAGCCTATTTTGTAAATTTTTATAGCAGTTCCTTTCCCATGCCTATGCACAAATTAGCTTCATAAGAAATTCACAAACTCACACAAACCAAACCATTTAGTGACAACATAATTTAATTTAGCACAATTACTGTAGATGAGGAAACATGCATTTATAAAAAGGTTGTTTTCATCAGAGTAAACTTCCACTCTGTTATTATTGCAATAATTTTCAAAGCAGTATTTTTTTAAGACTTCTTTATGTCTTTTTGTTGCTACCGAAGTTTAATTTAGTTTATATTATTTTAAACCAAAAACTATTTTCATTGCTTTAAGTTTAATATTGAAAACACATTTCAATGAGTTTTATATTTAAATCTTTAAGTCAGACACTGTCAATACTGGATTCTTTTGACAACTTTAACACAATAATGCATAAACTGAGAACGAAAATGGTAAGTTACTGATAATGTGATTAAAACAATTGCTAATACTCTATACTTGTCACCAACCCAATGAAATAATCCATATTTAGAATAGGTAGAACAGGTACGTTCAACTTGGAAATATGTGTGATATGGATTTTTATATATATACACACATGTACATTAATATTTTTAAAAATTTATCAGTCATGTCACTATGATGATGGCTGTGTGACAGTTTATAGTAATATCAAGCACTGTGACATCATGTTGCAGGCATATAATATCAGGTTATACTCAGTCACATTATCCTAACACCAGGCTGATCAGTCCTAACACTAACGTCTTAATGATGTGTGCCATGTGAGGTAGCTGTTAGTACCATTTTTATTAATATTTGGTGTGACTCGGCTGGGGATTTGTATCTGCAACCTCCCATATCCGAGGTAGATGCTATAACCAACAGGCCACCGAAGCAGTCACACCTTGCATTAAGATATTAATTTTAGAACTGTTCTATCCAGGCAAACTTTGAGAAAACTGTCACATCAATGTAAAATGTGAGAAAGGCTGAGTCGTGTACTAACTTACAATAAGAATGTCCTATAATTGGTTTGGTAGAGACAGGGGCCCATTCAAGCTTTTATAAATTTTCACATCAATGTAACATGTGAGAAAGACTGGTTCATGTACTAATGTACAATAAGAATGACCTATAATTGGTAGAGACAGGGGTCCAGGCAAACTTTTAGAAATTTTCACATTAAGGTCTCACTGGATAGTTTCGCATTTTGACACCTCCCTAATATTTAAGGTAGAAGGCATGGGCCTAATTATCACCTTCCTAGAATTTTTCATTTCACACATAAGCTAAATCTGTAATGTGGGTTAGATTTACTTTGAGTTAGCCTTGGAAACTGGTTGACTTGTTGGGGACTGCTTGTCAGAATTAAATTATCACTGGAGATCAAATGCGTAACTTTGGCTTTAAATGAGCTGCAGACTTGGCTTGCATATTTACATGTGTCTGCTACAGAGGTAAATATCTAAAAATTAAGATGGTTGAGGGGTGATGAAAAGTATGTTAATTTGTTACAGTACTAGTGAACTTTATTCATGTATAAGGCACATACTGATTCTTTGAGCTCTTTTGTCACAGGAAAATATTAAAAATACCCCTTTTCTGTACAAAATGAGTGTAGAAAAGAGGGATTGGGGGCAGTGTTGATTCAGAATAAAAGCCACTAGTTGCATGAGGAATTAACTTTAATTACTCAGTCAGAATCTTACAAGCATCATTTCAACAAAAATCCTATGTTCATTTTTATTTGTGTCTTTAATTTAATATTATTATCATTTTTCTGCTATAGGTCATTGTTGGACAAAAATTTGCCAAAAACAACTGTCCAGTGAGACCTCAATGTAAAATGTGAGAAAGACTGGTTCATGTACTAACTTACAATAAGAATGTCCTATAATTGGTAGAGACAGGGGTCCAGGTGGAAGCTTCCTTGTCTTCCTCCAATGCATCAACCAGTACACTGCTAGGCCATCAACCAGGCCAACAAGTGCAGTCTTCACCATCGTTCCCATCAGGTGTTGGTCTAGAATCATCGTAATGGATCAGAGGGAAATGATGTGCCTGTAATAAAAATGTTAAATACTAATAATCGATACTTTCAATAACAACATAAAGGTCAATAGCATAAACAGCAACTGCAACAAGCATTTTCAAATTATTCCTTTGCAAAAAGGTCTTTTCTCACAAACAATCAAAAGCTGCTGAGTCTATAAATAAAGACTACCTTGAAGGTAACTGCGTTCCCCAAAAAAAGAAGCAAGAGACTGCTACATTTGAAGACGTGGAGGAAGCAACAAAATGGTTCAATGAAGCATTTGCGAAAAAAAACTTTGTGTGGAAAACTTCACTACAAATAAGTGGTTGGTTCTGTCGCATTAATATTCGTCATAACATTGGATACAAAAGTATTTGTGGAAAATACATGTACTGTTGACAGTTTCCCATTTCTCTGTGAATATCCCCTCCCCTTGGTAGCCTCAATAAGACGGGAACAGACTGATCAAAATCTAGACCAATTTAAGTACATGTACATGAAGCATGTAAATAACAACTATCCAGACATGTGCTAATGCCGACATTGAATATATCGTGATGTTTTTCGTATCAGGATGAGATCAACGCAATGTTTACTACACAAAGGTAACCAAAATGTAATTTGTCAATAAACAAGTGTATTTCATACTGATTCTGTCTTCATGTACTAAACAATTTCCATTGTTTTATCAAAGTGTAAATGCTACCGGTACTCACTGACGAAGGCTCACCCATTGCTGACGAATTTTAACTTTTATATTTTTTAAGCCCCCTCCCCCCAACACTTATCTCGACATCCGCCTATGTCGACATAAACGGGTAGGACTGTAATATAACTGGTGAGACTGACATGTGTGATTAGAATAGATATGTTGTCTACATAGTGATTACCAGGTGAACAATAAATAAATAATACTTGGCTAATAACGTAATGGATATACATACATGCATGTTCGTAATTTCAAATGTCAGTTTATCAAATTTGAGTGGACATAGAAGAAAATAATAAATTTTAAATCACTGGCAGTTTTTTATATTATTCAGCGATGAACTTGTAATTTGTATTTACCTCATTTTTCTGTTGGATGGATAAGTAAATATGCATGATCATTTGAACTTTAATTGGAAAGATAAGAATAATGTTCTGTATGAAAACATATTTAGAATAAATTCAGCTCTGTTATTGGTTATTTAAAAATGTGTCACCTACTTTTTCTGCTTAACCATTGTTGGAGCAAGCTCAAGCTTCCTGACGGCGGATTCAATTTTGTAGTCAGCTTGCCTTACTTATCCAGGATGAGATTTGGTTTTTAAGCATAGAAAGGTTAGAATTTAAGCATATCATATGAACTAAAGAAACAGAAATAATTCTTAGTAAAGCTAATCCTCAGTTATATGTAATTATTATTAGCATACAGGTAAATGTATCTTTGCAACTCTTTCATCATCAAAAAAAAAAAGGAAAGTATATGGTTGATTAGGTCTTGTACAAGAGAATCGCAAATAAGACAATTACAAGCAGCAATGTGACCATAACTTTTCTGTATCGGGATATTATTAATAATCACAGCAATCACTATATTACTCAAATGGCAGGTAGATGTATAAAATATACATAGATATTATAGTATACTAAGCTATATGTTCAAACTTATGAAATGCATAGCAAATACTCCTTTTGAACAAATTATTATAAAAAGCTACTAATTTTTTTAATTTTACTTATGTATTTGTCCGAAAAACAAATATTAAAAAGCCCTGAATAATTAAACATGAAAAAAAATGTTAGACCTTAAAATGTATCTTCAATAAGATCTTAATTTTCAAGACCAAAAAAAGTCTGATGCTAGAACAAATATCACAAGCATAGTTATCTTAACATTATGCACACAAACAGTAGTGTTATTATTTAGACAAAAATGTTTTATTTTACTATATATGCACACAAACATTGCTGTTATTATTTAGGCACAATTTTTATTTTATTTTACTATTTATGCACACAAACATTACTCAGTCTGTTATTATTTAGGCACAAAAATGTTTATTTACTATTTATGCACACAAATAGTAATGTTGATGTTGTATGGTTTAAACGCCATTTTTCAGCACAGGATAAGCTATACATGACGGCCAGTATTAATGATGGAGTAAGAACCTGGGAAAACCCTGGAAAGAACCACCGACCCACGAGAAGATACTGGCAAGCTTTCTCACATACCCACACTGATCGAATCCGAGACTCAAAGCCACGCTGAGAGAGGTGAGATGGCATTGATTCGTAATGAAGAGCGCTTTAGATCACTAGGCCACTCGGGACCCCTACAGTACTTTTATTATTTATGCACAAAACTGTTTTATTTTACTATTTATGCACACAAACAGTAATGTTATTAGTTAGGTACAAACATGTTTTGTTTACAATTTATGCATAGAAACAATTAATTTACCACATAGTCTTATGATTCTTTTGCTTCCATGCGAAAGTGACAAAAAAAAGACCTATTTTAAATCACTGGAGGAATTAAAATGATTAATTTTAAATTTCAAGAACTTATTAAACAGATGATCATGCTGATGGGAACAAAGAGACGACACGATACTGCACACACATATAGAGAGAAGCCTGTAACATATTACATTCACACTAAATACTAATACGGATGAGGGCAAAGGGCCTCATGCTACAGAATCTGACACAGATACGGATAATAGAGCTTATAACAGTATCTACACACACAGTAGTCCGAGTTTCCTCTGACCCCTGACACCCCATTTTTTATATTTGGACATTTATGGTGGGATGTAGGGTCCCTATTGAAAAGTTGAAATTCGCCGACACCATTTGCCGGCAGAGGCGTAGCTAAGGGGGGGGGGGGGGGGGAGGTACATATGTCCCCGGGCGCCAAGGTACAAGGGGCGCCAAAATGAGGCTTGCAACGTTACATTATAATAAGTAAACAAGGGTAATAAATCGGTCACAAGATCGCTGGGGCGCCAATTTTATAGTTCGTCCCCGGGCGCAAAATATCATCGCTACGCCTCTGTTTGCCGGCCCAGCAAACTTTAACGATCTTTCATCGATATATACCTGCATGAAATCGATAGGAATATGATTTATTTTCTCAATAATCGTGATAATAGCAGTAGTTATGTCTTTAATCCGCTGATAGACTATATCGTTGCCGAAACTTGACATGATCTAACCATTTGCATTCTTTATCACGTGACTACACAAATCTCGCAACCCACATGTCAATGACATCAAAGGCCAGACAGTCACGTGATATCAACAATTCGCCATTTCTGGTGTTGCTGTTGGAAAACAAATCCAACATAAAAATGAACGTCAGGTAATTTTTTTAGATAAATGAAGAAGCATAAAGTTCCAAAATATAATGCACACTTAATTCTCAACATATTTATTTTGTGAACAACGATCAGGTACCTGATGGTATCGCAGATGGGTGGTAAATTCTATTTTCAAGAAGTACGGAGTACGTGTCAGCTGTTTTTGTTTGTACAGTATCACGTGACAATCAACTTGCTGTGCTTCTGCTTAGTGAATCTGGTTTTCTTCAAATTGCGGCAACATTTACATTTAATATACATTTTTCAGTCGTTGCTTTCGCAACAAATAGTGTGGGAACTTTACGTTTCTTAATTTTTCTAAACAAAACATTCTCTATCATACTAGTCCAATGTCAGAATGGGTCATGTGGTAATCTAAGGTATTTTTCTCACTCTGTATGATTTTTTTCCTTTAGATTTTTTGTCCTCTTCACATCAATCTCGCGTCGAGCACCTGTGGTACTGGGTATGTTTGCTAGCTAAGGTTCAGATGTGTTAATGCTAATCTTAATGCAAAATTTAATTGAATGGCTTACACGATGCTTACGTACACAATATTCAGTATGTGTTCAAAATGATTCAAGTTGAAATTTAAAATCCATAATTTGCCAGGTCTAATATAGGATAGACATACATCTTTTTGCGTTTTATTTTTTGGGTTCCATTTTGCAATTGATTCTTTCTTGTTATTCAATATGACATACACTGACAATTCAGTACATAATCTTCAACATTATGTATAATAAGACTTACAAAATCGATTATTCTGACTATATAGGATGAAGATAAACGACAGTTGATGAAGATGAAATATCTGGCTGACGAAAGTAATGATTGACCTTAGAAACCAAGCACCTTGTTGATGGTTAGCATATGTTGCTTAGAGCATTGAAAATTCACAATTTTGGATTGATATTTAATTATTCCAAAGACGCTATTCAGTGTTGGAGGCATATCTATTCCACAAAGAAATCCGAGTTTTATGTTGAGAACATACACTCGCCAAATGAAAAGTTGGGCATTTCTAAAAGATAGCATGATGTGTAAACATAATTCCTATAGATAAAAATTACCAATTACCAATATGTAGCCACTTTTTCCAACATCAAATTATGACAAACCTGTCTTATAATCGACTTTTGTTGGATCAGAATGTTTAAACCTTGACTAACGATGTTTGGTAAATGATATTTGGTATGTTTTGTGTTAAGTACATTTAAAAGTCAAAGGCAACAACATTTAAGAGACGTAATGTTGGTTACTAAGTTGTGAAGCTGAGGTGCGTTGCAATGTCTTTGTAATTTGACTTTATGCTGGCTTTGTCGTTGGGCCTTCTTTATGGTCTGTCGTATTTTGTGTGTTGTATAGTTGGTTTTGACAACTACTCTAACTTAAAAATGGCTTTTGAGTATCGACAGTGTTCCATTTTCTCGTACATTTAGCTCTTCATTATCACTTTGTTTTGTTTTTAATTAATTTTGCATGTCCCCAATCTCTTAAAGATGCTCGGCCATGTTTTCTTCTTTTGGGCGATGATAGTGAAAATTTGAAATATGTCTTGGTACTTGATTGTGTCCTGGAGCTTGTAAAGCAAATTGTCAATGTTTCACCGTATAGTGCAATGTTTTTAACTCCAACAGCTGTTTTTCTTCTTTGTGTCTTTCCTCTGTTATTTTTGTTCTTGCAGTTTCTGGTACGGTTGATGTTTTTGTTGTGTTCTCCCTCTTTGGTCTTCATTATTTAAAGGACATTTGAAAGGGGTATGTCATGTGTCATTGCACCTATTGCATTTTCTGTCATAGATGCATCCTTTATACCATGTTTTTGCAAGAAATCCATGTAAAAAGTACGACCTTTTAATGGTATTGAGGTGTATCTTCTCTATTTCAATTATTCGTATTCCGTCACAGATTTGCGTTGACGGGATCGTCTCCATTCTTACTGTTACTGCTTTTACTCAAAATCTTTCGTCAAAGTATTTGACCACAGCTTCTAGCGATATCTATACGAGAATATCTGAAATTTTCACCTCTCCGGTACGCTTTTTTATCTTGTGTTCAATAGGAGCTGGTTTTTCCACGCTTATTATTCCTTTAGATGTGGTAATTTCTTCTTACGGTAGCACGGGTTCTTTTTTTGGTTTAATAATGTAGCCTTGATACCAGTGCCGGTGCAAGGCATTTTGGTGCCCTAAGCGAGATCAGATATCTGGCGTCCCCCCCCCCCCCCCCTTCTCACTCATGCCCTCCCCCATGTGCCCATAATGATTTGCCCCTTAGCAGAGGCGTAGCTAAGGGGGGGGGCAGGGGGTACATATGTCCCCGGGCGCCAAGGTACAGGGGCGCCAAAATGAGGCTTGCAACGTTACATTATAATAAGTAAACAAGGGTAATAAATCGGTCACAAGATCGCTGGGGCGCCAATTTTATAGTTCGTACCCGGGCGCAAAATATCATCGCTACGCCTCTGACCCTTAGCCCAGCGCCCTTGGCGATTGCCTAGTTCGCCTAGCGGAAGCGCCGGCCCTGCTTGATACCCTATCGGGTTTATGTAGTAATTTTTTTAAATGTATCATGACTCCATAGTTTTTATTGCTATCATCACCTGTGTTGTGTTCGGAAAGTCTTCCCTTGGTATTCCGGTCATGTTGAGAAACTGCTCCTTTGTATTCATTTTGAAGGTAGCACTCATCAGCGTGTTCTAGACGTTTCACCTTGAATTTTTTCCAAGATTACAGATTTCACGCTTGTTTTCAATTCTGCTTCCTGCCATTCCTCTTTCCTTTTGCTGTATAATTATTTCTGTATTCTCTTTGTCTATGTTTAATTTTAAGTTTTATTCTTTTTGCTTCTATCTTTGTTGTATTCCGTTGCGCTACGTGGTTTGTTTTGTGCGCGCTATTATGATAAAAAACACTTACTTGACTTCTCTACTACAAGGAAATACGCAAACCAATTGTGCAATTCAGAGGTGTGTAAAGATACTACCAAGGTAAGGTCTTACTTAAACACGGCTACGTAAGGTATCATCTGGGTCATCCAAGCCGTGGCTTCCTCCTGGTCATCGACCTTACACAACTGTTGTGCAGTCAGAAAGATTAGAGAACGTGTTAAATGATGAACCCAGTACTAAATTTCGGACGACCGTGATGCTTCCTTTATATTGCTTGATTCCTATTGGCAGACACTGTAGATTAATTTATTTTCTCGCGTCAGTTTTCAACATGTTGTGTTCCTAATGTACGTAATTGCATGTAGTTGCCTCTGTCAAACTTTTTATTGACTCCACACATACTCTAAGCAAAAAATACAAAATAAGGGACAAACAATGCAGACATCAACTTGTGGTCATTGAATGGTTAAAACATTAATAGCACCAAATATGAATATAAATCAAACACCCTTGGAGATCAATACCTTCCACCATGCTTTCACCTGTTTTTCAACATCAGAGATGACGCAGCCAAAACCAGGTAAAACCCTTATCGAAGCACACACACACACACACACACACACACACACACACACACACACATATATATATATATATATATATATATATATATATATATAATTTAAACCACTGTTCACAAAGTTCGCGTTTAGATATGTCATTGACTTAAATTATCTAGATTCACAAATCTTTTTAATTTGTTGCTTTTTTTCTTCTCTCTTATTCCACGACCCCTCGTAGCCAACAGGCCAGATGCGTTCACCTTTACACGCAGATCATGGCTATATCACCGCATGGGTTTTAAATCCCAGGCTATGTTATGTGATTGCTTGCCAGTAGCTTCCCGTGGGTTGTGGTTCTTCCAGGGAATTGTCAGGATTCTTCTTCACCAGATATAATGGCTGCTAAGTTTAGTCGATCGTGTGCTGCGAAAGGGCATGTTGACGTCTTATGCAACATAAAATTGATTCTATTTGACTCCTTTACAAACTATTCTCATCTCACCAAATGGGTTCGCGTGTTGACTCGGCGAATGTGGGTATTTGAGAAAGCTTGTCACTAGCTTCACGTGGGCTGGTGGGTCTTCCTCCACCGAATATACTGCCCATCAAGTAAAGCCTATGTTCTGAACAATGACAATACAATCAAATCATATGCCATGTATGTATGACCGGACTTTTTAGTATCTTGATTTATCTTTTTCTTTCTTTTTCTTTTTTTTCTTTCTTTTCTTCTACTTTGTTGTTAGTGTCCGTTTAATATTTATTTATTTAGGAATTTCGATTCAAGTAAAAGTTGTTTACACTACTACTGTTTCTATGGATTACAAAATTGTATAAAATGAAATACCTTTTAAAGATTTAAATTCAGCAAGAATTTTTCCAACCTGTAATGAGGGGTATACATGTCTGCATATATCTCTCTGTCTAAAAAGAATCTAAATGTGTCTAAAATAGAATATAAATAATAATAGAAGCATGAAAGCATGACATATTTCGTTTCTCACTATTTGTTTAGTCCACACATATTCGCTGATATCACTCATTTATATAATGTATATATGTGTTTCAATTAGTGCCATTATTAGGGCAACATTTTAGAATAATAAATATATAAAGTTTTGTTCTGACTATAAGCAAGAACTCCCTCTGTCCATCTCAAACAGACTTTCAAACCTGTCAAACAGGTTTTCACACCAAATAACTCTACACGAGATGATTAGAAAATTTACAACTAATGAAAATCAAGTTTGATTGTAGGAATATGTACAATTGCTAAAGATGTTATATTTTAGCATTTATTACTAATTTTTACTTCAAGTACATTTTATATTACCGTTTTAATACTAAAAGTTAGTACATGACTCTCACTGGAGCATTCTTGTATAAACACCATTAAGAAAAATCTTTTAAACTTTATTTTACGTCGAAAGATGTGAATCCTGCCAAAGTCATGACAGATCGGCAAACTTAGTGGTTCTACCTGAGCAAAATACTGAACTCCAGCTTCCTCCGCTCAAGCATACTTATGCAACACGCTTTCATTTGTTAGAGTTGAGAAATCTTTGTGGTGGACATTGGGATATCAGGCAGAAACTACCGATCTTATATATGCTCTCATTCATCTTTGCAGATGTCAGAACCAGAAATCGAACTAAGTACTTCAGAGATGCGAAGCAATCGTCCAACCACTCTGATAAACGTATCCAAATTATAAATAAATTGTAAAATAGTCATTATGCGCTTATATTTATGTCCGAAGACACGATTAATGAAGGCAGGAGCAGTGGGTCAGTGATTGTTGTGCCGTACTAGCATCCGAAAGGACGAGAGTTCGAATCCTACTACTGGTTTCTCTCGGGTCGGCTACATCATAGTATGTAATTAGGAAAGTCATTTTTTCCATAGCTATATGCACTAAATAAACTTCTTGTTCTTTTGTGGCGTAAAATGCCAAACAAAACAAAAAAAATCAAATACTGAAGTTGTTTGGCGCATACACATTTACACGAAAATGAATAAGAGAAACATAAGTTACATTGATAGCCTTCATTAAGTGATATGATGAAGGAAAATAGGTTTGAGATTTTGTGCTACTTACGTAATAATCCTCTTTCTACGGAACTGATCTGAAAATAAACCTCTGTCTTGATCAAATGGTTTTGAGTCTATATATCTGGTGCAAGTTTACAAGCTATCTTGATAATGTTGACGAGTTTTATTATCTGACGAAATGCGTCTACTTGAAACACTTTAAATATGTGACCAATATTATCCGCTGAGTGAGTGGAGGTGAAAACCGAAGGCTCTGTTGGGACTATACCTATGTACATAATATAGCCATATATTGGTTGACTCAGCCTTATATCTCTCTCATGTATGCAATAAGCAATGACCGTCAATATTCTATCAGCAAAACTAAATACGATTTTCAAAAAACAATACATTATGGCATGCGGTGGCTTTTATGCAGGGACATGAACAACATTTTTTAAAAAATGAAACATCTAAATTTTCTTTCAGATGTAGATCATGAAAATTATATAACTGAAGCGTGAAACATCCTTGTTTCATGCATGAGTTTCAGTTTTTACATGCTAATTATATTTTCACTACACATCTTGTTTCTTAAATCGCGATTAAAGATTTAAGAATAGAGGCTAACTATATTAAAATTGTATTATTTTAAAGTCTACAATAATTGATATATTGTGCTGATTTAACGTTAAGGTAAACAAATGTCAGCATAAGGAATTGCACCACCCCCACCCCCAAGTACTCACACAAACTCCAAGATACAGGTTTATCAATAAGAAAAGTATGTTTAATTACATAATATGATAAAAAAAGATGCAATTTGTTTTGGAAAATGTATATACAATAAATTCTCAAAGTATATTCAGTAAATGATCAAGGTGGGCAATAAATACGGCAGTATATAATCATCAGTAGTGAAAGGGGCACGTTAGGGTAGATGAACTTCTATGTTAAATTTGGTCGATTTCACTTTAGGGTCATAACGGGAATTTAACATGGAGCAGATTGGGCATGTCTAGAGTCATGAAGACTTGAACATAGGGAATATATATATACTTACAAGGGACTGAATATGTCTAGGGTGAATTGGGAGACAAACATAGATTGATAAGTTTCGATTATTCGAAAAATATACTATCAATGTTTTAGGCAAGATAAACGTTATATCTTTCCAAGACAATGGAGTGGCCCTGAAGAGGGTCTTTGTGTTGTTTTTGTTAACACCATTCAGTAAACATAGAGGGCATCTCACAGATATATTCTCTTCCTCAAACTTCGTCTAACCTCTGTACCGTAGATTAAGACTTTCTTCAGACAGCATTGGCTCTCCACATAGATTCTCCGTTTCCAAAGAACTGTATCAGTCAACTGGGCAATTAACCATGAAGATTGAAATACATGGGATAGTCCGGGCGGAAGAGCATTGCCGATAGAAGGGTAGACGAGTCTACGTTAGCCTACATCTTATGACGAGAACAGGTGAAGGGAATGAGGTAAGTCGTGGTAATTTATAGTGGAAGAGCGGATCAAAATGGAATGAGTTCTTTCACAAAACCTAACATGAGTTATATCATTCAATCGTACAGTGAAGACATTCCTTTTCATCTTAAGACGTCACATTCCTTATATAGTTGAGCTAGTGTCTGTGCAAAATGAATAAATGCGTCATAGTTAGAAATGACGAAAACAACGAAGACGATGAATTCTGGTGTATTTCCCGTGAAGACTATTAGTGATGGCATATCAGCGGTTACCAAAGCAATCACAGTTCTACTTCCAGAAGAGAACTGTTTTAATTGGGAATTAGATTTTTTTTTCTTCACAAGAATTTGTTCTGGAATCAGCACCATCACCACCTTCTCCTTTTTTTTACCGTGCGTCGAGGATTTTAATCAGAGACGGAATGAAGAATTGGAGAATTTTTTGCAACAACTGAGAGAAACAGAATAAGTTTTTCTCAAAAAGGAAAACAAAAAAGCAAAAAGGAAACGACAGGAAGAAGAAGAAGCAGTAGAGAAGAAACAATGTCTAGGAGAGAAATAGGGCAAAAAAAGGCAAATGGGGACGATACTCTTTGTCATTTTGGCAGAGATATGGAGTTTGAAAGAAATGTATCAGACTTATTTAATACGACCCAAGAGAAAAAGACCTTCCCGATCCAAACAGTCCAACCCCGTTCACACACCTACTACATCTGAGATACCAACACTAGTGCGTCGTACCAAATCATCGACAGCTCTAGACCCAGAAGAAGGCATGGAAAAGGGATGATGCAGTTAAAGCTCATTACTTTCCGTACCTAAGGTGTTTTTTAACAAATAAAAAAAACACCCAACAGTTGTTTTCAGGGCCACTTATTGCTTTCGATAAGAGACTACTCAATGTTCGCCAAGGTCAATTAAAACTCAGAATCTTCTTTTTCCCCATGCAGAACTTGTGTGAGTGCGTGAGTGTATGTTCTTATGCTTTTAAAGGTCAAAACCAAGACACTTACTTTTTTATTTCTGATATATTCTCTGGCACAAATTAAAAAAATTAAATAAAGGCTGCACTTTTTTTGAAGAGTTTTTCTTATTGTACAACCAACGACTCTTGCTCTAGAAGACACTGCCTGTCATCCACCCTCAAACGACAAATTTTGTCAAACGTCAATACGCGATCAAAGCTATACGCTGGTTACATTACTTGTGGGGCAAAAACGTCAAATAGATCCAACACGCCCAAAATTTAGGTAGGCGAAAAGACCATCGAAACGTATTTGCTTGATGGTGAGGACTTAGAATACCCTAATAACGGTTGCTTATTTCAAAGTTGTTCCATCTGCTACCCGCAAAGTGACGCTAAAAATCAGTTTTTACAAGGTACCATGAAGAGTTGTACCAGGCCTAACGTGGTGGAAATGATAGGAACACGAGTACAATCACTGCTTTGAAACCGATCATGAGTTTTAACGTATCGTAGACCGTCTAAAGCTGGTGGACCCTATGAACCTGTGGAATAGTTTGTACGGAGGACGAACGAATGTCAACTGTTTGATGTACCACGCCGACGAGGAGATAAAAGAAGAAATCAAATATCTGGATGTGTGTTTGCTGTATTCTTATATGTGCAAACATTGTCTCTTTCACGCACGGCACCTATAATTGCTGACAAAACACATCGCCCTGGAAACATTCGACAATACAAAGGATTGATTTAATGCTAAGTACTGCCTCCCACAGATTTGTATCATCCCGTCTTACCGTTTTACGCACCTTGACAGGAACGTGGGTCAGTTTGGTATTGTTTAAAGCACTGGAACACGGATAACAGTTGTTCGAAATGTACGAAATCTACCACTTTCCAAAGACAACAGAACCAAAAGGGTGATTAGACTAAGAAAGGCATTTTCGCATACTACGTGGATGCCTTTTGAAACTGAAGAAGAAGGCAGCGGCCATCCTTCTTGGCACAATACTCCCGAAGACCAAACAAACTTTACAGATAAATACTTGGAGCAGGAGGGCATTACATTAGACCAGGTGGAGAAAAACGAAGAACGATGATCGTTTGTCAAAGTGATGTTAAATTGCGTGAGGGTCAAAATGGCACAACGATTGTGTTTATCCAGGACGAAGTATTTGTCCGATCCTGTCTGCTACTTCCAGATAATTCAAGACAACACCAAATACATGAAATAAGTGGATATCCTTGAAGAAAACTGAACCTTTTACAAGCCGACGAATTTGGAAATGTCATCATTGCAGCTTACGTGACAGGCCATGCTCACTTTTAATTTACGAAGCTTTAGAACTATGAGCAGTTCACATACTATATTTTGACACGAACTGTGACATCTACATTGATCAACTGGGTCACCGTCACCTTGACATCGAAGAAGACCGTTTATGAGCCTGGACGGACGACCACCCTAGCCTCAAGGTTATAAGTATTAGTAGTGGCGGTCCAATAAAGTACGGCTACGAATACCGGGACCCCCAAGGAGAAGTGCACACTCAGTGTAAAGCGAAAGACTTGACTCTCAGTTATCGCATCAGTCACGTGATGAACTTTGAGTATTTAAATAATCCTTGCAGTTTGGAGAGGATCAAGATTTTAAAATAGAATCTCATATGACTATACGTTTGGCCAATCAAGATATTTCACGCCAGTATGCTGCAACGTTACGTAGAAAGACCTGGTCAAACGATTGGTTAAGTTGTCTTGAATGTAGTATGTATAGCGGTAATAGAGGATAGGTCGTGTGACGAACCTGAATTGGTCTCCAGTATAGAAATCCCCCCGAATGCCCCATTGACGTAGGGATTGAAGGTATAGACCAGATCAAAGTATGCCCGCTTTTATCAGTGGGTCAGCGTGGGTGTTTTGTCCCAATACTCAGTCGTGTTTACGGACAATCCAGACTGTACTGGATTGATTCAACATGAGATCAAGTTGAACACCTCCGAGCCGATCAGCATGAAAAAATATCCAATACCCTTTAATGCGTAGAAGAAAATCAACAAAGAAGTGGGGAAAATGTTAAACCAGGCAGTGATTTAACCTTCCAGTTTCCCGTACTCGTCCCCTGTTGTGTTAGTCAGAAAGAAAGAGTGACGAACCGTTTTTGCATTGACTCTCAGCAATTGAACAAAATAACTGTATTCGACGCAGAACTAATCCCTGACATGGAAAATTTATTTACATGTTGTTTACATAAATACATTTCAAATTAGACCTCACCAAGGGATATTGGCAGATACCAATCGCTGATAATGCCCACGAGTTTACGGCTTTCGCGACTCCCAAAGGTCTTTATCAATTTAAAGGTATGCCTTTCGGTTTAGTCAGCGTCGGTGCCTCGTGCGTTTGTTTCAAGCGTTATGGAAAACGTCGACAGTTTCGTAGATGATATATTTTTTATACACATGCATGGGATGAACGTGTTAGGGTATTACGGGATATGTTCAATAGACTTCATACTGCAAGTCTTACAGCTATGCCCAACAAATGTAGTATAAGGTATTTTAATTTAGACTGTTTGGAACATCTTTTTAGTGGAAAAGGCCAGTTGGGACATCATCCGGATAAAATTTAAGCAATCAGAGATGCACCTAGACCAGAAACTAAAAACCAGGTAAGATCTTTCCTAGGTGTGACTGGGTTTTACAGGAAATTTGCCCCCAATTTTGCAGCTATTGCCAGTCCATTAGCAGACTTGACTAGGGAAAAGCAACTGAATAAAGTTCCCTGGGGAGTGTGCCAGGAAAATGCAGTGAACGGTTCAAAACAGAAACTGGAAAGTACCAATCTTAAAGTTGCCAGAACCAAACTAAACGTTTGTGCTGAGGACTGGTGAGTCTGATATGGGTCTTGGGGTTGTTTACCCATTGCTTATTCAAGTAGGGAATTGTTCGCTATGGATCATAACTACTTAGTGATTGAAAAGGAGTGCCTAACCCTAGTATGGGATATGAAATTTCCATAGTAGTATTTAAGGTTTTAAGTGAAACCGGCCACGAAGGGTCATATGTTCACTATTTTACACTACCAATTAGTATGGTAGTGATTTAGATTTTCCCTTGGGGAAGGAATGGTGCCACATCCCCACAGGCATTTAATTTGGTCGTCATGTCGCGCCCCTAGAAGGGGCTATCGACATGAATGAGAGACCTAGGGGAGTGGGAATAGAACAGCCACGCACTCAACCCTATCAACCTATCGGAAGCTGCAGTGCTAGAGGTGCAATGTCACCAAATGATGACTAGTGAAAAATGGTTTTCACGTCTAGTCTTTTGCTGGTGTTGATGTCTGGCCGATGAAAAGGATCTGTGAACTGGCACGCCCTAGCTTTATTAAATCGAGTCCAGTTGTTGCTAGTGGACACCCTATACCGATATTGTGTAAGCCACCTATGCAGTTGAGTCAATCTTTCAAGTCATATTTTTTCCTAATCATCCTAACATTCTAATTTTTGTCTAGTGCAGAGTGTACATTTGGTGTGTTCCCTATAAATTTTGTAAACTAGGTATGTCAAGCGACATGGGTAAGTTGGTCAATGTCAGGTTAAATGGGTTGTTAATTTTGATAGTGGAGAGTCAAAAATGATCAAGTCTGACTTTGAAGAACGAGATTGTCGAATAGAGTTTCTGAGCCAAAAGGAAACTCTGTAAGTATAAATAGCCCTTAAAAGGGCTTTTTGATGGAGTGTTACAGCGTGTAACCGTAGTTCCCTCTTTTTTCTGGTGAATCTCTGTGTCCTTCTTGGGTGTCTTGCTTTTGTTGTTGTTCCTCCATCTTGATGTTGCCTCCTCCCGTCGTGTCCATTCCGTGTTCTTCCTTAACAATTTGGAATACTTTCTGTTGTTATTAAAGTATAGTACACATACAACCTCATATGCCAGCCTATTCTCGCGTTGGTAGTTATTCAACGTAAAAATTTAGTTTTTAGAGTAATTAAGGTAATTGTGTGAATTTTTATTGCAACGTGAGCTATCTTGTTAGATGGTCAGATTTGACCATCTAAATCATGTTATAGGCCTTAGTTCTTATGGCTTAGTTTATGATGCAGCCTTGTGTTGCGGGGCCTGATAGTCTGGGTATTGACTACCTTATAATGTTATTAATTTAAGTATCTGACTTAGAGTAAATAACTTTATTTGCAACATTGTGTCGCCGGGCCTGATAGTATTTGGATGTTGAGACTTCCTCATAATATCTATCTGAGGCCATAAAGCGGGAGACTCTTTTAAATGGTCACGTTTAGACCATAAGGATATTTGGGGTTCTAATCTGAATTGTAATCATAGTTTAGTTGTATAAATGCTGTCAATGAGGCTGTATATAGGGAGAGTTGTAAGAGCAGACAGAAGAGAAGTGGTTTCCTAGACACTTGTTTGTTAATTTTATATTGTTCTATACGTTGTTATTTTGGATATTTCATTGTTTATCTTTTTGCCTGGTAATTTCATTAACGTTACAGCATCCTGTTAGGTTTGGTTAGCACAGGTATCATCCGTGGTACGTTTTACCCAGCGTAGTGTAGGTGGGCTCCCCTTACGGAGTAACGGAGTCCCTTCTGATCCTGTACATTCCCATTCCGTGTGGATGTGATGTTTTGAAAATATAAGGTTCAGAACCAGGATTATTGTGTAATTTGGTCCTGGTGTAATTTAATTTTTTAATCTTATATTTCATCGATAAGCCCTGATGTTCTAAGTAATTCTATTATATTTTGAATTGTTTTTTGAGGGTTAGTGTTATTTAATTGAATTACTTCCGGGTATGTATTTGGTGCAGAGATGTTTAGATCCCATAAACAACCGCGGTTACAGGATAAGATCTCTCGTAATACGGTTTGTCAATTCCAGTCAGCGTTCCTGGTTTGGAATCCTGACTCACAGTGACAGTTCTTTTATCTTTCAATACAGGATCAAATTTGCAGCGTATAATCCAATTTTCTGTTTCTGAAAAGATATCGAATTTTCACTCTAAAAACATACTTTTATGGTCAAGATGTGAGATTATCACTGCTGCTCTTTGGTTATTCATGGTAGCATCAACACCACCATCGATTCGACATGATCACCAACAGTGAGATGCACCATCACGCTTAAATTCGTTAAATCCCTCATGGATTTTACCCAACATGCTTCTATCACTTATTAGACCCTTATCAGGTGCATCTATGGATACTCTATCGAGATTGAATTTAGCATTTTTACTAGGTTTTATTTTCGATAATCTCTCGAACTCCTCCATATTATAATTAAAACAAGTATTTAAATAAAGAATTTATATATAATGAATCACTGTAAATGGCTTATGATAGGATCATTAACTGTTTGTAACAAATCATGCAGAAATGAATTCTGTGGATATCATTCACAAAGTGTACGGCGTGGAAGCTTAGGTAAACTTCCATGCATACGATGTGGGGTGGGTGTTCAAGGAAAATCGCAGCTGTGTCTGAATTGTGGTGGTAAGCGATACAGGGAGCTTAAGCGCTATTACGATAAACGAATCAAAAACTTTATCCCTGACTCTGTCAGCGTCATTAACTCTGTCAAGGACGAATTCATAAGAGCCCCTCAAGACTACATTGACAGATTCCCAAGTAATAATTAAACCAAATAATTAATTAGACAAATAATATGTGTGTATATAAATGAACCAAGAATTTGAACCACATCCTATGATCACCAATTATGAAGCATCTCGTGATGGTGTTGTCAGACATGGCAGATAGCAACCAGTGGGCTTGTCAATAATCGGGGTTATCTTAGATTTACTGCTGGGGGGGGGGGGGCTATCTTAATCACAAATTCATTTTTGAATGTTTCTTTGGGGCGATCAAGACGGTTTTGTAACTGACCATATTGATGGATGTCCAAAAAATAATAAATTGGATAATTTACAAGCTATCACTCAGAGTGAAATACTGCATTTGGGAAAACTGGTACTTGTAAAACAGTTTCAAAAAGACCTATCAAGTCACTAAATACAGAAACTAACGAAAAAAAGAATATTTCAATCAATGAATGCGGCTGGAAATTTTTTGATATTTGTAGACCCTCGGTTCAACGTGTTGCAGAACAAATATCAAAATCAGCACTTTCAAAGCGAACTGAGTTAGAGCGTCTGCCACGGAAGCGGGAGGTCGTGGGTTCGATCCTCGACCGGGACATAGCAAAGACTTACAAAATTGGCGTGGCGCGCAGCATTAAGAGATTAGTGTTAGGACTGGTAGGTGTAAGGATATTGTGACTGGGTGGGACATCATGCTAAATGTCTGCAGCATGATGCCCCAGTGCTAGACATCACTATAAACTGCCTCACTGCAGACATCGTAGCGATATGACTGAAAAATTGTTAAAGCTACGTTAAAATTCTTAAACAAACAACACACAAATTAGTAATAATAATGATAGTAGTAGTAGTAGTAGTAGTAGTCCATGTTATCTTATGGTATGGTCAGTTTTGCATATTATGTGCTCAACTGTTATTTGTAACATCAGCAAAGACTAAACACACTTGAATCAATGTAAAAGAAAACATCGTGTCATAAATCTCTTTTAGATCTGCGTAGATGTTGCTAACTGGTTTGCAAATGAGCATGGAAAATGTTAAACGGCTTAATTTCAAATGGCACTGATAAAAATCAGCAGACTTTGAACAGATTAAAAAGAAGCATCCTGGTATGAATGTTTGCAACATTGTTGTTAAAATGATACCAATCAATAAAGAAATAGGGCCACCGTTGGTAAAACTAAAAAAATATAAGGACTCCTTTCTCGGCAGAATTTGACAATGTTCGATGAAAATATCCTTGCATAGATATATAAACACTTTGATAATATAATTGCGCAACCGTATGTAACCACAATGGACATAAATCATTCTGGTGTATATGGCTTTCGACCTGTAATAACAAACAATGCAAATCTTTCTTTAAATATAGTCCCGTTACTAAAATTACAAATAACAAGACTATAAAATACTTTCTTCTTAAAATAACCCTCAACAGAATTTGACCAAGTTTGAAACGAAGCATCCAGACAGATAGCTTTCTTATTTATACAAATAATAGAAATACACCATTAAATCTAACTAATGTTCTCAAACATAGACTACTTCTACGAAATAGCTCTTCACAAATGCCCCAATTTCATAGACAGCAGTCTGGTAATGGTGGTTTTCAAATGCAAAGTTGTAGTTAAAAATCGCCCTTATTAAAATTGAAAAGTCGATTAATTGCCTAGTTTAAAAACGACACAATGGATTTTATAAAATTTTATTGACAATATTCTGGCATGAAGGGCAAATTATCAAAACGTGTTTAAATATGGCTGCGGTAGAAACGCAGACACACAAACACTTTAACAATTTCCTCTAAAACGCTACTTCAGCTGATCAAAATATGGCAGACGTGATCCATGCTTGAACGCTATTTAAAGTAGAATGAAATTATTTTATAATTGATTTATTGCACTGTAAAATATTAGTATTCGTCTTCTTTCAAAATTCATTTTTGGTGTTTAATAGCTGCAAAAGTTAGTGTACTTTGGACTATTACAACTTCATTTCTCAAGCACATGGAACAGTGCAAACAACCCAGCGTGGATGAGTATGGACAAAATCCTGTAACACCGTATCATGTATCTACATCAAAATAATATCTAGGGATGATAAATGATGAAAGCGTTGCCATTTGGTTGATTTCAGTGGATTGATCCCACATACAATGAAATAAAAACACACATGAACGATTACTACTACATCAACAGTCACCACGGATACTTGATCTAGAATACCCTGAACATTTACATGATGTGCACAACGAGTATCCGCTGACACCAGAAGTGTTGTCGGTGTCCGGAACATAGTTGTCCCTGTATCAGTGCGGGGTCATTGATGAATCCCTACCATAATACATTTAATGCACCAAACTAGAACCAAGTGTTAGGACAAAAGGCAATTATATACTGCATTTGTGAAACCTTCCGCGGTATCAGCGATTGAGGGTCCATGTAACGAAGATCAATCGAGTGCTTGAATTTCTCCAGCACACTTGGATGTCACGTATATCCAGATGAATACGGATCTGAGAACTGAGGCCACCAATGATTTTGAGAAGGACCATTTCAAGTTTGTGAACACTGCTGTGTTCGTGAAAACCATGAAGTGTTTGCGCAAACGAATTCGGGTCAACCTTATATGTGATTGGGAACAAGATCAACTTCGAAGACGCATCGCTGACCCAGCCATTTAGTCTCGGAAGATCTTTGATCGCAGCTTGTTTGCATTCATAACATTAAACAAAATATCGAAAGTCAAACTTATAAACCAGATATACTGATATACTGAATCGTGCGTTATAGACTTGCGGAAGCTGCTGATGTGCGAGTTTTAAAATGACAAGATCAAATTGTTTTATCATTATCGGGTAAAGATTCTCTACACAGACACCTATGCATAACACCATCAACCATGTATATGCGGACATGGCGCCATCTGAATGAATTTGATGCCATCGAGTATTGTAAGAACATCCGTTATTTAGTAACATCAATGAAAATGTTTCTTTAAATAAAACGATGAATGCTCGAATAAACAAATCGAAGTGTATGTGGTACTGCACAAAAACATGTACTCGATTGTTGTATGAATTCATTTGTGGAATCAGCTAGAACACGAAAAGGCCAACATATATACGTGGAATGTCTTCGAGACCGAAGTGAATTCGCACACAAAGCAAATATGATACGGTGTCAAAAATCAAAGCATGGGTGTTTTCCAATTTGCTAAAGTGAGTTTGTCATCACTTGATACCAAACCATACCAGTCTCCAATGTTATTACCACCTACGCATTTGGACATAACACTGTGGTGAAAATCAACTAATGGCTGAGTGATTTGGTGCGCTTGCGCACTGGAGACATCCACTAGAGCATGAACGCGTTAAAACATTCCCGTGGCAGTTTCGTATTTGCTGGAAAGATTTGCTTTTATCTGTTCGACAGGCGACAGTCTCAAATAATAGTCTTCAAGTTTTTATTTAGTGTCACTGTCTTCAAATCGCAAATACATCGATAGGCCATGTCTGCCTTATAACCTTTCAGCTGCTTACCGATACCGCAAAAACTTGTCTCCCAGTGTTTACACTGATGCTGGATGTGAAATCATTTTCTGAGTAAATGTGAGTGTTTTTGTTCCAAACGCATTAGGTGGTTTTAATCCAGTAGTATGACTTCAGTTTTAAACGCTGCTGTGACTAATGGAAGTCGTGCTACCCATTCGTTCGATCGCTCTTGATGGGTATAACCCCCAGAGTTCTAGCAATAAATCCTGTGAATATTGATGTCCGAATAATCGTTACGCGGGAGTACGGTTAAATAGTTTCATAATTGTTTGGTTAGTAATAATGTTGACATGCAGCTTAGCAACCGATCAGAGAATTACTTTAATGGGATCCACTTGTAATAATAGTAGGCAAGTGAGTGGTGAATGTGAATGAACTTATCAGGGCAATCGCCTAGGGCGCTGGGTTAAGGGTTTATTTCATGATGGGCGGGTGGGGAAGGGCGTGAATGGGAAGGAGGGCGCCAGATATCTGATTTCGCCTAGGGCACCGAAATGCTTTGTACCGGCGCTGGAACTAATTCCAGTGAATCCTCCACACTTGCAGAATATTTTAGTGGCTCAGCTTCCTTATGTATGTTGCGGTGTATGAGAGTGCTTTGGAACGGTTAGAACGTGTCCCTTTATGACAAGAAATTAGGGCACTAATCGAGGAAGTAAAGCTGGTATAATGTTTCATGAGCAGTAGCATGTGTCAAATGTCTCATCTTTGATTCAGTCATTGTGTACATTCTGGTTGGGTGGATTTGTCAGTTTTGGTGAGGTGACTTAAAAACGAACTCCAGTGCGGATATTGGATGCGGTTTCCATCTATACTTATAATATCTGGATAATTACAATCTTTCAGTTGAACAAGAACCTTAACAGTACATCAGTGAAACTTATATCATAGTCAGAATGATAACTAGAGTATTGAACAGGATGTATCCAAAATACAGATTACGGTTGAAGAGTAACTTCACGTAGAAAATAGAAAGTAGTTTTCTCTTTTTTGCTGGTTGTTGCTATTGTAGGGTTTAACGCCATGTTTGGGACAAGCTATACGTGGCGGCAAGTATAAATGGCGGCGAAAGAACGATGGAAAACCCCTGGAAGAACCATCAACCCACGAGAAGCTACTTGAAAGCTTTCTCACGTACCCACATTAGCCAAACATGAGACTTGAATACAGGCAGACAAATGTGAGATGGCCAGTGATCCGAACGGTGAGCGCATTAGACCACTCGGCTTCTCGAGGCCTCTTTTTTGCTGTATAATATGAAATGGGAACTGGTATGTGTTGTGTGCGTGATAGAGAACATTATAATTTTATGGAAGCTTGATAGATAAAGGAGAGTTTGGGTCATTATTATTTCATATTGTTATATGATCGCATTTAACTGATCAAATACACAATTTTACGTAAATAACACACAGATTCAGCATCTAGCTTCATCTCAGTAAATTACACAAAGATTCGATACAAATGACAAGCACGCATGTATGCAACCCTCTATCCATACTTCTAGCCATCCATCCACGCACCCACCCACCCAACATTCCAACCATCCATATACATACATACTCTATACATACATACATACATACACACACACACACACACACACACACACACACACACACACACACACATACATACATACATACATACATACATACATACATACATACATACATACATACATACATACATACATACATACATACATACAGTATTGTATATGCAAGTACTATGTTAAAGTCGGTTGTCTTTAATCATATAGAGTGTTTCCTCTTTTATGTGTTTTATGATATGCTTTATTATTATTGTGTTATAGGTTGTGAATTGCTGGATTTCTTGATGTTTCAGTGATGTTAAGAATAATTTCTTTTTACTGTTCGTAAATAGACACGGGTAACATTATAGCCATGGCATTCGAAGATATTATTAGACTCTTATTATGTTGAGAAGTAAAATGGACATCTGCCATTAAAGACGACTTTAATTAACTCAGATCCAACAAGGCAATTTTAATATTGCTTCTTTATGTATTCTATTACTTCGAATTAGATTAGATTAAATTATTTCGAATTAGAAAGAAGTACGTTAATGTTTATACTTTCTGTGCAAATAATTAAAAGAAAAACTACAGCGGAACATAAATGATATACCTCTGAAATTTCAAGGGATCAAATTATTCTAAAGTACAGTTTGCTTGCCAACATGTTTGAGCATAAAATACAACAAAAAATTGCTTGGTGCGAGCAAATAACATATATATTTTATCTCGTGGGTAAAAAGCTTAACTACACATTTTATCATTCCTTCTGCAGTTTCAGTATTAGCAAGAAATACTGTTGTTTTTTAGCACATGCTCAATTAATTCGAAGTGTAATGTAATTAGCGAATTAAATATAAGTTTTTAACCTTGCTCAAAACTGTTTACCCTTTCTTGGGTGATATCTAATATTTTATTTCATAGAGTAAACTCAACATAACAATGATCGCCGAGTTCCATAAAACGCGTATGTATTTTGTGTACAATGTATATTTTTATTTAGAATTTTGACAAAGCCGCCATGTAACTTAATATTGTAAATTAGTTTTACCTTATGAGCACATGTTTGGCACATTGTTTAATCTAAAGTACACAGTAAATGTAAAACAGTATATTTGGCAAAAATTCAAAAAACTTTGTATCGTTGATTCTTGTTGGGATAAAAAATATGCAATTATATTTATTTGTTTACCATGAGCTTAATGTGGACTACACAAGTTTTCGATATTGTATTGCTCTGTACTTACAGTATACATATGATCTGAAGTGTGCATTTCTGCAAATCAACGTTACTTGCATTAATTGCCTATTTGGTTCTAAATCAATATTACGACCTACATTAAATATGCCTGTATTTCTTCCTAATAACCGGGAAGAAGATAGGAAGTTGTCGCAAACATATAACTCTTCAATAAATGCATTTCCAACAGACCAGTTACTGGTACCATTTGTTTGTTTCATTAGGATTTTTAACGTAGCTTTAACAATTTTCAGTCATATCACTACGATGTCTGCAGTGAGGCAGTTTATAGTGATGTCTAGCATGGGGCATCATGCCGAAAACATGTAGCATGATGTCCACCCAGTCATATTATAATGACACCAGGCCTACTAGTCCTAACACTAGCTTCTTCATGCCGAGGGCCAAGCGAGACAACTGTTAGTACCATTGTTGTAAATCTTTGGTATGACTCGGCCAAGGATCGAACCCACGACCTCCCACTTCCGCGCAAAGACCATCGGTTATTTAGAGGCTTCTGTTTTGGTGTTATTGACATAATTGTTTCGTTTTTGTAAGAAGCCCAAGTTTAACAATTGTGACCTTACTTCTTTTTTTTATAAAAAAGGGTAGGCTCGCCTTCTCTGCATCTTCCTTTTTGTTCTTTTTTCAACCATCTGTTGTTCGTACGATCATTTCATCATAAGAAACTGACGTCTGTTCGAAGATTTACGTCAACAAGGACACGAACCTGGCTTAACAATAAGAAATAAAAGCCGATAGAGCAATATTGGTTTTATTAATAAATTGGGATAACTAGAGCCAATTTTCCATTATGAGAAACACACATGCATTCAGTCTTCACAGAACATACCGGTATATAATAAATCTCAGCATATATTTATTAACACAACATTACAAACAACAGAAGGTATCACATAATTTCTTTATAAATGATTTCAGATTTCTATCAAATATGGCATGTCTTGCCGCTAACTAAAACTTTATAAATATGTACAAAGATTATTATTCAAAGCCGTGTAAAGCACAGTTTTAAAACATGAAATAAAGTGTATCAACATTAGGCTAATGAAGTTCAACTCAACTGTATGTTGCATATTATAACATGTATTAGAAAAATCAGTCGAAAGAACAATTTATAAAATTATCACAATACTTTTGGATTTTTTTCAAATTCGAACTTTGTCGCCCACTATTCGGTCATTTAAATCTGCAATAATATGTTGCAAATAAATCTTTCCGCTAAGTTAATTGTTTCATAAATATAATGAACAATATATACACTCTTTTCTAATCTGACTTTGCATACATTTGTGTGGATTTGTCAGGCTTAGCAGCGTTTACTAGGACCGTTTGGCAGAGGTTATTTAAGAAGTTGAAGAAGTTAGTGACATTGTATATACTGTTGGTGCATTTGCAAAAGGTACACGTCTACGTAAGAAACACAGTTAACAGAATACATGACGTACCACTTGAGTACAAGTCACAACGTAACAGTTTATGAGGCGATTTTCAAAAATCATGTTTGTGTTGCTCTCAGCAGACCTTCGAACTGGAAAGAGTACACGATAAAAAAAGCTCTCAACTACACATGATAAATACATGGGAGTGAAGGGGTAAATTTCAGGCAATCTATCAAGAATACATTAGTTGAGACCAGAGAACCATTAGCTAGATTTATGGAGACTCGCACTTGTCATACCGCATCTTGCCGAGTACAGTGATGTTGCTTTATAGTGGGGCTGTTGTTACTAATTATAACCTTTGTTTATTAAGCAACCAGACTGACTGCTAGAAACATGGTAAAGTTCAATTTTCATGGAGAGGTTGTCAAACTTGAGAAAGAAATTCTGTTACTTAAAACGACCAGGTCAGGCTGACCCAACTTTAGCGACTCTGAGGAAAAGGGCGGCAAAATACATTTGATTCTGATTGGTCACATTAAATAAGGCGGGTATTTTCACACAAAATTTCATAGGAATTAATATCGCCTTATCGAAATTAAGATTAGTCTAAATTTTTCCTGCACGAGGACAGAGGGTACATTAATCAGTTAAAACTCAGAGTGAAATATGAAAGAAATTCATTCGTAAAAAGGTGTGGTCCAGGCAAGCCACCGAAAACTGTTGGGTGACAAAAACCACAAAGGTATAGTGTCACAATTCCATGTAATTAGTTGATGCGATTTATATAATGTTTGCTTTAGTCTATAGGTTTTGCATGATTTTATTTAATGCGTTTGGATAATAATGTGCTTTTGAATTATAGCGATGTTGAGTTATGCATATAAAATCGTACATCAATTCTTAGATAAGGTTGACGTATTGTTTAATTAGTTGTCATGTTAGCATGAAACACTATGTTGAGTTATGAATAGGAAGTCTTACATTAATTCTTAGATAAGTTTGACGTATTGTTTTATTTGTCATCTTGTTTGCATAATAATTAGGTTTTAAGAATTTAATGCATTACTTTAGTTAGTATGATTTACGAGTCAGTGTGTATTGACTGGAAGGCTGGAATGTATTCAATTTATTTGCTGTGTAAATCAAGGCTGGATCAGAATTCAAGCCTCGAGTATGATGTGTTAATGTGTAAAGTCAAGGCGTAACAAATTAGCAATTCGACTAACTATGGTCATTTGAGGCCACGTGTAGTTGATTGATAGCCTTATCATCTGTTGACCATTTTCGAGCAGTATAATGAATGTTCTCACCTGTATCACATATAACGAGAAAACTTAAGGTGTTTGTTTAATTTCTTTTAAAAGGGAGAAAATAGCATTTTTGATCATATTGATGTTACGTAAACTGAGACGTATCAGGGTTCATACTGAACTATGAATGATAAATTCAAAGACTTTTCCCAAACTTTCAGAGACCACAAACAGAGATTTCCAAGACCTATTTTTGCTAACACTGTGTATACAGGTTATATGAGAAAACAATGAATGCCAAATACCACAATATTGTTTACTGATTAAAGTTAAACTATAATTAATTTCCTAAAAATGCATTATACTGATCTAGAAGATAGGTTAACATTTGTTTTTTTTCTCCAGAAATATGTAACATACGTGTCAGATTTAATACAACATAAATTGTTCTCTTAACAGTCATCAGCATTGCTTTAAATTCATTATTATATTTGCTTTTTTTCTCTTCAATCATTTTGGAAAGAGACATCACCACTCTCATCTTTTCCTCTGCTTTTCTCCTAAGAGCATTTGACTCTGTGACAAGCACAATGAGTGCTTTTAACTCTGCCTCTTCTGCTTTCTGTACAGAGGAAGCATGTAGGCTGGCAATGTTAGCTTTAAGAGGCAGCTTTTTGGCTTTAATTTCTTCCACTTCATCCAAGGCTAACTCCCGTTTCTTTCCTTTTTGGCTTTTCTCTCATCCTTCTCTGCTTTCTTCTTTCTTATCCAGATAGTCATGGTACTTATGTCTTGCAGAGGAACCATATGTCATCATATCTTTGCTAATGACGATTTCCAAAGGTCCACCTGCTTTTCTCCTTGTGTCAATGATTAGCCTTTGAGCTCTGAGGCTTTCTCTGCTGAGGTTCTCACCAGATACCTGTTTGTTGACAGAAAATCCTCTCTCCACTGTTGCCTGCCCATGTGACAACAACATTTTCTGGAGAACATTCCAAAGTTCGACATATTCCTTTCTTTTGGAAAGGACAGAATAAAACACTTCATCAAGGTTAGGCACTATTTTTCTCCATTTTTTAAATAAACATTATCTTTAAATCTAGTAATATTTCAAGCACTTCAAAGTACTGGGCAAAACGGGCTCAATTATAGTCTGAAGTCCGTTAATCATGAAATGTGCAAGAGATGGCAGTGTTAGTGCCATTCTGGTCACATTCAGGTTAGAAATTATACATCAATGATTCAGTTGACTTAGTTCTGTGCACTTTTAACCATTTAATTATTTTCGTTATTGAAATCAATAAGGGTACAAACAAACGGGGATGTATAGTCAGACTATAGATACACAAATCAATTTCGGCAATGAATGACTGACTGATAGATTTGTTTATAGTGACTCGTCCACGGAGGCTCTTGTCACTCTTTTATCTCCCAAAGGGGAGTTATTTAATTAGTCCTTAGGGTGGGAATGGTGCCGCGCACCCTGCAGGTATTTATGTGTTCATAGAACACTAATTAATTGGGCCATCACATCGGGGCAATTATTGAACTGCCACTGTGTGAATGTAAGGCCGTTTGGTATGTAGGAATGGAACCTACACACACCCACCCAATCAGTATTTTGTAGTTGCCTATCCCTCTGCAATGCATCCTCCATGAAAAACAATAAACTACAAAAGTGAATAAAAACAAAATGATAATAACACGAAAATAGCCAAAAAAAACATTTATTCAAAAAATACTATGAATATGTAGCAAATCTTAGGCTCCTTGATTCCAGAAGTTCTGGATGACAAAAGGTTTATTAATTAGACATATACTTATCTTGAAACAATGGAAAAACATAAAGCAATCATTGAGCCTTAATACAAATTAATCAAATAAAATGTAAATGATCTGCCTTATATTTTGCGAGGACCTGGTATCAGTGCCTTGCCGGTAGAGTTACTGCAGTATAACTGTTGTGTTTTTTTCAATTGGAGTGTGGGGCATTAAAGGCATGGGGCACATGGCGACTGCAGTATTGGCTTGCCCTAAAGCCTGTCCGAGATGCAAATGAGCTCTTGATACAGTTACGTCAATAGTTAACAAGACAAGTTAAAGATTCTGACCTTGTCTAAAAATAAATCCATTAAATATGCAAAAATCTTTCAATAATAAGTGACCTGTGAGAGTAATGAACAGGTCGTTATGTTATTGTAAATCTGTAATTATTTACATATCATTTAGTCTTGTGTTGTTTTGAGAAGGATATCAAATGAAGGCATATCAAATTTATAAACTGTGAAACAGAAATTTCACCAAATATTTGACATTTAGTATCAGTGATCAACAATGATTTTACTGTATTTACAGGTGGTATATGAAAGACTCCTACTTTCAGATCATGTAATATAAATTTTTTCCCTTTGCCAATATTCATACTGAATAAGATATTAGATGAAATGCAAGCAGCACTTATTGCTAACATATGAGAATTAAACTGAAAGATTCCTCAATCTATAACACTCCACGAGAAATTACATTCCACGGAAAATAACACTCCATGGCACAAAGTGGTTGATACTCAATGGAAAGATTTTGTAAATTTGAATTATTATATAAACTGCTTGCTTTTTTTGTGGCAAGGGTGCACAGTTCAAAATTAAGTATTATTTTTCCCCGCGTATAAATCTCATACTGGGTTCAGTTATTATGCAGAAATGTATATAGCTTTCTTGCCAATGAAGTGTCAAAAGTGTGGTTACATTTAAATCATGCAAACAGTATATATTTCCTACTTTATAATAAAACATTTAAATCCTGACAAATTACAAAAACATTCAATAGTATGCCTGCCACTACATGGTGGACACCACTAGTAGCATATGTAAGTGAATTAAAGACAAGTGATCTAAATTGATGTACAGTATATAGTATGTACAAAGCAACACATAATCATTCAAGACGAAAATTGCTGAATCATTCACTTCATTATAAGCATAATTGACAGAAATACAAAAATCAGATACTTTTCCTTTAAAGAAAATTTGAGGCAAATAAAGAACAAAGAATATAATTTGGAAATTAATACAACTATATAATATATCCTGTACTATTCAAGACAAACCACTCTATTAAACTCTAGTTATATGTGGCTAAGACAAAGTGTGAAAGCCGGGATCATTAATTAGATCACTGCAAAATCATAATCACGTAGTCAAACTGTCGTGTTGGTATGAGTGTGTAGTCTATTTCAATTATAAGTCATTAAGATAGTGAAATACGTTTCAAAATTTACATTTATTAGGCAATTATCTACCCCTTGTTCAAGACCTTTCCAGGTAACATACAGCAGGAATACAAAATTTATTGAGCTCCCACCTGCCTACATTGACTATTTTCTTATACATTGGACTTTTCTTGTAAAATTGACAATCATAAAGAATTTCCCTTTAGATAACTATGGGCATAAAAAGCTTTGATGTAGTAAGCGCTGCATAACAAGAGACAAATATCTATTGCATAAGGAAAGAAAGGGACCAGAAATTGCACTTTATCTGGATACATACAATCAATAGATTAGTCACTTCTTACATTGGTAGTAAGATTATCTCATAAGAGACAATAATATTTTCCTGTTGAACAAAAGCCTGTATGATTGTTCAGTTTTGTTTTTTCCTCGCAATCTTTTGGCTCTTGGCAGGATATTTTAATGTGGCATATATGGCGAGTCTAATATGAAGACAACATCATAGATGAAACAATTAAATGCGAGAAATGCTCAACAATTACAATGCTTTATACACTCTGTCCTAGTGTAATACTCCACTATTTTGAGAACTTACATTCTGTGCAGAAAGCAACTTCTTTCACAAATACCTTGACATGGCACTCCAAAATCGAAAGGCTTGTCAATGTACCTTGGTAACGGTCAGCTAAGAAATTATCAATGGATAAATGTCATCACTTAAGTCTTATGCATATCCTTGATGATTTTTGTTATTTATCATCAGTGGAAGGACTTTCGAATACTATAGGTAAGTAGTATAGAATTAATGTTACTCTGTGAAAGCAATTTTTATTCATTCTCTTGATGACCTTGATCTTAGACCTTTTGATTCTGAAATAAAAAGGGTTTCTCCTTATCTCAAGTACAAGCAATTCGCAATGTTGATGAAAGAAATGGAAATCAAGTTACTCTGCAAAAGCCATCTGTCCTACTTCAGTCAAAGTTACCTTGACACTTGGGGCCCCGAGTGGTCTAAAGCGCTGTCCATTAAGGATCACTGCCATCTCACCTCTGCGTGGGTTCGAGTCTAAGATTCGGCTAATGTAGTTATGTGAGAAAACTTGCCAGTAGCTTCTTATGGGTCGGTGGTTCTTTCTGGGGGGTTTACCAGGTTCTTCCTCCACCAATAATACTGGCCACCATGTATAGCCTATATTGTGCTGAAAAAAATGGTGTTAAACCATAAAAAACAAGGATTTTGCCACAAATTGCTAGGGATCATCCTTACCCTGCATTAAAAAAATCCAACAGTAGCTGAGAGACAACATCACAGTTTAATATGCTCTGGCTTTTGAGGGTGAATAAAAAGTAATGGTGAAGACAGAACCATACAATGAACTCGTTTAAATAAAAACACAAGCAGATATGTATAAATGGTGCAAAAGTTTTCAATGGGCTAGAAAATATGTATAAAATATGTACAATGAGCAATATATTTATAAAGACTGATTTTGTTTGTTTGTTTGATTACCGGCAGGATTTTAAACGTAGCTCTAAAAAAAACAACAGTCATATCACTACGATGTTTATAGTGAGGCAGTTTATAGTTATGTCTAGCACTGAGGCATCATGTTGCAGACATGTAGCATGATGTCCCACCCAGTCACATTATCCTAACACCAGGCCGACCAGTCCTGACACTAACCTCTTAATGCTGAGTGCCAAGCGAGGCAGCTGTTAGTACCATTTTTGTAAGTCTTTGGTATGACTTGGCCATCTACAACCTCCTGCTCCTGCGGCAAATGTTCTAACCACTAGGCTGAATAACCAAGGTGTACTATAACCAAGTACTTATGTATATACAGCAGCAATGCTATCACTAAGGTAATTTGACACAGGAAATGTAGTTAATCTCATGGCCTTCAGAACATCAGCTAGTACTAAGGTAATTTGACACAGGAAGTGTAGTTAATCTCAAGGCCTTCAGAACATAAGCTACACAAGCTTAACATAACATGACTTTGAGAAGGAAAAATTCATTACAAAATAACACTACCTCTGACACAATGACATAATAATTTTAAAACTGGAGATGTACAGAACATTGTTACTTAGTGATTTTTAGAATTTGTATTGTTCTCAATTAAATCATATTTACATACCTATAAAATTTCCACATGAAAATGGCCAGAATTGTACAGTCAAAGCCAAAAACAGGAAAAAGTTCCTTTCGGATCATATATTGCCATGTTTTAAAATCAAGATGTACTAATTTTCCTCAAGGTTTACTGGTTACAACTGAATCATAGTTAATAACTGCTTTGTGATAAAGTGACATACAAATCTGTATCATCAAGTTCCAATAATTTGTCCACTCCGGCTGGAAATAACCCATGCCTAGTCCTCATCATGGACTCTAACAATATCATGTCGGAAACATCCTCATCATGGACTCTAACAATACCCTGTTGGAACATGTTTTCAACTGCTATTAGCTATACTGTGGGTACAAACTTTCTTAGTTAATCAGTTGGTGATATCTTCCCTGATTTAAAATTTGACTGCACAATACTAATAAATAACATCTATAGGTCAGGTGCCCCATGCATCAAAGAACTTATTATCAGTTATAGTCATGAACATAAGTGACTGTTGATACACACTTCATTCATAAAACACACAGTCATACGAATATCAGCTGTCATAAATATGAAAACGTCATTATGACTTAAGATGATGTTCTGATCGGAAAATAATAAATGTTAGGCAATTTCTTTTATATCCTATTGTCACTAGAACAATTTGAAGAAATAGTTAAGGGGCTATCATCTATTCCTGCACATCTTACATTCGGTTTACAGCTTGCAGGATCTGCTGAAGATTCTCCTCTGAGAATGGCACTAAATCTAGGTTTAATCCAAACCTCGTACACGACTTATCAAGACCACACCATACATAAAACCCAAGTGTGTAATTTGTAAGTAATGGTCCAGTCCTAACAGACATATCACCAGCTTGGATCATAGCAATGATTTGTAATTTGTCTACTGTTTCAGCACAAATAATGGCCCCACTGTCACCTGGCATTGCAAACGCCCCCTGCCTATCATCATCAACAGGAAGAGGTTCGACAAAAACCTTTATGTGTTTCTGAGTATTCAAACCACATTGAGTAAAAAGTTCTTCATCAGATTCTCCTGTATGCAAAAGTCCAGAAGTAATGTCTGTTGTTGCTCCCCATTTAAAAACGTGATGAAGTTCTCTCAAAGAAGAAGCAAACGGTTGAATTTGCACACTTGGACTATATTCTCCATCCGCTGTTTTGAAATAGGGAATACATCTTCATATTTGGTCTGCATTAACTCTTACAGCCATGATATTGACACAGTCAACTGAGAGACGTGGCCTTCCTGGTGGAACCTGTATGTTTACTGATCTTCCTATGGTTATTGGTCCATTGGTCCTCTGATCTCAACACAGACATCAGTATTGTCTGGAACAACATGAGCACATGTAAGACAATACAAGTGCTCATTGGTATCTTTCACAAAACCACCTAGGGTACCAAGTCTGCTTGAGCACGGGGGAATGCAATGTTGAACAAACAGAATAAAATTCCTTAGGTTCCTCTGTGATGACACCGATCTTGTAGTTTTTCCTATATTTGTGCTCTGCAATGACATCCTTGATTTTCTCTTGAACTGCTTTCTCAATTTCTACCGAGGAGAACTCTGTGCAATGGACCTGAAGCTCTCCACAAACCATTATCACATCCTTAACATCAGCAATGATGAAAAAATAATAAATTTAATTGTATTTTAATTGTAACAATCACCAATTAACAGAACAGACTTTAAACAGGATATAGATTTCATGCATAACAGTGTCATTTAAGATTTTAAATAGGATATAAATTTCTTGCAAAACAGTGTCATTTAAGATTTTAAATAGGATATAGATTTCATGCATAACAGTGTCATTTAAGATTTTTAATAGGATAAAAATTTCTTGCATAACAGTGTCATTTATGATTTTAAATAGGATATAAATTTCTTGCATAACAGTGTCATTTATGATTTTAAATAGGATATAAATTTCTTGCATAACAGTGTCATTTAAGATTTTAAATAGGATATAAATTTCTAGCATAACAGTGTCATTTATGATTTTAAATAGGATATAGATTTCATGCATAACAGTGTCATTTAAGATTTTAAATAGGATATAAATTTCTTGCATAACAGTGTCATTTAAGATTTTAAATAGGATATAAATTTCTTGCATAAGTGTCATTTATGATTTTAAATAGGATATAGATTTCTTACATATGTTTCATTTAAGATTTTAAAAAGGATATAAACTTCTTGCATAACAGTGTCATTTAAGATATTAAATAGGATATAAATTTCTTGCATAACAGTGTCATTTATGATTTTAAATAGGATATAAATTTCTTGCATAACAGTGTCATTTAAGATTTTAAATAGGATATAAATTTCTTGCATAACAGTGTCATTTAAGATTTTAAATAGGATATAAATTTCTTGCATAACAGTGTCATTTATGATTTTAAATAGGATATAGATTTCATGCATAACAGTGTCATTTAAGATTTTAAATAGGATATAAATTTCTTGCATAACAGTGTCATTTAAGATTTTAAATAGGATATAAATTTCTTGCATAAGTGTCATTTATGATTTTAAATAGGATATAGATTTCTTACATATGTTTCATTTAAGATTTTAAATAGGATATAAACTTCTTGCATAACAGTGTCATTTAAGATATTAAATAGGATATAAATTTCTTGCATAACAGTGTCATTTATGATTTTAAATAGGATATAAATTTCTTGCATAACAGTGTCATTTAAGATTTTAAATAGGATATAAATTTCTTGCATAACAGTGTCATTTAAGATTTTAAATAGGATATAAATTTCTTGCATAACAGTGTCATTTATGATTTTAAATAGGATATAGATTTCATGCATAACAGTGTCATTTAAGATTTTAAATAGGATATAAATTTCTTGCATAACAGTGTCATTTAAGATTTTAAATAGGATATAGATTTCTTACATATGTGTCATTTAAGATTTTAAATAGGATATAAATGTCTTGCATAACAGTGTCATTTAAGATTTTAAATAGGATATAAATTTCTTGCATAACAGTGTCATTTACGATTTTAAATAGGATATAAATTTCTTGCATAACAGTGTCATTTAAGATTTTAAATAGGATATAAATTTCTTGCATAACAGTGTCATTTAAGATATTAAATAGGATATAAATTTCTTGCATAACAGTGTCATTTAAGATATTAAATAGGATATAAATTTCTTGCATAACAGTGTCATTTAAGATTTTAAATAGGATATAAATTTCTTGCATAACAGTGTCATTTAAGATTTTAAATAGGATATAAATTTCTTGCATAACAGTGTCATTAAAGATTTTAAATAGGATATAAATTTCTTGCATGACATGATCATTTAAGATTTTAAATAGGATATAAATTTCTTGCATAAAAGTGTCATTTAAGATTTTAAATAGGATATAAATTTCTTGCATAAAAGTGTCATTTAAGATTTTAAATAGGATATAAATTTCTTGCATAACAGTGTCATTTATGATTTTAAATAGGATATAAATTTCTTGCATAACAGTGTCATTTATGATTTTAAATAAAATATAAATTTCTTGCATAACAGTGTCATTTAAGATTTTAAATAGGATATAAATTTCATGCATAACAGTGTCATTTAAGATTTTAAAAAGGATATAAATTTCTTGCATAACAATGTCATTTATGATTTTAAATAGGATAAAGATTTCATGCATAACAGTGTCATTTATGATTTTAAATAGGATATAAATTTCTTGCATAACAGTGTCATTTATGATTTTAAATAGGATATAGATTTCATGCATAACAGTGTCATTTATGATTTTAAATAGGATATAGATTTCATGCATAACAGTGTCATTTATGATTTTAAATAGGATATAGATTTCTTGCATAACAGTGTCATTTAAGATTTTAAATAGGATATAAATTTCTTGCATAACAGTGTCATTTAAGATTTTAAATAGGATATAAATTTCTTGCAAAACAGTGTCATTTAAGATTTTAAATAGGATATAAATTTCTTGCATAACAGTGTCATTTAAGATATTAAATAGGATATAGATTTCATGCATAACAGTGTCATTTATGATTTTAAATAGGATATAGATTTCTTGCATAACAGTGTCATTTAAGATTTTAAATAGGATATAAATTTCTTGCATAACAGTGTCATTTAAGATTTTAAATTGGATATAAATTTCTTGCAAAACAGTGTCATTTAAGATTTTAAATAGGATATAAATTTCTTGCATAACAGTGTCATTTAAGATATTAAATAGGATATAAATTTCTTGCATAACAGTGTCATTTATGATTTTAAACAGGATATAGATTTCATGCATAACAGTGTCATTTATGAATTTAAATAGGATATAAATTTCTTGCATAACAGTGTCATTTAAGAGTTTAAATAGGATATAAATTTCTTGCATAACTGTGTCATTTAAGATTTTAAATCGGATATAAATTTCTTGCATAACAGTGTCATTTAAGATATTAAATAGGATATAAATTTCTTGCATAACAGTGTCATTTAAGAGTTTAAATAGGATATAAATTTCTTGCATAACAGTGTCATCTAAGACTTTAAATAGGATATAAATTTCTTGCATAACAGTGTCATTTAAGATATTAAATAGGATATAAATTTCTTGCATAACAGTGTCATTTAAGATTTTAAATAGGATATAAATTTCTTGCATAACAGTGTCATTTAAGATATTAAATAGGATATAAATTTCTTGCATAACAGTGTCATTTATGGTTTTAAATAAGATATAAATTTCTTGCATAACAGTGTCATTTAAGATTTTAAATAGGATATAAATTTCTTGCATAACAGTGTCATTTAAGATTTTAAATAGGATATAAAATTCTTGCATAACAGTGTCATTTAAGATTTTAAATAGGATATAAATTTCTTGCATAACAGTGTCATTTAAGATTTTAAATAGGATATAAATTTCTTGCATAACAGTGTCATTTAAAATTTCAAATAGGATATAGATTTCTTGCATAACAGTGTCATTTATGATTTTAAATAGGATATAAATTTCTTGCATAACAGTGTCATTTACGATTTTAAATAGGATATAAATTTCTTGCATAACAGTGTCATTTAAGATTTTAAATAGGATATAAATTTCTTGCATAACATTATCATTTAAGATTTTAAATAGGATATAAATTTCTTGCATAACAGTGTCATTTAAGATTTTAAATAGGATATAAATTTCTTGCATAACATTATCATTTAAGATTTTAAATAGGATATAAATTTCTTGCATAACAGTGTCATTTAAGATTTTAAATAGGATATAAATTTCTTGCATAACAGTGTCATTTATGATTTTAAATAGGATATAGATTTCTTGCATAACAGTGTCATTTAAGATTTTAAATAAGATATAGATTTCTTGCATAACAGTGTCATTTAAGATTTTAAATAGGATATAAATTTCTTGCATAACAGTGTCATTTATGATTTTAAATAGGATATAAATTTCTTGCATAACATTATCATTTAAGATTTTAAATAGGATATAAATTTCTTGCATAACAGTGTCATTTAAGATTTTAAATAGGATATAAATTTCTTGCATAACAGTGTCATTTATGATTTTAAATAGGATATAAATTTCTTGCATAACAGTGTCATTTAAGATTTTAAATAGGATATAAATTTCTTGCATAACAGTGTCATTTAAGATTTTAAATAGGATATAAATTTCTTGCATAACAATGTCATTTATGATTTTAAATAGGATATAAATTTCTTGCATAACAGTGTCATTTAAGATTTTAAATAAGATGAAAATTTCTTGCATAACAGTGTCATTTAAGATTTTAAATAGGATATAAATTTCTTGCATAACAGTGTCATTTATGATTTTAAATAGGATATAGATTTCTTGCATAACAGTGTCATTTAAGATTTTAAATAAGATATAGATTTCTTGCATAACAGTGTCATTTAAGATTTTAAATAGGATATAAATTTCTTGCATAACAGTGTCATTTAAGATTTTAAATAAGATATAAATTTCTTGCATAACAGTGTCATTTAAGATTTTAAATAAGATATAAATTTCTTGCATAACAGTGTCATTTAAGATTTTAAATAGGATATAAATTTCTTGCATAACAGTGTCATTTAAGATTTTAAATAGGATATAAATTTCTTGCATAACAGTGTCATTTATGATTTTAAATAGGATATAGATTTCTTGCATAACAGTGTCATTTAAGATTTTAAATAGGATATAAATTTCTTGCATAACAGTGTCATTTAAGATTTTAAATAGGATATAAATTTCTTGCATAACAGTGTCATTTATGATTTTAAATAGGATATAGATTTCTTGCATAACAGTGTCATTTATGATTTTAAATAAGATATAGATTTCATGCATAACAGTGTCATTTATGATTTTAAATAGGATATAGATTTCTTGCATAACAGTGTCATTTAAGATTTTAAATAGGATATAAATTTCTTGCATAACAGTGTCATTTAAGATTTTAAATAAGATATAGATTTCATGCATAACAGTGTCATTTAAGATTTTAAATAGGATATAGATTTCTTGCATAACAGTGTCATTTAAGATTTTAAATAGAATATAGATTTCATGCATAACAGTGTCATTTATGATTTTAAATAGGATATAAATTTCTTGCATAACAGTGTCATTTAAGATTTTAAATAGGATATAGATTTCATGCATAACAGTGTCATTTAAGATTTTAAATAGGATATAGATTTCTTGCATAACAGTGTCATTTAAGATTTTAAATAGGATATAGATTTCATGCATAACAGTGTCATTTAAGATTTTAAATAGGATATAGATTTCATGCATAACAGTGTCATTTATGATTTTAAATTGGATATAAATTTCTTGCATAACATTATCATTTAACATTTTAAATAAGATATAGATTTCATGCATAACTGTGTCATTTATGATTTTAAATAGGATATAAATTTCGTGCATAACATTGTCATTTAAGATTTTAAATAGGATATAGATTTCTTGCATAACATTATCATTTAAGATTTTAAATAAGATATAGAATTCATGCATAGCAGTGTCATTTAAGATTTTAAATAGGATATAAATTTCTTGCATAACAGTGTCATTTAAGATTTTAAATAGGATATAAATTTCTTGCATAACAGTGTCATTTAAGATATTAAATAGGATATAAATTTCTTGCATAACATTGTCATTTAAGATTTTAAATAAGATATAGATTTCATGCATAACAGTGTCATTTAAGATTTTAAATAGAATATAGATTTCATGCATAACAGTGTCATTTATGATTTTAAATAGGATATAGATTTCTTGCATAACAGTGTCATTTAAGATTTTAAATAGGATATAGATTTTATGCATAACAGTGTCATTCATGATTTTAAATAGGATATAAATTTCTTGCATAACATTGTCATTTATGATTTTAAATAGGATATAAATTTCTTGCAAAACATTATCATTTAAGATTTTAAATAAGATATAGATTTCATGCATAACATTATCATTTAAGATTTTAAATAAGATATAAATTTCTTGCATAACATTATCATTTAAGATTTTAAATAAGATATAAATTTCTTGCATAACATTATCATTTAAGATTTTAAATAAGATATAGATTTCATGCATAACATTATCATTTAAGATTTTAAATAAGATATAAATTTCTTGCATAACATTATCATTTAAGATTTTAAATAAGATATAAATTTCTTGCATAACATTATCATTTAAGATTTTAAATAAGATATAAATTTCTTGCATAACAGTGTCATTTAAGATTTTAAATAGGATATAGATTTCATGCATAACAGTGTCATTTAAGATTTTAAATAGGATATAGATTTCTTGCATAACAGTGTCATTTAAGATTTTAAATAAGATATAAATTTCTTGCATAACATTGTCACTTATGATTTTAAATAGGATATAAATTTCTTGCATAACATTATCATTTAAGATTTTAAATAAGATATAAATTTCTCGCATAACATTGTCATTTATGATTTTAAATAGGATATAAATTTCTTGCATAACATTATCATTTAAGATTTGAAATAAGATATAAATTTTTTGCATAACAGTGTCATTTAAGATTTAAAATAGGATATAAATTTCTTGCATAACAGTGTCATTTATGATTTTAAATAGGATATAGATTTCTTGCATAACAGTGTCATTTAAGATTTTAAATAGGATATAGATTTCTTGCATAACAGTGTCATTTAAGATTTTAAATAGGATATAAATTTCTTGCATAACATTATCATTTAAGATTTTAAATAGGATATAGATTTCTTGCATAACAGTGTCATTTACGATTTTAAATAGGATATAGATTTCTTGCATAACAGTGTCATTTAAGATTTTAAATAGGATATAAATTTCTTGCATAACAGTGTCATTTAAGATTTTAAATAAGATATAAATTTCTTGCATAACAGTGTCATTTAAGATTTTAAATAGGATATAAATTTCTTGCATAACATTATCATTTAAGATTTTAAATAGGATATAGATTTCATGCATAACAGTATCATTTAAGATTTTAAATAGGATATAAATTTCTTGCATAACAGTGTCATTTAAGATATTAAATAGGATATAAATTTCTTGCATAACAGTGTCATTTAAGATTTTAAATAGGATATAAATTTCTTGCATAACAGTGTCATTTAAGATTTTAAATAAGATATAGATTTCATGCATAACAGTGTCATTTAAGATTTTAAATAGGATATAAATTTCTTGCATAACAGTGTCATTTAAGATTTTAAATAAGATATAAATTTCTTGCATAACAGTGTCATTTAAGATTTTAAATAGGATATAAATTTCTTGCATAACAGTGTCATTTATGATTTTAAGTAGGATATAGATTTCTTGCATAACAGTGTCATTTAAGATTTTAAATAGGATATAGATTTCTTGCATAACAGTGTCATTTAAGATTTTAAATAGGATATAAATTTCTTGCGTAACATTATCATTTAAGATTTTAAATAGGATATAGATTTCTTGCATAACAGTGTCATTTAAGATTTTAAATAGGATATAGATTTCTTGCATAACAGTGTCATTTAAGATTTTAAATAAGATATAGATTTCATGCATAACAGTGTCATTTAAGATTTTAAATAGGATATAAATTTCTTGCATAACAGTGTCATTTAAGATTTTAAATAGGATATAAATTTCTTGCATAACAGTGTCATTTAAGATTTTAAATAAGATATAAATTTCTTGCATAACAGTGTCATTTAAGATTTTAAATAGGATATAAATTTCTTGCATAACAGTGTCATTTAAGATTTTAAATAGGATATAGATTTCTTGCATAACAGTGTCATTTATGATTTTAAATAGGATATCAATTTCTTGCATAACAGTGTCATTTAAGATTTTAAATAGGATAGAAATTTCTTGCATAACAGTGTCATTTAAGATTTTAAATAGGATATAAATTTCTTGCATAACAGTGTCATTTAAGATTTTAAATAGGATATAAATTTCTTGCATAACAGTGTCATTTATGATTTTAAATAGGATATAGATTTCTTGCATAACAGTGTCATTTAAGATTTTAAATAGGATATAAATTTCTTGCATAACAGTGTCATTTAAGATTTTAAATAGGATATAAATTTCTTGCATAACATTATCATTTAAGATTTTAAATAGGATATAGATTTCTTGCATAACATTATCATTTAAGATTTTAAATACGATATAAATTTCTTGCATAACATTATCATTTAAGATTTTAAATAGGATATAGATTTCTTGCATAACAGTGTCATTTAAGATTTTAAATAGGATATAGATTTCTTGCATAACAGTGTCATTTAAGATTTTAAATAAGATATAGATTTCATGCATAACAGTGTCATTTAAGATTTTAAATAGGATATAAATTTCTTGCATAACAGTGTCATTTAAGATTTTAAATAGGATATAAATTTCTTGCATAACAGTGTCATTTAAGATTTTAAATAGGATATAAATTTCTTGCATAACAGTGTCATTTAAGATTTTAAATAGGATATAAATTTCTTGCATAACAGTGTCATTTAAGATTTTAAATAGGATATAGATTTTTTGCATAACAGTGTCATTTATGATTTTAAATAGGATATAAATTTCTTGCATAACAGAGTCATTTAAGATTTTAAATAGGATATAAATTTCTTGCATAACAGTGTCATTTAAGATTTTAAATAGGATATAAATTTCTTGCATAACAGTGTCATTTAAGATTTTAAATAGGATATAAATTTCTTGCATAACAGTGTCATTTATGATTTTAAATAGGATATAGATTTCTTGCATAACAGTGTCATTTAAGATTTTAAATAGGATATAAATTTCTTGCATAACAGTGTCATTTAAGATTTTAAATAGGATATAAATTTCTTGCATAACATTATCATTTAAGATTTTAAATAGGATATAGATTTCTTGCATAACATTATCATTTAAGATTTTGAATAAGATATAGATTTCATGCATAACAGTGTCATTTAAGATTTTAAATAGGATATAAATTTCTTGCATACCATTATCATTTAAGATTTTAAATAAGATATAGATTTCATGCATAGCAGTGTCATTTAAGATTTTAAATAGGATATAAATTTCTTGCATAACAGTGTCATTTAAGATTTTAAATAGGATATAAATTTCTTGCATAACAGTGTCATTTAAGATATTAAATAGGATATAAATTTCGTGCATAACAGTGTCATTTAAGATTTTAAATAAGATATAGATTTCTTGCATAACATTATCAATTAAGATTTTAAATAGGATATAAATTTCTTGCATAAAAGTGTCATTTAAGATTTTAAATAGGATATAAATTTCTTGCATAACAGTGTCATTTAAGATTTTAAATAGGATATAAATTTCTTGCATAACAGTGTCATTTAAGATATTAAATAGGATATAAATTTCTTGCATAACAGTGTCATTTAAGATTTTAAATAAGATATAAATTTCTTGCATAACATTATCATTTAAGATTTTAAATAGGATATAAATTTCATGCATAACAGTGTCATTTAAGATTTTAAATAGGATATAAATTTCTTGCATAACAGTGTCATTTAAGATTTTAAATAGGATATAAATTTCTTGCATAACAGTGTCATTTAAGATTTTAAATAAGATATAGATTTCTTGCATAACAGTGTCATTTAAAATTTTAAATAGGATATAAATTTCTTGCATAACATTATCATTTAAGATTTTAAATAAGATATAAATTTCTTGCATAACAGTGTCATTTAAGATTTTAAATAGGATATAAATTTCTTGCATAACAGTGTCATTTAAGATTTCAAATAGGATATAAATTTCTTGCATAACAGTGTCATTTAAGATTTTAAATAGGATATAAATTTCTTGCATAACACTGTCATTTAAGATTTTAAATAGGATATAGATTTCTTGCATAACAGTGTCATTTAAGATTTTAAATAGGATATAAATTTCTTGCATAACAGTGTCATTTAAGATTTTAAATAGGATATAAATTTCTTGCATAACAGTGTCATTTAAGATTTTAAATAGGATATAAATTTCTTGCATAACATTATCATTTAAGATTTTAAATAGGATATAAATTTCTTGCATAACATTATCATTTGAGATTTTAAATAGGATATAAATTTCTTGCATAACATTATCATTTGAGATTTTAAATAAGAGATAAATTTCTTGCATAACAGTGTCATTTAAGATTTTAAATAAGATATAAATTTCTTGCATAACAGTGTCATTTAAGATTTTAAATAGGATATAAATTTCTTGCATAACAGTGTCATTTAAGAGTTTAAATAGCATATAAATTTCTTGCATAACAGTGTCATTTAAGATTTTAAATAAGATATAAATTTCTTGCATAACATTATCATTTAAGATTTTAAATAAGATATAAATTTCTTGCATAACAGTGTCATTTAAGATATTAAATAGGATTTAAATTTCTTGCATAACAGTGTCATTTAAGATTTTAAATAGGATATAAATTTCTTGCATAACAGTGTCATTTAAGATTTTAAATAGGATATAAATTTCTTGCATAACAGTGTCATTTAAGATTTTAAATAGGATATAGATTTCTTGCATAACAGTGTCATTTATGATTTTAAATAGGATATAAATTTCTTGCATAACAGTGTCATTTATGATTTTAAATAGGATATAAATTTCTTGCATAACAGTGTCATTTAAGATTTTAAATAGGATATAAATTTCTTACATAACATTATCATTTAAGATTTTAAATAGGATATAAATTTCTTGCATAACAGTGTCATTTAAGATTTTAAATAAGATATAAATTTCTTGCATAACAGTGTCATTTAAGATTTTAAATAGGATATAAATTTCTTGCATAACATTATCATTTAAGATTTTAAATAAGATATAAATTTCTTGCATAACAGTGTCATTTAAGATTTTAAATAGGATATAAATTTCTTGCATAACAGTGTCATTTAAGATTTTAAATAGGATATAAATTTCTTGCATAACAGTGTCATTTACGATTTTAAATAGGATATAAATTTCTTGTATAACAGTGTCATTTATGATTTTAAATAGGATATAGATTTCATGCATAACAGTGTCATTTAAGATATTAAATAGGATATAGATTTCTTGCATAACACTGTCATTTATGATTTTAAATAGGATATAGATTTCATGCATAACAGTGTCATTTAAGATATTAAATAGGATATAAATTTCTTGCATAACAGTGTCATTTAAGATTTTAAATAGGATATAGATTTCATGCATAACAGTGTCATTTAAGATTTTAAATACGATATAGATTTCTTGCATAACATTATCATTTACGATTTTAAATAGGATATAGATTTCATGCATAACAGTGTCATTTACGATTTTAAATAGGATATAGACTTCTTGCATAACAGTGTCATTTATGATTTTAAATAGGATATAAATTTCTTGCATAACAGTGTCATTTATGATTTTAAATAGGATATAGATTTCATGCATAACAGTGTCATTTATGATTTTAAATAGGATATAGATTTCTTGCATAACAGTGTCATTTAAGATTTTAAATAGGATATAAATTTCTTGCATAACAGTGTCATTTAAGATTTTAAATAGGATATAAATTTCTTGCAAAACAGTGTCATTTAAGATTTTAAATAGAATATAAATTTCTTGCATAACAGTGTCATTTAAGATATTAAATAGGATATAGATTTCATGCATAACAGTGTCATTTATGATTTTAAATAGGATATAGATTTCTTGCATAACAGTGTCATTTAAGATTTTAAATAGGATATAAATTTCTTGCATAACAGTGTCATTTAAGATTTTAAATAGAATATAAATTTCTTGCAAAACAGTGTCATTTAAGATTTTAAATAGGATATAAATTTCTTGCATAACAGTGTCATTTAAGATATTAAATAGGATATAAATTTCTTGCATAATTGCATAACAGTGTCATTTAAGATATTAAATAGGATATAAATTTCTTGCATAACAGTGTCATTTATGATTTTAAATAGGATATAGATTTCATGCATAACAGTGTCATTTACGATTTTAAATAGGATATAAATTTCTTGCATAACAGTGTCATTTAAGATTTTAAATAGGATATAAATTTCTTGCATAACTGTGTCATTTAAGATTTTAAATAGGATATAAATTTCATGCATAACAGTGTCATTTAAGATATTAAATAGGATATAAATTTCTTGCATAACAGTGTCATTTAAGAGTTTAAATAGGATATAAATTTCTTGCATAACAGTGTCATTTAAGATTTTAAATAGGATATAAATTTCTTGCATAACAGTGTCATTTAAGATATTAAATAGAATATAAATTTCTTGCATAACAGTGTCATTTAAGATTTTAAATAGGATATAAATTTCTTGCATAACAGTGTCATTTAAGATATTAAATAGGATATAAATTTCTTGCATAACAGTGTCATTTAAGATACTAAATAAGATATAAATTTCTTGCATAACAGTGTCATTTAAGATTTTAAATAGGATATAAATTTCTTGCATAACAGTGTCATTTAAGATTTTAAATAGGATATAAATTTCATGCATAACAGTGTCATTTAAGATATTAAATAGGATATAAATTTCTTGCATAACAGTGTCATTTAAGAGTTTAAATAGGATATAAATTTCTTGCATAACAGTGTCATTTAAGATTTTAAATAGGATATAGATTTCTTGCATAACAGTGTCATTTATGATTTTAAATAGGATATAAATTTCTTGCATAACAGTGTCATTTACGATTTTAAATAGGATATAAATTTCTTGCATAACAGTGTCATTTAAGATTTTAAATAGGATATAAATTTCTTGCATAACAGTATCATTTAAGATTTTAAATAGGATATAAATTTCTTGCTTAACAGTGTCATTTAAGATTTTAAATAGGATTTAAATTTCTTGCATAACAGTATCATTTAAGATTTTAAATAAGATATAAATTTCTTGCATAACAGTGTCATTTAAGATTTTAAATAGGATATAAATTTCTTGCATAACAGTGTCATTTAAGATTTTAAATAGGATATAAATTTCTTGCATAACAGTGTCATTTAAGATTTTAAATAGGATATAGATTTCTTGCATAACAGTGTCATTTATGATTTTAAATAGGATATAAATTTCTTGCATAACAGTGTCATTTACGATTTTAAATAGGATATAAATTTCTTGCATAACAGTGTCATTTAAGATTTTAAATAGGATATAAATTTCTTGCATAACATTATCATTTAAGATTTTAAATAGGATATAAATTTCTTGCATAACAGTGTCATTTAAGATTTTAAATAGGATATAAATTTCTTGCATAACATTATCATTTAAGATTTTAAATAAGATATAAATTTCTTGCATAACAGTGTCATTTAAGATTTTAAATAGGATATAAATTTCTTGCATAACAGTGTCATTTAAGATTTTAAATAGGATATAAATTTCTTGCATAACAGTGTCATTTATGATTTTAAATAGGATATAAATTTCTTGCATAACATTATCATTTAAGATTTTAAATAAGATATAAATTTCTTGCATAACAGTGTCATTTAAGATTTTAAATAGGATATAAATTTCTTGCATAACAGTGTCATTTATGATTTTAAATAGGATATAAATTTCTTGCATAACAGTGTCATTTAAGATTTTAAATAGGATATAAATTTCTTGCATAACAGTGTCATTTAAGATTTTAAATAGGATATAAATTTCTTGCATAACAATGTCATTTATGATTTTAAATAGGATATAAATTTCTTGCATAACAGTGTCATTTAAGATTTTAAATAAGATATAAATTTCTTGCATAACAGTGTCATTTAAGATTTTAAATAGGATATAAATTTCTTGCATAACAGTGTCATTTATGATTTTAAATAGGATATAGATTTCTTGCATAACAGTATCATTTAAGATTTTAAATAGGATATAGATTTCTTGCATAACATTATCATTTAAGATTTTAAATAAGATATAAATTTCTTGCATAACATTATCATTTAAGATTTTAAATAAGATATAGATTTCATGCATAACAGTGTCATTTAAAGTTTTAAATAGGATATAAATTTCTTGCATAACATTATCATTTAAGATTTTAAATAAGATATAAATTTCTTGCATAACAGTGTCATTTAAGATTTTAAATAGGATATAAATTTCTTGCATAACAGTGTCATTTAAGATTTTAAATAGGATATAAATTTCTTGCATAACAGTGTCATTTAAGATTTTAAATAGGATATAAATTTCTTGCATAACAGTGTCATTTAAGATTTTAAATAAGATATAGATTTCTTGCATAACAGTGTCATTTAAGATTTTAAATAAGATATAAATTTCTTGCATAACAGTGTCATTTAAGATTTTAAATAGGATATAAATTTCTTGCATAACATTATCATTTAAGATTTTAAATAGGATATAAATTTCTTGCATAACAGTGTCATTTAAGATTTTAAATAGGATATAAATTTCTTGCATAACAGTGTCATTTAAGATTTTAAATAGGATATAGATTTCTTGCATAACAGTGTCATTTAAGATTTTAAATAGGATATAAATTTCTTGCATAACAGTGTCAATTACGATTTTAAGTAGGATATAAATTTCTTGCATAACAGTGTCATTTAAGATTTTAAATAGGATATAGATTTCTTGCATAACAGTGTCATTTATGATTTTAAATAGGATATCAATTTCTTGCATAACAGTGTCATTTAAGATTTTAAATAGGATATAAATTTCTTGCATAACAGTGTCATTTAAGATTTTAAATAGGATATAAATTTCTTGCATAACAGTGTCATTTAAGATTTTAAATAGGATATAAATTTCTTGCATAACAGTGTCATTTATGATTTTAAATAGGATAAATAATTTCTTGCATAACAGTGTCATTTAAGATTTTAAATAGGATATAAATTTCTTGCATAACAGTGTCATTTAAGATTTTAAATAGGATATAAATTTCTTGCATAACATTATCATTTAAGATTTTAAATAGGATATAGATTTCTTGCATAACATTATCATTTAAGATTTTAAATAGGATATAAATTTCTTGCATAACATTATCATTTAAGATTATAAATAGGATATAGATTTCTTGCATAACAGTGTCATTTAAGATTTTAAATAGGATATAGATTTCTTGCATAACAGTGTCATTTAAGATTTTAAATAAAATATAGATTTCATTCATAACAGTGTCATTTAAGATTTTAAATAGGATATAAATTTCTTGCATAACAGTGTCATTTAAGATTTTAAATAGGATATAAATTTCTTGCATAACAGTGTCATTTAAGATTTTAAATAAGATATAAATTTCTTGCATAACAGTGTCATTTAAGATTTTAAATAGGATATAAATTTCTTGCATAACAGTGTCATTTAAGATTTTAAATAGGATATAGATTTCTTGCATAACAGTGTCATTTATGATTTTAAATAGGATATAAATTTCTTGCATAACAGTGTCATTTAAGATTTTAAATAGGATATATATTTCTTGCATAACAGTGTCATTTAAGATTTTAAATAGGATATAAATTTCTTGCATAACAGTGTGATTTAAGATTTTAAATAGGATATAAATTTCTTGCATAACAGTGTCATTTATGATTTTAAATAGGATATAGATTTCTTGCATAACAGTGTCATTTAAGATTTTAAATAGGATATAAATTTCTTGCATAACAGTGTCATTTAAGATTTTAAATAGGATATAAATTTCTTGCATAACATTATCATTTAAGATTTTAAATAGGTTATAGATTTCTTGCATAACATTATCATTTAAGATTTTAAATAAGATATAGATTTCATGCATAACAGTGTCATTTAAGATTTTAAATAGGATATAAATTTCTTGCATAACATTATCATTTAAGATTTTAAATAAGATATAGATTTCATGCATAGCAGTGTCATTTAAGATTTTAAATAGGATATAAATTTCTTGCATAACAGTGTCATTTAAGATTTTAAATAGGATATAAATTTCTTGCATAAGAGTGTCATTTAAGATATTAAATAGGATATAAATTTCTTGCATAACAGTGTCATTTAAGATTTTAAATAAGATATAGATTTCTTGCATAACATTAATATTTAAGATTTTAAATAGGATATAAATTTCTTGCATAACAGTGTCATTTAAGATTTTAAATAGGATATAAATTTCTTGCATAACAGTGTCATTTAAGATTTTAAATAGGATATAAATTTCATGCATAACAGTGTCATTTAAGATATTAAATAGGATATAAATTTCTTGCATAACAGTGTCATTTAAGATTTTAAAAAAGATATAGATTTCTTGCATAACATTATCATTTAAGATTTTAAATAGGATATAAATTTCTTGCATAACAGTGTCATTTAAGATTTTAAATAGGATATAAATTTCTTGCATAACAGTGTCATTTAAGATTTTAAATAGGATATAAATTTCTTGCAGAACAGTGTCATTTAAGATTTTAAATAAGATATAGATTTCTTGCATAACATTATCATTTAAGATTTTAAATAGGATATAAATTTCTTGCATAACAGTGTCATTTAAGATTTTAAATAGGATATAAATTTCTTGCATAACAGTGTCATTTAAGATTTTAAATAGGATATAAATTTCTTGCATAACAGCGTCATTTAAGATTTTAAATAAGATATAGATTTCTTGCATAACAGTGTTATTTAAGATTTTAAATAGGATATAAATTTCTTGCATAACAGTGTCATTTAAGATTTTAAATAGGATATAAATTTCTTGCATAACAATATCATTTAAGATTTTAAATAGGATATAAATTTCTTGCATAACAGTGTCATTTAAGATTTTAAATAGGATATAAATTTCTTGCATAACAGTGTCATTTAAGATTTTAAATAGGATATAGATTTCATGCATAACAGTGTCATTTAAGATTTTAAATAGGATATAAATTTCTTGCATAACAGTGTCATTTAAGATTTTAAATAGGATATAAATTTCTTGCATAACAGTGTCATTTAAGATTTTAAATAGGATATAGATTTCTTGCATAACAGTGTCATTTATGATTTTAAATAGGATATAAATTTCTTGCATTACAGTGTCATTTAAGATTTTAAATAAGATATAGATTTCTTGCATAACAGTGTCATTTAAGATTTTAAATAGGATATAAATTTCTTGCATAACATTATCATTTAAGATTTTAAATAGGATATAAATTTCTTGCATAACAGTGTCATTTAAGATTTTAAATAAGATATAAATTTCATGCATAACAGTGTCATTTAAGATTTTAAATAGGATATAAATTTCTTGCATAACATTATCATTTAAGATTTTAAATAAGATATAAATTTCTTGCATAACATTATCATTTAAGATTTTAAATAAGATATAGATTTCATGCATAACAGTGTCATTTAAAATTTTAAATAGGATATAAATTTCTTGCATAACATTATCATTTAAGATTTTAAATAAGATATAAATTTCTTGCATAACAGTGTCATTTAAGATTTTAAATAGGATATAAATTTCTTGCATAACAGTGTCATTTAAGATTTTAAATAGGATATAAATTTCTTGCATAACAGTGTCATTTAAGATTTTAAATAGGATATAAATTTCTTGCATAACACTGTCATTTAAGATTTTAAATGGGATATAGATTTCTTGCATAACAGTGTCATTTAAGATTTTAAATAGGATATAAATTTCTTGCATAACAGTGTCATTTAAGATTTTAAATAGGATATAAATTTCTTGCATAACAGTGTCATTTAAGATTTTAAATAGGATATAAATTTCTTGCATAACATTATCATTTAAGATTTTAAATAGGATATAAATTTCTTGCATAACATTATCATTTGAGATTTTAAATAGGATATAAATTTCTTGCATAACATTATCATTTGAGATTTTAAATAGGATATAAATTTCTTGCATAACAGTGTCATTTAAGATTTTAAATAAGATATAAATTTCTTGCATAACAGTGTCATTTAAGATTTTAAATAGGATATAAATTTCTTGCATAACAGTGTCATTTAAGAGTTTAAATAGGATATAAATTTCTTGCATAACAGTGTCATTTAAGATTTTAAATAAGATATAAATTTCTTGCATAACATTATCATTTAAGATTTTAAATAGGATATAAATTTCTTGCATAACAGTGTCATTTAAGATATTAAATAGGATATAAATTTCTTGCATAACAGTGTCATTTAAGATTTTAAATAGGATATAAATTTCTTGCATAACAGTGTCATTTAAGATTTTAAATAGGATATAAATTTCTTGCATAACAGTATCATTTAAGATTTTAAATAGGATATAGATTTCTTGCATAACAGTGTCATTTATGATTTTAAATAGGATATAGATTTCTTGCATAACAGTGTCATTTATGATTTTAAATAGGATATAAATTTCTTGCATTACAGTGTCATTTAAGATTTTAAATAGGATATAAATTTCTTGCATAACAGTGTCATTTAAGATTTTAAATAGGATATAAATTTCTTGCATAACATTATCATTTAAGATTTTAAATAAGATATAGATTTCATGCATAACAGTGTCATTTAAAATTTTAAATAGGATATAAATTTCTTGCATAACAGTATCATTTAAGATTTTAAATAAGATATAAATTTCTTGCATAACAGTGTCATTTAAGATTTTAAATAGGATATAAATTTCTTGCATAACATTATCATTTAAGATTTTAAATAAGATATAAATTTCTTGCATAACATTATCATTTAAGATTTTAAATAAGATATAAATATCTTGCATAACATTATCATTTAAGATTTTAAATAAGATATAGATTTCATGCATAACAGTGTCATTTAAAATTTTAAATAGGATATAAATTTCTTGCATAACATTATCATTTAAGATTTTAAATAAGATATAAATTTCTTGCATAACAGTGTCATTTAAGATTTTAAATAGGATATAAATTTCTTGCATAACAGTGTCATTTAAGATTTTAAATAGGATATAAATTTCTTGCATAACAGTATCATTTAAGATTTTAAATAGGATATAAATTTCTTGCATAACATTATCATTTGAGATTTTAAATAAGATATAAATTTCTTGCATAACAGTGTCATTTAAGATTTTAAATAAGATATAAATTTCTTGCATAACAGTGTCATTTAAGATTTTAAATAGGATATAAATTTCTTGCATAACAGTGTCATTTAAGAGTTTAAATAGGATATAAATTTCTTGCATAACAGTGTCATTTAAGATTTTAAATAAGATATAAATTTCTTGCATAACATTATCATTTAAGATTTTAAATAAGATATAAATTTCTTGCATAACAGTGTCATTTAAGATATTAAATAGGATATAAATTTCTTGCATAACAGTGTCATTTAAGATTTTAAATAGGATATAAATTTCTTGCATAAAAGTGTCATTTAAGATTTTAAATAGGATATAAATTTCTTGCATAACAGTGTCATTTAAGATTTTAAATAGGATATAGATTTCTTGCATAACAGTGTCATTTATGATTTTAAATAGGATATAAATTTCTTGCATAACAGTGTCATTTATGATTTTAAATAGGATATAAATTTCTTGCATAACAGTGTCATTTAAGATTTTAAATAGGATATAAATTTCTTACGTAACATTATCATTTAAGATTTTAAATAGGATATAAATTTCTTGCATAACAGTGTCATTTAAGATTTTAAATAAGATATAAATTTCTTGCATAACAGTGTCATTTAAGATTTTAAATAGGATATAAATTTCTTGCATAACATTATCATTTAAGATTTTAAATAAGTTATAAATTTCTTGCATAACAGTGTCATTTAAGATTTTAAATAGGATATAAATTTCTTGCATAACAGTGTCATTTAAGATTTTAAATAGGATATAAATTTCTTGCATAACAGTGTCATTTACGATTTTAAATAGGATATAAATTTCTTGCATAACAGTGTCATTTATGATTTTAAATAGGATATAGATTTCATGCATAACAGTGTCATTTAAGATATTAAATAGGATATAGATTTCTTGCATAACAGTGTCATTTATGATTTTAAATAGGATATAGATTTCATGCATAACAGTGTCATTTAAGATATTAAATAGGATATAAATTTCTTGCATAACAGTGTCATTTAAGATTTTAAATAGGATATAGATTTCATGCATAACAGTGTCATTTAAGATTTTAAATACGATATAGATTTCTTGCATAACATTATCATTTACGATTTTAAATAGGATATAGATTTCATGCATAACAGTGTCATTTACGATTTTAAATAAGATATAGATTTCTTGCATAACAGTGTCATTTATGATTTTAAATAGGATATAAATTTCTTGCATAACAGTGTCATTTATGATTTTAAATAGGATATAAATTTCTTGCATAACAGTGTCATTTAAGATTTTAAATAGGATATAAATTTCTTGCAAAACAGTGTCATTTAAGATTTTAAATAGGATATAAATTTCTTGCATAACAGTGTCATTTAAGATTTTAAATAGGATATAAATTTCTTGCATAACAGTGTCATTTAAGATATTAAATAGGATATAAATTTCTTGCATAACAGTGTCATTTATGATTTTAAATAGGATATAGATTTCATGCATAACAGTGTCATTTATGATTTTAAATAGGATATAAATTTCTTGCATAACAGTGTCATTTATGATTTTAAATAGGATATAGATTTCATGCATAACAGTGTCATTTATGATTTTAAATAGGATATAAATTTCTTGCATAACAGTGTCATTTATGATTTTAAATAGGATATAGATTTCATGCATAACAGTGTCATTTATGATTTTAAATAGGATATAGATTTCATGCATAACAGTGTCATTTATGATTTTAAATAGGATATAGATTTCTTGCATAACAGTGTCATTTAAGATTTTAAATAGGATATAAATTTCTTGCATAACAGTGTCATTTAAGATTTTAAATAGGATATAAATTTCTTGCAAAACAGTGTCATTTAAGATTTTAAATAGGATATAAATTTCTTGCATAACAGTGTCATTTAAGATATTAAATAGGATATAGATTTCATGCATAACAGTGTCATTTATGATTTTAAATAGGATATAGATTTCTTGCATAACAGTGTCATTTAAGATTTTAAATAGGATATAAATTTCTTGCATAACAGTGTCATTTAAGATTTTAAATAGAATATAAATTTCTTGCAAAACAGTGTCATTTAAGATTTTAAATAGGATATAAATTTCTTGCATAACAGTGTCATTTAAGATATTAAATAGGATATAAATTTCTTGCATAATTGCATAACAGTGTCATTTAAGATATTAAATAGGATATAAATTTCTTGCATAACAGTGTCATTTATGATTTTAAATAGGATATAGATTTCATGCATAACAGTGTCATTTATGATTTTAAATAGGATATAAATTTCTTGCATAACAGTGTCATTTAAGATTTTAAATAGGATATAAATTTCTTGCATAACTGTGTCATTTAAGATTTTAAATAGGATATAAATTTCATGCATAACAGTGTCATTTAAGATATTAAATAGGATATAAATTTCTTGCATAACAGTGTCATTTAAGAGTTTAAATAGGATATAAATTTCTTGCATAACAGTGTCATTTAAGATTTTAAATAGGATATAAATTTCTAGCATAACAGTGTCATTTAAGATATTAAATAGGATATAAATTTCTTGCATAACAGTGTCATTTAAGATTTTAAATAGGATATAAATTTCTTGCATAACAGTGTCATTTAAGATATTAAATAGGATATAAATTTCTTGCATAACAGTGTCATTTAAGATATTAAATAAGATATAAATTTCTTGCATAACAGTGTCATTTAAGATTTTAAATAGGATATAAATTTCTTGCATAACAGTGTCATTTAAGATTTTAAATAGGATATAAATTTCTTGCATAACAGTGTCATTTAAGATTTTAAATAGGATATAAATTTCTTGCATAACAGTGTCATTTATGATTTTAAATAGGATATAGATTTCTTGCATAACAGTGTCATTTAAGATTTTAAATAGGATATAAATTTCTTGCATAACAGTGTCATTTATGATTTTAAATAGGATATAGATTTCTTGCATAACAGTGTCATTTAAGATTTTAAATAGGATATAAATTTCCTGCATAACAGTGTCATTTAAGATTTTAAATAGGATATAAATTTCTTGCATAACAGTGTCATTTAAGATATTAAATAGGATATAAATTTCTTGCATAACAGTGTCATTTATGAATTTAAATAGGATATAGATTTCATGCATAACAGTGTCATTTATGATTTTAAATAGGATATAAATTTCTTGCATAACAGTGTCATTTATGATTTTAAATAGGATATAGATTTCATGCATAACAGTGTCATTTATGATTTTAAATAGGATATAAATTTCTTGCATAACAGTGTCATTTATGATTTTAAATAGGATATAGATTTCATGCATAACAGTGTCATTTATGATTTTAAATAGGATATAGATTTCATGCATAACAGTGTCATTTATGATTTTAAATAGGATATAGATTTCTTGCATAACAGTGTCATTTAAGATTTTAAATAGGATATAAATTTCTTGCATAACAGTGTCATTTAAGATTTTAAATAGGATATAAATTTCTTGCAAAACAGTGTCATTTAAGATTTTAAATAGGATATAAATTTCTTGCATAACAGTGTCATTTAAGATATTAAATAGGATATAGATTTCATGCATAACAGTGTCATTTATGATTTTAAATAGGATATAGATTTCTTGCATAACAGTGTCATTTAAGATTTTAAATAGGATATAAATTTCTTGCATAACAGTGTCATTTAAGATTTTAAATAGAATATAAATTTCTTGCAAAACAGTGTCATTTAAGATTTTAAATAGGATATAAATTTCTTGCATAACAGTGTCATTTAAGATATTAAATAGGATATAAATTTCTTGCATAATTGCATAACAGTGTCATTTAAGATATTAAATAGGATATAAATTTCTTGCATAACAGTGTCATTAATGATTTTAAATAGGATATAGATTTCATGCATAACAGTGTCATTTATGATTTTAAATAGGATATAAATTTCTTGCATAACAGTGTCATTTAAGATTTTAAATAGGATATAAATTTCTTGCATAACTGTGTCATTTAAGATTTTAAATAGGATATAAATTTCATGCATAACAGTGTCATTTAAGATATTAAATAGGATATAAATTTCTTGCATAACAGTGTCATTTAAGAGTTTAAATAGGATATAAATTTCTTGCATAACAGTGTCATTTAAGATTTTAAATAGGATATAAATTTCTTGCATAACAGTGTCATTTAAGATATTAAATAGGATATAAATTTCTTGCATAACAGTGTCATTTAAGATTTTAAATAGGATATAAATTTCTTGCATAACAGTGTCATTTAAGATATTAAATAGGATATAAATTTCTTGCATAACAGTGTCATTTAAGATATTAAATAAGATATAAATTTCTTGCATAACAGTGTCATTTAAGATTTTAAATAGGATATAAATTTCTTGCATAACAGTGTCATTTAAGATTTTAAATAGGATATAAATTTCTTGCATAACAGTGTCATTTAAGATTTTAAATAGGATATAAATTTCTTGCATAACAGTGTCATTTAAGATTTTAAATAGGATATAAATTTCTTGCATAACAGTGTCATTTAAGATTTTAAATAGGATATAGATTTCTTGCATAACAGTGTCATTTATGATTTTAAATAGGATATAAATTTCTTGCATAACAGTGTCATTTACGATTTTAAATAGGATATAAATTTCTTGCATAACAGTGTCATTTAAGATTTTAAATAGGATATAAATTTCTTGCATAACAGTGTCATTTAAGATTTTATATAGGATATAAATTTCTTGCATAACAGTGTCATTTAAGATTTTAAATAGGATATAAATTTCTTGCATAACATTATCATTTAAGATTTTAAATAAGATATAAATTTCTTGCATAACAGTGTCATTTAAGATTTTAAATAGGATATAAATTTCTTGCATAACAGTGTCATTTATGATTTTAAATAGGATATAGATTTCTTGCATAACAGTGTCATTTAAGATTTTAAATAAGATATAGATTTCTTGCATAACAGTGTCATTTATGATTTTAAATAGGATATACATTTCTTGCATAACATTATCATTTAAGATTTTAAATAAGATATAAATTTCTTGCATAACAGTGTCATTTAAGATTTTAAATAGGATATAAATTTCTTGCATAACAGTGTCATTTATGATTTTAAATAGGATATAAATTTCTTGCATAACAGTGTCATTTAAGATTTTAAATAGGATATAAATTTCTTGCATAACAGTGTCATTTATGATTTTAAATAGGATATAAATTTCTTGCATTACAGTGTCATTTAAGATTTTAAATAGGATATAAATTTCTTGCATAACAGTGTCATTTAAGATTTTAAATAGGATATAAATTTCTTGCATAACATTATCATTTAAGATTTTAAATAAGATATAGATTTCATGCATAACAGTGTCATTTAAAATTTTAAATAGGATATAAATTTCTTGCATAACAGTATCATTTAAGATTTTAAATAAGATATAAATTTCTTGCATAACAGTGTCATTTAAGATTTTAAATAGGATATAAATTTCTTGCATAACATTATCATTTAAGATTTTAAATAAGATATAAATTTCTTGCATAACATTATCATTTAAGATTTTAAATAAGATATAAATTTCTTGCATAACATTATCATTTAAGATTTTAAATAAGATATAGATTTCATGCATAACAGTGTCATTTAAAATTTTAAATAGGATATAAATTTCTTGCATAACATTATCATTTAAGATTTTAAATAAGATATAAATTTCTTGCATAACAGTGTCATTTAAGATTTTAAATAGGATATAAATTTCTTGCATAACAGTGTCATTTAAGATTTTAAATAGGATATAAATTTCTTGCATAACAGTATCATTTAAGATTTTAAATAGGATATAAATTTCTTGCATAACAGTATCATCTGAGATTTTAAATAAGATATAAATTTCTTGCATAACAGTGTCATTTAAGATTTTAAATAAGATATAAATTTCTTGCATAACAGTGTCATTTAAGATTTTAAATAGGATATAAATTTCTTGCATAACAGTGTCATTTAAGAGTTTAAATAGGATATAAATTTCTTGCATAACAGTGTCATTTAAGATTTTAAATAAGATATAAATTTCTTGCATAACATTATCATTTAAGATTTTAAATAAGATATAAATTTCTTGCATAACAGTGTCATTTAAGATATTAAATAGGATATAAATTTCTTGCATAACAGTGTCATTTAAGATTTTAAATAGGATATAAATTTCTTGCATAAAAGTGTCATTTAAGATTTTAAATAGGATATAAATTTCTTGCATAACAGTGTCATTTAAGATTTTAAATAGGATATAGATTTCTTGCATAACAGTGTCATTTATGATTTTAAATAGGATATAAATTTCTTGCATAACAGTGTCATTTATGATTTTAAATAGGATATAAATTTCTTGCATAACAGTGTCATTTAAGATTTTAAATAGGATATAAATTTCTTACGTAACATTATCATTTAAGATTTTAAATAGGATATAAATTTCTTGCATAACAGTGTCATTTAAGATTTTAAATAAGATATAAATTTCTTGCATAACAGTGTCATTTAAGATTTTAAATAGGATATAAATTTCTTGCATAACATTATCATTTAAGATTTTAAATAAGATATAAATTTCTTGCATAACAGTGTCATTTAAGATTTTAAATAGGATATAAATTTCTTGCATAACAGTGTCATTTAAGATTTTAAATAGGATATAAATTTCTTGCATAACAGTGTCATTTACGATTTTAAATAGGATATAAATTTCTTGCATAACAGTGTCATTTATGATTTTAAATAGGATATAGATTTCATGCATAACAGTGTCATTTATGATTTTAAATAGGATATAGATTTCATGCATAACAGTGTCATTTATGATTTTAAATAGGATATAGATTTCTTGCATAACAGTGTCATTTAAGATTTTAAATAGGATATAAATTTCTTGCATAACAGTGTCATTTAAGATTTTAAATAGGATATAAATTTCTTGCAAAACAGTGTCATTTAAGATTTTAAATAGGATATAAATTTCTTGCATAACAGTGTCATTTAAGATATTAAATAGGATATAGATTTCATGCATAACAGTGTCATTTATGATTTTAAATAGGATATAGATTTCTTGCATAACAGTGTCATTTAAGATTTTAAATAGGATATAAATTTCTTGCATAACAGTGTCATTTAAGATTTTAAATAGAATATAAATTTCTTGCAAAACAGTGTCATTTAAGATTTTAAATAGGATATAAATTTCTTGCATAACAGTGTCATTTAAGATATTAAATAGGATATAAATTTCTTGCATAATTGCATAACAGTGTCATTTAAGATATTAAATAGGATATAAATTTCTTGCATAACAGTGTCATTTATGATTTTAAATAGGATATAGATTTCATGCATAACAGTGTCATTTATGATTTTAAATAGGATATAAATTTCTTGCATAACAGTGTCATTTAAGATTTTAAATAGGATATAAATTTCTTGCATAACTGTGTCATTTAAGATTTTAAATAGGATATAAATTTCATGCATAACAGTGTCATTTAAGATATTAAATAGGATATAAATTTCTTGCATAACAGTGTCATTTAAGAGTTTAAATAGGATATAAATTTCTTGCATAACAGTGTCATTTAAGATTTTAAATAGGATATAAATTTCTAGCATAACAGTGTCATTTAAGATATTAAATAGGATATAAATTTCTTGCATAACAGTGTCATTTAAGATTTTAAATAGGATATAAATTTCTTGCATAACAGTGTCATTTAAGATATTAAATAGGATATAAATTTCTTGCATAACAGTGTCATTTAAGATATTAAATAAGATATAAATTTCTTGCATAACAGTGTCATTTAAGATTTTAAATAGGATATAAATTTCTTGCATAACAGTGTCATTTAAGATTTTAAATAGGATATAAATTTCTTGCATAACAGTGTCATTTAAGATTTTAAATAGGATATAAATTTCTTGCATAACAGTGTCATTTATGATTTTAAATAGGATATAGATTTCTTGCATAACAGTGTCATTTAAGATTTTAAATAGGATATAAATTTCTTGCATAACAGTGTCATTTATGATTTTAAATAGGATATAGATTTCTTGCATAACAGTGTCATTTAAGATTTTAAATAGGATATAAATTTCCTGCATAACAGTGTCATTTAAGATTTTAAATAGGATATAAATTTCTTGCATAACAGTGTCATTTAAGATATTAAATAGGCTATAAATTTCTTGCATAACAGTGTCATTTATGAATTTAAATAGGATATAGATTTCATGCATAACAGTGTCATTTATGATTTTAAATAGGATATAAATTTCTTGCATAACAGTGTCATTTATGATTTTAAATAGGATATAGATTTCATGCATAACAGTGTCATTTATGATTTTAAATAGGATATAAATTTCTTGCATAACAGTGTCATTTATGATTTTAAATAGGATATAGATTTCATGCATAACAGTGTCATTTATGATTTTAAATAGGATATAGATTTCATGCATAACAGTGTCATTTATGATTTTAAATAGGATATAGATTTCTTGCATAACAGTGTCATTTAAGATTTTAAATAGGATATAAATTTCTTGCATAACAGTGTCATTTAAGATTTTAAATAGGATATAAATTTCTTGCAAAACAGTGTCATTTAAGATTTTAAATAGGATATAAATTTCTTGCATAACAGTGTCATTTAAGATATTAAATAGGATATAGATTTCATGCATAACAGTGTCATTTATGATTTTAAATAGGATATAGATTTCTTGCATAACAGTGTCATTTAAGATTTTAAATAGGATATAAATTTCTTGCATAACAGTGTCATTTAAGATTTTAAATAGAATATAAATTTCTTGCAAAACAGTGTCATTTAAGATTTTAAATAGGATATAAATTTCTTGCATAACAGTGTCATTTAAGATATTAAATAGGATATAAATTTCTTGCATAATTGCATAACAGTGTCATTTAAGATATTAAATAGGATATAAATTTCTTGCATAACAGTGTCATTAATGATTTTAAATAGGATATAGATTTCATGCATAACAGTGTCATTTATGATTTTAAATAGGATATAAATTTCTTGCATAACAGTGTCATTTAAGATTTTAAATAGGATATAAATTTCTTGCATAACTGTGTCATTTAAGATTTTAAATAGGATATAAATTTCATGCATAACAGTGTCATTTAAGATATTAAATAGGATATAAATTTCTTGCATAACAGTGTCATTTAAGAGTTTAAATAGGATATAAATTTCTTGCATAACAGTGTCATTTAAGATTTTAAATAGGATATAAATTTCTTGCATAACAGTGTCATTTAAGATATTAAATAGGATATAAATTTCTTGCATAACAGTGTCATTTAAGATTTTAAATAGGATATAAATTTCTTGCATAACAGTGTCATTTAAGATATTAAATAGGATATAAATTTCTTGCATAACAGTGTCATTTAAGATATTAAATAAGATATAAATTTCTTGCATAACAGTGTCATTTAAGATTTTAAATAGGATATAAATTTCTTGCATAACAGTGTCATTTAAGATTTTAAATAGGATATAAATTTCTTGCATAACAGTGTCATTTAAGATTTTAAATAGGATATAAATTTCTTGCATAACAGTGTCATTTAAGATTTTAAATAGGATATAAATTTCTTGCATAACAGTGTCATTTAAGATTTTAAATAGGATATAGATTTCTTGCATAACAGTGTCATTTATGATTTTAAATAGGATATAAATTTCTTGCATAACAGTGTCATTTACGATTTTAAATAGGATATAAATTTCTTGCATAACAGTGTCATTTAAGATTTTAAATAGGATATAAATTTCTTGCATAACATTATCATTTAAGATTTTAAATAGGATATAAATTTCTTGCATAACAGTGTCATTTAAGATTTTAAATAGGATATAAATTTCTTGCATAACATTATCATTTAAGATTTTAAATAAGATATAAATTTCTTGCATAACAGTGTCATTTAAGATTTTAAATAGGATATAAATTTCTTGCATAACAGTGTCATTTATGATTTTAAATAGGATATAGATTTCTTGCATAACAGTGTCATTTAAGATTTTAAATAAGATATAGATTTCTTGCATAACAGTGTCATTTATGATTTTAAATAGGATATAAATTTCTTGCATAACATTATCATTTAAGATTTTAAATAAGATATAAATTTCTTGCATAACAGTGTCATTTAAGATTTTAAATAGGATATAAATTTCTTGCATAACAGTGTCATTTATGATTTTAAATAGGATATAAATTTCTTGCATAACAGTGTCATTTAAGATTTTAAATAGGATATAAATTTCTTGCATAACAGTGTCATTTAAGATTTTAAATAGGATATAAATTTCTTGCATAACAATGTCATTTATGATTTTAAATAGGATATAAATTTCTTGCATAACAGTGTCATTTAAGATTTTAAATAAGATATAAATTTCTTGCATAACAGTGTCATTTAAGATTTTAAATAGGATATAAATTTCTTGCATAACAGTGTCATTTATGATTTTAAATAGGATATAGATTTCTTGCATAACAGTGTCATTTAAGATTTTAAATAGGATATAGATTTCTTGCATAACATTATCATTTAAGATTTTAAATAGGATATAAATTTCTTGCATAACAGTGTCATTTAAGATTTTAAATAAGATATAGATTTCTTGCATGACAGTGTCATTTAAGATTTTAAATAAGATATAGATTTCATGCATAACATTATCATTTAAGATTTTAAATAGGATATAAATTTCTTGCATAACAGTGTCATTTAAAATTTTAAATAGGATATAGATTTCTTGCATAACATTATCATTTAAGATTTTAAATAAGATATAAATTTCTTGCATAACATTATCATTTAAGATTTTAAATAAGATATAGATTTCATGCATAACAGTGTCATTTAAAGTTTTAAATAGGATATAAATTTCTTGCATAACATTATCATTTAAGATTTTAAATAAGATATAAATTTCTTGCATAACAGTGTCATTTAAGATTTTAAATAGGATATAAATTTCTTGCATAACAGTGTCATTTAAGATTTTAAATAGGATATAAATTTCATGCATAACAGTGTCATTTAAGATTTTAAATAGGATATAAATTTCTTGCATAACAGTGTCATTTAAGATTTTAAATAAGATATAGATTTCTTGCATAACAGTGTCATTTAAGATTTTAAAAAAGATATAAATTTCTTGCATAACAGTGTCATTTAAGATTTTAAATAGGATATAAATTTCTTGCATAACATTATCATTTAAGATTTTAAATAGGATATAAATTTCTTGCATAACAGTGTCATTTAAGATTTTAAATAGGATATAAATTTCTTGCATAACAGTGTCATTTAAGATTTTAAATAGGATATAGATTTCTTGCATAACAGTGTCATTTAAGATTTTAAATAGGATATAAATTTCTTGCATAACAGTGTCAATTACGATTTTAAGTAGGATATAAATTTCTTGCATAACAGTGTCATTTAAGATTTTAAATAGGATATAAATTTCTTGCATAACATTGTCATTTAAGATTTTAAATAGGATATAAATTTCTTGCATAACAGTGTCATTTAAGATTTTAAATAGGATATAAATTTCTTGCATAACATTATCATTTAAGATTTTAAATAAGATATAAATTTCTTGCATAACAGTGTCATTTAAGATTTTAAATAAGATATAAATTTCTTGCATAACATTATCATTTAAGATTTTAAATAAGATATAGATTTCATGCATAACAGTGTCATTTAAAATTTTAAATAGGATATAAATTTCTTGCATAACATTATCATTTAAAATTTTAAATAGGATATAAATTTCTTGCATAACATTATCATTTAAAATTTTAAATAGGATATAAATTTCTTGCATAACAGTGTCATTTAAGATTTTAAATAGGATATAAATTTCTTGCATAACATTATCATTTAAGATTTTAAATAAGATATAAATTTCTTGCATAACAGTGTCATTTAAGATTTTAAATAGGATATAAATTTCTTGCATAACATTATCATTTAAGATTTTAAATAGGATATAGATTTCTTGCATAACATTATCATTTAAGATTTTAAATAAGATATAAATTTCTTGCATAACAGTGTCACTTAAGATTTTAAGAAAGATATAAATTTCTTGCATAACAGTGTCATTTAAGATTTTAAATAAGATATAAATTTCTTGCATAACATTATCATTTAAGATATTAAATAGGATATAAATTTCTTGCATAACAGTGTCATTTAAGATTTTAAATAGGATATAAATTTCTTGCATAACAGTGTCATTTAAGATTTTAAATAGGATATAAATTTCTTGCATAACAGTGTCATTTAAGATTTTAAATAGGATATAAATTTCTTGCATAACAGTGTCATTTAAGATTTTAAATAGGATATAGATTTCTTGCATAACAGTGTCATTTATGATTTTAAATAGGATATAAATTTCTTGCATAACAGTGTCATTTACGATTTTAAATAGGATATAAATTTCTTGCATAACAGTGTCATTTAAGATTTTAAATAGGATATAAATTTCTTGCATAACATTATCATTTAAGATTTTAAATAGGATATAAATTTCTTGCATAACAGTGTCATTTAAGATTTTAAATAGGATATAAATTTCTTGCATAACATTATCATTTAAGATTTTAAATAAGATATACATTTCTTGCATAACATTATCATTTAAGATTTTAAATAAGATATAAATTTCTTGCATAACAGTGTCATTTAAGATTTTAAATAAGATATAAATTTCTTGCATAACAGTGTCATTTACGATTTTAAATAGGATATAAATTTCTTGCATAACAGTGTCATTTAAGATTTTAAATAGGATATAAATTTCTTGCATAACAGTGTCATTTATGATTTTAAATAGGATATAGATTTCATGCATAACAGTGTCATTTAAGATATTAAATAGGATATAGATTTCTTGCATAACAGTGTCATTTATGATTTTAAATAGGATATAGATTTCATGCATAACAGTGTCATTTAAGATATTAAATAGGATATAAATTTCTTGCATAACAGTGTCATTTAAGATTTTAAATAGGATATAGATTTCATGCATAACAGTGTCATTTAAAATTTTAAATAGGATATAGATTTCTTGCATAACATTATCATTTACGATTTTAAATAGGATATAGATTTCATGCATAACAGTGTCATTTAAGATTTTAAATAGGATATAAATTTCTTGCATAACAGTGTCATTTATGATTTTAAATAGGATATAAATTTCTTGCATAACAGTGTCATTTAAGATTTTAAAAAGGATATAAATTTCTTGCATAACAGTGTCATTTAAGATTTTAAATAGGATATAAATTTCTTGCAAAACAGTGTCATTTAAGATTTTAAATAGGATATAAATTTCTTGCAAAACAGTGTCATTTAAGATATTAAATAGGATATAAATTTCTTGCAAAACAGTGTCATTTAAGATTATAAATAGGATATAAATTTCTTGCATAATAGTGTCATTTAAAGTTTTAAAAGAAAATGTTATATCATCATCTAAAGTTAATTGAACATATTTTCTTTGTTTTTAGATTAGGATGTAATTTTTGCTTGCCTAATACTATGCAGTTTGGCTGAACAAATGTTTCAAAATTTTTGTTAGATTCCAAGCAAGAAACCAGTAAGTAAAGTTACAATTAAAAATATATTCACAGCGTTTAAACATAAATCAAACCTTTTAGACTTCAAAGCTTTCATTATACGATATAAGCATAGGTGATAACAGACTTTAACTTGATAAAACCTCAAAATATTTTTTTTTAAAAATTTATTGCATGGTAAGAATGTAGTCAGAGGCATCAAGTCTTGGACTTTAGTCTCGATGAACAACAAGCTTAATTGTGATATAGTGAAGTACAATGTTTTTCAATATCAGAAGGTTGACTTTGTATGAAAGATAAGAGTATTTACCTCAGCAAATCTTTCTCCAGTGCAATTTTTTGATCATCGCTTGGTGACAGCTTGCAAGATTTGTAGTTTGAGGCAACTGTTTGCTTTAGGACACTGTTGATTTCAAACTTCAGCTTGTTCTGTATGAGGACATTTCTCACTACAGGTTGAAACTTTTCCTCCAAAGTTTTATGAACTATACTTGCTATTTGTTTATAGTCAATTTGCTGAAGCTCATCCAAAATTCTTTTGTTGTACTTGCTGGAAAATTGGGTAAAAAGTGTCTCTCATTCTTTGTAAATGTACACTTTTAGAATGGGAAAACACTGGGCGAATTACTTGAAGCAATTTTTCCTTTATGCAACAACCTATGCTGGTTGCACACTCTTCTTTAAATTTTGCTTCTTCTAGCATGTTATGAAGATGATATTCTTTGAGTCCATAGATGGTGGCCATAACTTCAACTATAAGGCACTGCATAACCTGTGCCAGATTCTCTAATAGTACTTGTGCTATCTTGTTGCAATTCAAGGTTTCTTTCGGCAAAAAAAAATTACCAAGGAGACCATCTAAAATACATTTTTGATTTCCTTGGAAAATCCCCATGAATCTCTTGTTCAGGGACTCTTGTATTGCAACTGGACCCTGAAAGGTGTTTTCAGAATTCTTTCTGTATATTCGGTTATTTGATTCTATAATTTCCCTCATGTCAAACATGGCTTGTATCACATTCCATTCTAGATGGGTCTAGATAAGTTTAGGCAGTTCTCCTTCAGATGATATCAAATCTTCATATGATGATGACATAAAATGCACATTATATTCTTTTTCTGGTCCTTCTCTATGAAAATCCTCATTAGTGGTGTTATGGAATACATTTCTGAGGGTCTTCTCAAACCGTTTTATTGAGGAATCTTCTCTTTCAATAGAAGGATCTAGTCCAACCAGAAGCAGCAAGTTTTTATAGGATGGAAGGCAAAGTGATGATATTTCTTTCTGAATGTCCTGGGCCAAATCCTACATAAAAGGAAAAAAGGCATTAAGCAGACCTCTTGGATCCGTACTTCTATGACCTTTAATTTCTGTTACACATCCCATACTCCTAAAACTATCGCAAACTAGTGCTCAAAGACATACATGTTAATAGTCTGAACTTTTATTGGAACTAAGACAGAATCTTCGAGCGTTCCAACATTTTCTTCAGCTGAGCCCCTTATTTACAAAAAAAGTAAACTCAACACTAATGAACCAATATATGGGTAATGGTACTGATTTGCTATATTAACCACAATCGAATAGGAGCAGGAAGGTAAGATAATGCAATTGCTTTTTAATGCATAAATTACATTGAACCGTTACTGAATGCTTTCTGAAAAATATTTTTCTATTAAATAAGAAATTTTGACCTCCAAAATGAAATGTAACATACATCTGAGAAGTATGATAGCATTTGATTGAAGGTTTGGCAGTTGAATAAAGGGCAACTTGTATCCACTTACATTTGTAAGTATATTTCCAGTCTATATTCCAATACCGATTACTATGAGTAACACTGAGAAATATTAACTCATATTTACTGTAATTTCGTTTGGCAAATTTTCCACTATTACCTTTGTTTACCATAATGCTCCATCTGGTCTCTTTATTAGAAAGATTTGTACCTTAGTATACGCACTTTTATACCTTACAATTATTAGCAAGATGTGTACCTTAGTATACACACTTTGTACCTTATACTTATTAGCAAGATGTGTACTTCAGTATATGCACTTTTATACCTTACAATTATTACCGGTAGCAAGATGTGCACCTTAGTATACCCACTTTTATACCTTACAATTATTAGCAAGATGTGTACCTTAGTATACACACTTTTATACCTTACAATTATTAGCAAGATGTGTACCTTAGTATACACACTTTTATACTTTACAATTATTAGCAAGATGTGCACCTTAGTATACCCACTTTTATACCTAACAATTATTAGCACGATGTGCACCTTAGTATACCCACTTTTATACCTAACAATTATTAGCACGATGTGCACCTTAGTATACACACTTTTATACCTTACAATTATTAGCAAGATGAGCACCTTAGTATACACACTTTTATACCTTACAATTATTAGCAGGATGTGCACACACTTTTATACCTTACAATGAACTTTACCAAATATTTTCTGTAAATTCATACTGTTAGACCTAGCCATTTTGATGATTCCCTGTGTTAATAACAATGAGTAGTTATCAAAGGGACCTACACATAGCATCTTATATCACACAAGAAAATTTTTTTTTAGATTACTTGATATACTTTTTGGCATGAATTATAGTTGAATATATTATAGTCAAATTGGAACAAGTATCAGCATGCTAAACTAACCAAACATAGTCGTATGATTTTCGTCTCTAAGACTTATGTTTGAAGAGTAAATTTGACAATTTTGAACTTGTATAGTTTGGTGACTCCATCAGAGGGTGTTTCCATCCTCGATAGGTACTTTCAAACACAAACTCATTCATGCAAAGGACAGTCAGTGGCTGCTGGAGGCAAAGATCATTCTAGCGGGAGACCATTATACATAAGTTCTAATTAGTTCACATAAACAAAAAACCTACACCACTTTCATAATATCAGGTAATTAGATTGAAAACAGAAAAATATTATAGTTGAATTTATTATTTGGCGTTGCACCATCTAAAAAATGTATAGACTATTTGATTAGTGATTCTACCCATATGGAAAGGACATAATTAAGTAATTGATCCACAAATTGAACTACCAAGAGAATTACTATCTTTCACAAAACCAGTAAGCTTGATACCTTGGAAATTAGTCAATTATGTACATGTAAAAGTGTCCATATAAATTCAAAATTATTTAGAAAGAGGAAATGTTTGAGTGAAAAATACACTGATTAGATAACAACAAAGATACTATTTACGAGTGCATTGCTCACACTTTACCAGGGTTCAATTTTGTACAGCTTAATAAAATGATATGTCCGTCAATGTAGTTTTTCACTCTAAGATTATAAAATCTATCAAAAGGAATGTGAGACTAAAATGTGTAATTCACATGCCAAGTAAACTTTTAGTAGACATTGACTACTTTTGTGTAGGTCATAAGACATCATTTGAGAGTGCTATGGGTTGTTTTCACAGACGTCACGATTAAGTACGCAAATACCCACAATGCAACACGAGAGCACCTTCTGCCGCCATTTTGCTTCACTAACAAACCGCTGTCAACATTAGTCATCATGTATATTCAAGATAACAATCTGATTTAACTATTGATAAGGATATTTACTTTATCGAAACGATACATAGATTATACTTGAAATTATGTGTCCTATAGCACAAAAGTAAAAACAAAGCTGGAAGTTCTCTTGCTTATATCGAAAGACAGAAGAGTCAAGTTTAACCGTAATCGGGTTTATTGATATCTGAGAGAAATGCACTTATTTTGTTTTACAAAAAGACAATATTGACATTTTTAAAAAAGTCATTCGTATCATATCCCTAAGCTTGTCATGTTTTAAGATTATTTCCGGATAATGATTTTCTGGATACAGTATCAGTCACGAAATAAAATTTCATAGCATGTATTATATGCTAGAACATTTAACGTTATGTACAAATACTTTTCGCGACATGTGTTTGTGCCAAAACATATTTGACAACCCATTTTAATTAGTGTGGTCAAATATTGTATTTGTGGTGGAGATGGTGGAAATAGGATTATACTAAATGAAAGCGATAACCGGTCAAAGAAGTGTCATCTTTAGTGTATTCCAACGTAACACGTGTCTAACGGAATATGACTTTGTGTCGAATGTTAAAACTATGTATTCCTGAAATGCTTTTAGAAATATGAAATTATATAATTAACAATTAGCTTTTTAACTTAAACAGTAACCAAAGTAGTGACTTACACACATGACAATTGAAAATCATAACTTGTTTCTACTTGGTTGTGTATCCAGTTGTTTATACGTGTGTTTATTGATCAATCTATTTGTTTATGAAAGAATAACAAAGACGGTTGAAAATTAAATATTTTACTTGAAGAAAAGTCACGCATGCATAACAGAATATGATGTATTATTATATTCTTACTCGCAAAATGACATGTGCCTTCGTAATTATGCGGTTAGAACAATGTTATTAGGTGTCTGTTATGGGGGATAGTGAAGCAAAATGGCGGATTTGGACGTACACACGTTTTGTGACGTCACGTGAAAACAACCCATAGTTACCAGGGAAGGAATGAATTGCTGGAAGAAGTGTAGAATTTCTCAGTTTATGAGGAAGAGAAAAAAAACCAATTCAAGTAAACAAGAATGGAGAAATTTATTTGATCACTGTTGAGAAATTTTATTTCAGGAGGATTCCTATATGCATTTTTCGACAGCATCGTGAAAAATTGAATGAATAGTGAATGAATGATACTACTAGTTGTTAGTGCCCTAATGGAAACATTAATATTACAAATTAGAAATAATTTGTTTTCTTTATATGTAATTATTCCTCATATTTGTGTCATCCCCACTAGAAAGACAGCCCCTCTTATAAGGTGACTAACACCTCTGATTTAGAAAATTGTATTATGCAAACTTTCAGGAATAGCACTGACCTTTTCCCAATAATTTGTGCAAATATATACTGAACTCTGGCGAAGTGGGAAAAAACCATTCTAATTTCATACTGTTTGATGTGATGCCAAGATAATGTCTCATATTTATTTTTAATAATGAATTTAAATGGATACATGTCAAATTCATATTTAATAATAAATTTAAAATGATAGATGTCAAATTCATATTTAATAATGAATTTAAATCGATACATATTAACTAAAATTTAATAATGAATTTAAATGGATACATGTCATATTTATATTTAATAATGAATTTTAATCCATAGATATCAAATTTATATTTAATAATGAAATTAAATGTATACATATGAAAATTATATTTAATAATGAATTTAAATTGATACATATCAAATTTATATTTAATAATGAATTTAAATGGATAAATGTCAAATTTATATTTAATAATGAATTTAAATGGATATATGTCAAATATATATTTATAATGAATTTGAATGGATACATGCAAATTTATATTTAATAACAAATTTAATTCAATAAATGTCAAATTTATATTTAATAATCAGTTTAAATGGATGAATGTCAAATTTATATTTAATAATGACTTTAAATCTATAGATGTCAAATTTATATATAATAATGACTATATATTGATAGATGTCAAATTTTTATTTAATAATAAAAATTTAAATTGATAGATGTCAAATTTATGTTTAGTAATAAATTTAAATGGATACATGTCAAATTTATATTTAATAATGACTTTAAATATTTAATAATGAATTTAAAAGGATACATGTCATATTTATATTTAATAATGAATTTTAATAGATAGACGACAAATTTATATTTAATACTGAATTTAAATTGATAGCTGTCAAATTTATATTTATCAATGAATTTAAATTGATAGATGTTAAATTTAAAATTAATAATGAATTTAAATGGATACATGTCAAATTTATATTTAATAATGACTTTAAATCAATAGATGTCAAATTTAATTTTAATAATGAATTTAAATGGATACATGTCAAAGGTTGTTACACAGACTTTACTATTTTTCAGCACATCAAGATTCATAATTTGCATAAAGGCGATAATTCACATGGAAATGTTTATGTTGTTGATTGGTGAAGAAATTGTGCTACTTCCATAAAAGGATTACTGATCATGTGGTCTTTAAATTCATCATGTACAAATATAAATAACTCCTGAAAGATAATATATTGCATTATAATATTATTTTTTGTTTTTCAAATTAATTACAGTATAATGAAGATGGTTCTGATTGTTTCAAACAGAAAGAGGCTCAACTTGTGTATAAGGTAAAAACTGCTTTCACAAAATATGCATTTTGCATTGTATTCTTTCTTCGACATGATGATGGATTTTCATTGCTTAGGACTTTATAAAGACATGCACACACAGACATATTTTACAAACAAAATTCTAACCTCCAGCATGAAATTATACTGCCTAAAATGGCAGTGTACTCAATAGAAAGGAAAACAACTTGCCTGCAATTTGTCACTTTTGTCAACATATACCATGTAGACGTAAGCAACTGGTTTTTCTTCACCATCACTGCAATGCATATCTGACTTCGTCATCCAATCATTTTTTCTAAGTCTTACTGGATTACAGTCTGATGTAAGATATTTGCTATCTTTTGTAGTGACCAAGTTACTGGATGACATTTCATTGTGAAATTTTCCAAAGATGGCAACCTGTACAGCTTTTGCATCTGCCAGGTCTTTGACAGTTTGACGAATCTGCAGCAGATCTTCTGTTTCTGTATGTGTATAAAAAAAATTAAATAAAGGAACATTAAACATGTTGCAGATTAATCGAAAATCAGTTTATCTTTTGCCTGAAATAGATTTCATGTAATAATGTATGAACTACCTTAAAGAAAACCTACATAAAATGAGTCAAAGTAGTTATGGTGATAAATAGTAATTCTACCAAACTACTTCATAGAAAATCTACATAAAATGAGTCACAGCAGTTATGGTGATAAATAGTAATTCTACCAAAGTACTTCATAGAAAATCTACATAAAATGAGTCACACTAGTTATGGTGATAAATAGTAATTCTACCAAACTACTTCATAGAAAATCTACATAAAATGAGTCACAGCAGTTATAGTGATAAATAGTAATTCTACCAAACTACTTCATTGAAAATCTGCATAAAATGAGTCACAGTAGTTATGGTGATAAATAGTAATTCTACCAAACTACTTCATAGAAAATCTACATAAAATGAGTCACACTAGTTATGGTGATAAATAGTAATTCTACCAAACTACCTTAAAGAAAATCTACATAAAATGAGTCACAGTAGAGATGTTGATAAATAGTAATTCTACCAAACTACCTTAAAGAAAATCTACATAAAATGAGTCACAGTAGAGATGTTGATAAATAGTAATTCTACCAAACTACCTTAAAGAAAATCTACATAAAATGAGTCACAGTAGAGATGTTGATAAATAGTAATTCTACCAAACTACCTTAAAGAAAATCTACATAAAATGAGTCACAGTAGAGATGTTGATAAATAGTAATTCTACCAAACTACCTTAAAGAAAATCTACATAAAATGAGTCACAGTAGAGATTTTGATAAATAGTAATTCTACCAAACTACTTCATAGAAAATCTACATAAAATGAGTCACAGCAGTTATAGTGATAAATAGTAATTCTACCAAACTACTTCATTGAAAATCTAAATAAAATGAGTCACAGTAGTTATGGTGATAAATAGTAATTCTGCCAAACTACTTCATAGAAAATCTACATAAAATGAGTCACACTAGTTATGGTGATAAATAGTAATTCTACCAAACTACCTTAAAGAAAATCTACATAAAATGAGTCACAGCAGTTATGGTGATAAATAGTAATTCTACCAAAGTACTTCATAGAAAATCTACATAAAATGAGTCACAGCAGTTATAGTGATAAATAGTAATTCTACCAAACTACTTCATAGAAAATCTACATAAAATGAGTCACACTAGTTATGGTGATAAATAGTAATTCTACCAAACTACTTCATAGAAAATCTACATAAAATGAGTCACACTAGTAATGGTGATAAATAGTAATTCTACCAAACTACTTCATAGAAAATCTACATAAAATGAGTCACAGTAGAGATGTTGATAAATAGTAATTCTACCAAACTACCTTAAAGAAAATCTACATAAAATGAGTCACAGTAGAGATGTTGATAAATAGTAATTCTACCAAACTACCTTAAAGAAAATCTACATAAAATGAGTCACAGTAGAGATGTTGATAAATAGTAATTCTACCAAACTACCTTAAAGAAAATCTACATAAAATGAGTCACAGTAGAGATGTTGATAAATAGTAATTCTACCAAACTACCTTAAAGAAAATCTACATAAAATGAGTCACAGTAGAGATGTTGATAAATAGTAATTCTACCAAACTACCTTAAAGAAAATCTACATAAAATGAGTCACAGTAGAGATGTTGATAAATAGTAATTCTACCAAACTACTTCATAGAAAATCTACATAAAATGAGTCACAGCAGTTATAGTGATAAATAGTAATTCTACCAAACTACTTCATTGAAAATCTACATAAAATGAGTCACAGTAGTTATGGTGATAAATAGTAATTCTACCAAACTACTTCATAGAAAATCTACATAAAATGAGTCACACTAGTTATGGTGATAAATAGTAATTCTACCAAACTACCTTAAAGAAAATCTACATAAAATGAGTCACAGCAGTTATGGTGATAAATAGTAATTCTACCAAAGTACTTCATAGAAAATCTACATAAAATGAGTCACAGCAGTTATAGTGATAAATAGTAATTCTACCAAACTACTTCATAGAAAATCTACATAAAATGAGTCACACTAGTTATGGTGATAAATAGTAATTCTACCAAACTACTTCATAGAAAATCTACATAAAATGAGTCACACTAGTTATGGTGATAAATAGTAATTCTACCAAACTACTTCATAGAAAATCTACATAAAATGAGTCAAGTGACACCAAGCAAGAGAGTAATAATATGCAATCATCATGGAAGAATACATTATAACTATCTCACTCTCTCTCTCAGTGTGATACAAACACACATAGAAATATTCTTATCAGTAAGTAAGTGGTTATCATGCAATACTGAAGATGGAATGGGTATATTCATATCTGAATACTACCATTGGATCTGAAGACTTAAACACCATGCTACATCCTTGTAAAAAGGGCCCAGACTGGCCGAGTGGTCTAAAGCGCTCTCCGTTACAGATCACTGCCATCTCACCTCTGTCTGCGTGGGTTTGAGTCTAAGATTCGGCTAATGATGTTTTGTGAGAAAGTATGCCAGTATCTTCTCATGGGTCAGTGGTTCTTTCCGGGGGTTTCCCCGGGTTCTTCCTCCACCAATAATACTGGCTGACATGTATAGCCTATTGTGAAAAATGGCGTTAAACCCTACAACAACATCCTTGAAAAAAATCATATTACTCATATTGTCAATGCAGTAATTACCCTTATTTGCTGATATGCCATAAGCAGCAGAGAGGGTGAACCTCACAACTTTCCGAGCGTCGATTCGGAAATCTGAGGCTTCCACCAAATAGTAAAAAAAATGGCGTCTATTCGATAAAATAAGATTTCCTTATATACGCCAACGTCGTTGTCATCCACCCTCTCTGCTGCTGGAACTTTCAGTTCTGGGTTAACAAAAAATAATAAATGATTTCAACCAAATATTTGATCGAGTCCGATACGATATCGAGTCCGAGGATCATGTAAATTTATTGTTACAAATCCATGCGGGGTTGACTGAGCATGACTAAAGAAATTTTTAAATTGATTGAAGTCCATATCGGAACACCATGTCTGCCAAATATTTCGTAGCGTATGTGTATCAACGCCGTTAAACACAGCAAGAATATTACAGTTATCTCTGATCACTTTTGGAATCTGAGTGTAGCGTTGAGTGACATATATCACATCAGTGTTTTTGTGACGCCCCCGGGAAAATATTCTAGCTGGGTTTTTTTGATTGTCTAACATCACATCGTCGTATACGACTAAATTGTTAATGCTCCCATCAAGGTCATCCACGGATGGCGCCTCGTCAATATCAGTTATAAAATCAATGGTATTCTCACCTTTAATTTCTGATGCATTCTCGTTAAAATCCTTTAACACTTCATAGCATCGTTGATCATCTACGCTAGGGGCAATTAAATACAACTTATCCCACTTCATCCATCTCATTATTAAATTGAGCAACAATTGCGTTTTACCGGATCCAGATGGCCCGATTATAATTGCGCGGATAGAGTTTGGTAGCGCTGCATGATGCTTAACTGGTTCTCTTATTTTAGTCGCTGAAAAATCAATTATATTCATATCTCTATACATAAATTATGGATCTATATTGTGTGAAGTGTAAAACGCGTACTAGCACAAATGATGTGACGACGGTTACAACTAAAAATAACAGATCAGCACTAACTGGTAGATGTGCAACATGTGGTATAAAAAAGTTTAGATTTATTTCTACAAAATCAAAGATTTTACAATCCGGAGATGTTTTAAAAAAAAACGAGGAGGTGATATCGCAGCCAAATTGACAAAGCTCCCTGGAACCCCATGGGCAAAGTACCCCGGAGAAAAGCACCTTCCAGGATATAGCTACTGTGGTCCCGGAACACGATTAGATATCAGACTTGATGATCAAAATCAACCCCGACCCGGTGAAGAACCAATAAACGCCATTGATAAGGCCTGTCACCTTCATGATGTTGCTTATAAAAGCAGCAACCTGCAACACAGGCATCTCGCGGATGTGAAATTAATTCATGCGTTAAATGCTATTCCTGATAAATCTTTTAAAGAAAAGTTGGCTTCGTGGTTGGTAAAATCAGCTATGAAAGGCAAATTGATGATGGGTGCTGGTAATTGAAAATGCTACCATTTTAATATGGAATCAATTTATTATTCCCCAAGAGGATACTGGAGGGGTAAATCAGCAGTACATAAACTCGCTAGCGCTGCAAAAGTGAAAAAAACTACAGCGGCGGATTGGTTATCCAAACAGGCACTATGGCAAATTTATCTACCACCACCTAAACAAATTCAATTCTCGCATTTTGATGTGACCGCTCCTAATGAAGTTCATCAGGCTGATATATTATTTCTGCCACATGATCGTGGTTACAAATACGCGTTAACCGTAGTTGATATTGCAAGTCGATACAAAGAAGCAGAACCGTTAAAAACAAAATCAGCCACTGAAGTTGCTTCTGCATTTGAAAGGATTTATCGACGAGGTCCTCTGCACTGGCCGAATCTATTGCAGGTTGATCCTGGCAAGGAATTTCAGGGTGCGGTTCTATCTACAATGAAAAATCATAATGTCACCATACGACGAGGGCATACTGCGCTACATCGCGATCAGGCCATTGTCGAACGATTTAATCGGACGATTGCTGAGCGGTTATTTGGATATCAATACGCAAAAGAATTCATTCAAGAAAAGCGATCCCGTGAATGGGTCAAAAGGTTACCAGCTGTGATTACTGCACTGAATAACGAGATTACTAGAACAATCAACATGAAACCTATCAACGCGATTAAAAAGAAGTCTATACCCGTACAACCACAAAAAGATTTCCCTAGAAACGCTAGCGTTTCCCAACCAATTCTTGGTAGTAATGTCACTGTTAGGTACTTATACGAACCAGGAGAGCTTGAAGGGGGTAGAAAAAGGGCTACTGATCCTATTTGGAGCGTCACTACGCATAAGATATCTAGTATAACACGATCAACTGGTAGACCAGCAATCTATAAACTGGATTCAACTGCTCCTCAGCGAGGATTTACTCGACAACAACTGCAAGTGATTCCCGAGGATACTCAATTGCCACCGCATGGTCTTAATTAGCACCCGATGCCAGAGGCATTGTGCTTTCACCCCGGCGTCTATTGCACTCAAGACAAGTCAACATCACATTATTTCTGACATGACCGAGATTGTTATTTTTTCTGTCTACGGTGAATTGGCGAGGATCCTTATCTGAATAACGCCAACGCATTATACAATTGCAACTCGCGCAGTGATTATTCTGTTGTTGCTTCAGCGTAATTATTAATTCAGCATCAATATCAAATTCTCGTTGTTTTTTTTTGTCCTGTTGTTTGTAACCGGAGAGTTTTTTATTAATGATGCTAACATCAATATCACTTATTGTTGTGTCATTATCATCACCAATGATTTCATCATCGCCACCTGACTCTGTCATGACGACAATTCTTCGAAGCTGATTTATTCTTCGTACTCTGGATACTGCGAGATAGACTAAATTTGACCATTCGATGCGATTATCTACCATCCAAACAATTGTATCCGATATAGTCAATCCCTGTGAAGAGTGTATTGTTGCTGCGTATCCTAGCGTCCATGGGGATTTATTAGCACGCAATGCATCTTCAACGACATTGATATCAACCAGCACAATATCATTTAACACGAGAATCTGCTTTTCACTTCCTGACTTTGTCAGGCTTGGAATATCAACTTCAATATTCTGTTTTCGTGTATCCGATGGCCTATAACAAAGGGGTACTGGAAGCGTTGCAAATTTTTCTTTATGCAATTCAAATAACTTCATCTGAAGTGTGTCTCTGACTATTTTTCTACTTGCTACTATCAAATCATTTGGTCTCCACGTTTCCCAGAAATCATTCATAGGAGTTTCTGAAATTATTTCACGCGCTATTTCGCATTGGATTTTATCCGGTTGTAATCTAAGCAGTGCTTTGAACTCGCGTAATTGTTCATCAAGTGATCTATGGTCGGTATTAATTTCTTCATAATAGTCTACAGAACCCTTTAGCCATTCATGTGGAGATCCACCGACAAATGGTGGTGGTTGGCCGTGATCACCGCACATGACGACTTTTGTGTTTTTGTTTAACAACCACTCAAGAAATGTTTTTAATACATCTAATGACACTGTGCATATTTCATCCCAAATTATGATTTCAGGAATGAATTTATCCCCCATACGCTCAGGAGTCCATTTGTCACCTTTCCATCGAAAAAAACTATGATAAGTACAGGCATTTACCCCTCGCTGTATCATCTCTCTGGCGAGTCTGTGAGTCGGTGTTAACACAATCATGTTAGTAGAAATACAAGTATTTCCACCACCACGATATAATTCAATTGCACGAGTTGTCTTTCCTGACCCACCACAACCGTTTAAATAAACTGTCTTGTATCTACATATTGGATCAGATACCGGTGGTGCATTAGAAAATTCTGATTGAATCTCATCACATTTTAAGTACTTTTCATCCATGGCAACGTCTGCGGATTCACAATACTCATGTAGCATCTCTTTTTTAAATCGCCAACGCCCCCACGCTTCCTCCGGATCTGTGAATGCCGCTACAGCTGATTTGTACTTATTGTGTATATACATCGAATCAGTGGCTACTCTAACCGCGGTATTAGGAAATCTATTTATCATCGAAAATAAATTGATAGAAGCATAAGCTAGCATAGAACTTCTCAAATGTGTGTACTGGGAATTATATCCATCACAGTAGGTAACAACCGTACCCAATTTCTCACCATTGGATAGAAAAGCATCCTTACGGGATACAAGTTTTCCCTGTTTCGTTAAATCCGTTACAAGAAAATCGTATTCAGCGACATCTATGATCAACCGCGAGGAAAATTTTGCATTGTCGTATCTTCCACCCTGGGTAAATTTACCGATTATTCTTCTTCCGAGATCTTTTGCTTGTTCTTTTTTACTTTCAAATAACTTCTTAGACCAATTTATGATTTCTTCTTCACTGAAATTCGAAGAATTTCCATCTGGACACTGTTTTCGTAGTTCGCTGATTATACGATCTAGATCGGGTTGTGGTAGCCAAACTTCTTTCTGAGCTCGATAGCATATAATAGCTTCGGAAACAATCAACGATATCAGCATGCCACAATCAATCATATATCGTAGTAACACTATTGGCATCCAGGCCTTTTCAGATAGGTGTCTACCGAGCCAAACATAACTACACGGATGTAACCCTGTAGCGAGTTCAAATGATATCACACGAGCGAATCCGGTTAAATCAAAATCAGGTAATGGTCCATTAATCGCAACACGAGTCATTTCATGCGTGGGGTGTCCAAATCGTTTAAAATAGTTACTACATTCTCCATACCCGAGAAAACTTCCAGGATAACACGCGGATATATCAATTGAAATCATACCGTCACGATGGTATTTTGTATTCCACAGTCCTCCATGACCAAATTCGATGCAACTCAATTTAACATCCTCGAGAAAATCACTTCGTGTTGGACGCCAGGAGTTTTTTTCTCTTGCGAAGTGAGCTACCACTGAAGAAATAGTAAAACTATCCGTGAGTAGTTTTTCATGGAAACTCTCTGGTGAAAAATCATTAGCGATTTTTCTCATTCTGTTATCTAATTCTTCAACGCGATATAATTCACCATTTGGTCTTACAAATTGATCAAATCCTGATTCGGAACCAGCACTACTAAGTAACCACACTGACACAGGATCATCTTTACACAACGCATGAATAGCATCAAATAATTTCTCTTCATAGAAAACATCCCCGGAAAATTCCGGGGGGATATATCTCACGGTTCTATCTCGTGGAAATATTGTTACTGCAGGTGTCCACGCGTGTTCGTTATGATCAATAATTTGTATTGGCGCTCCTTGTAATTTATATTTCGGTTCGTGTAATACTTCTCCGGTTATCGTCATAACGGTTATTGGAAATCTTAATGATGTTTCTAATTTAGCTATATCAGAAATCTTTGCACCGTGCTGTTTCACTGTCAGTTCCCATTCGGTTATTTTCCTACGTCGCAGATCAGTTAGTTTATTTCCTCGGGATGCATTTGTGAAGTGTTCCATTACCCGTGTTGCTACACAATTGAGCCTTGACGAAGTCAATGGTGAATATTTCATAGGAGCTAGTTTTGCAATATCGGGTTTATCATTTAACGGATATATCCCATAAACGATTGCTGTTACGGGATAAGATCTCTCGTAGTATGGTTTGTCAATTCCAGTTAGAATTCCTGGTTTGGAATCTCTACTTACAATGACAGTTTTTTTATCCTTGAGGATTGGTTCAAATTTATCCTTAATAATCCATTTGCCTTCGACTTCGATAATGAATTTTATTCTGAAAAAATACTTCTGATTGGAATTGCTTTGTTGGGAATTGCTTTGCTTGAAATCCTTTGGATTTCAACCTTTGGATTTTCCACCTTTGGATTTTCATCTTTGAATTTCCCCTTTGGATGGAAATTGCTTTGCTTGAAATCCTTTGGATTTCTCACCAAGGTGTGAAATTATCTCAGCTGCTCTTTTATCGTTCATAGTAGCATCGATGATGGGTACATTGACATCTTCATCAATAATTCGAAATGTCGACCAACAGTATGCTGCACCGTCTCGGTAGAATTCATTAAAACACTCCCTGATTTTACCGAGTATAGTTCTATCACCGATTAGACGTTTTGGTGTATCAGAGACTCTATCAAGATTGAATTTAGTATTTCTCCAAGGCTTAATTTTCGATAATCTTTGGAACTCCCTATCAAGATTGAATTTAGTATTTTTCCAAGGTTTGATTTTCGATAATCTTTGTAACTCCCTATCAAGATTGAATTTAGTATTTTTCCAAGGTTTGATTTTCGATAATCTTTGTAACTCCCTATCAAGATTGAATTTAGTATTTTTCCAAGGTTTGATTTTCGATAATCTTTGGAACTCCCTATCAAGATTGAATTTAGTATTTTTCCAAGGCTTAATTTTCGATAATCTCTTGAACTCCTCCATGTTATAATTAAAACAAGTATTTAAATAGAAAAATATAGTATAATGAATCACTGCAAGTGGCTAATGATTGGATCTACAACCCCGTGTAACAAATCATGCAGAAGCGAATTCTGTGGGTATCATATGCAAAGCGTGAGAAACGGTTCAAAAGGCCCTCTCGCATGCCTCCAATGTGGGGTGGGTGTTAGAGGAAAATCGCAATTATGCCTTGCTTGTGGGGGTAAACGATACAGGGAACTAAAACGCTACTATGACAAACGAATCATTGACTCCGTCATCCTTGATAAAATCAAGGACAAAGTAATAAAAACCCCTCAAGATTATATCCAGAGATTTATAATTAAAGCAGATAATAAATTAGACAAGTAGTATTATTATACAAATGAGCCAAGATTTCAGACCTCACCCAGTGCTTGCTAATTACGAAGCCTCTAGTGATGGTGTTGTCAGGCACCGCAGACTCAAAGAACCTGTTGGGTATCTGAATAATATGGGCTATTTTATGTTTTCAGCTGGGAGGAAGAAGTATCTCTGTCACAGAGCCATCTATGAAGCATTTTACGGATTAATCGAAGACGGTCTTGTGATTGATCACATAAATGGCGTGAAGACTGATAATTGTCTTGGGAATCTTCAAGCCGTCTCGCAGCGCGATAACCTTTTAAAAAGCAACGCTGGTAAGCACGCGAAACATCCCAAGGGTGTGAAATCGTTTGATTTAGAAAATAATGAAGAGAGAAGCTTTCAGTCGATAAATGCGGCTGGAAAATATTTCGATATTTGCAGTACTTCCATTCGATTTGTTGCTGAAAAAATCATTAAAACATCTCTGTCTAAAAAAAATGGTCATAAAATAAAGTTCGTATACACTGAAACTATTTAAGGGAGATAAATCCTTTATGGATAAATCCGCACTACAATTCACACCCTACCTACTAAGTTCCCTTGTATTATGACGTCAAAGGAATTTGTCGCCTGCTATATTACCTGTACTTGACTAGGTGCGCCCACGTGACTGTAATGGAGATATAATGCATGAGTTTTCGATAGAGAATAAAACTTTTTATTGTCACTTGTGGGCTAAAACTGCATTATTAGTTTTATTTATCTACATATCTCATGTGTGGGGTGGGTGGACTAGCAGTAAAGCAGACAGCTAACTCGTTCTTTTCAGTACAGACGTTCTTTATAATCCACGCATTACCTATGTTCGCTCAGCCGGAACGCGAGTGTTTCCTATTCATTGAAGTATGTGGGCGTGGTTAAAATTCCTTGTATGTGAATGTATTTTATCTAGAGAATTATAACAGAGTATATAAAACGCTGTTTTATTAAACAACTGTATTATTTTGTTTAAAATATTTCTCATTGTTGCAGCATAAAATTGTCTATTTTAAAAATCTCTTATTGTTAAGTATACATGTCTTCCCTCTCCTCTATATTGATCGGTATTCATGTGACCTTCAGTACACACTTCTGTTTCCCACCCTGTATGATTGGTATTTCACTGACGCAGGCATGCGTGATTGATATTTACAAACAGTTAAATTAATTTTTTTTTTTGTGTACTTAGTATTTTATATTCCTAAATACGATGGATACAGTAAAATTGTCTATTTTAAAAATCTCTTATTGTTAAGTATATCAGATATATATATATATATATATATATATATATATATTAAAAAATCTCTATTCTGTATGACTAGTCCGTGGTGTAATGGTATCGTGTTTGTCTTGTAAACATAGCTATCAACTACTACGTGTTCGGTCCCCATAGCAGACACATTATTTGATGGCGAAACGGAAGATGTTTTTTTCTATTAATTGGGGGGGGGGGGGGGTGGGGCGGTCCCCCTCAGCCAAACCAACATGGCAACCCATGCTATCGCATTCTCGGTAGCGTGGGTTGGTGTTTTTTCTAACTCATGCAACCATGAATGAGATTTCATGGGTTGCCATGTTGGTTTGGTTTACCACGCCCACATCATACCATCATCGTTCCATTGAATTATAATCCATCCTTAATTAAGTTAATTAAGTATATGTTATGCCTAAAATTTGCCGCAACACTCGAGCGGAAATATATCATACCATCATCGTTCCATTGAATTATAATCCATCCTTAATTAAGTTAATTAAGTATATGTTATGCCTAAAATTTGCCGCAACACTCGAGCGGAAATATATGGCATTGTGCCGTCCATGTTGTGACGTTATACCTCAAGCATATCTTCTGGGCGGTCTAAGATGGCGTTTGCCACCTTAGGCCTCCCGCCGGAGATGTATGTTTCGGGTCCCCCTTGGGCTTACTTGGATGCGAAGGCACCCAAGGAGTTCCAAAGATGTGTTGTCATATATGTTTTATTTTTATTAATTAGAGATACAGTATACTATATTTATAAATAAATTTATTTATATAAAAATATAAATAATGGATATCAATGATGTAAATGCTATAATTGCTGAAATCTCAAATTTAAATAATAAAGGGGTATTATTATCTGAAAGTCTCGACGTTGACAAGATTACCTCGGAATATGAAGATATTGAATATCTGTCTAGTAAGGGTCGTTATGTTTTACCTAGGATGTACAGGCTCGTGAAAGGAATTCAAAAATCCATTAATGGTTGTTTGTACGGTAACGACATTAATTTATTTATAACGCTATTTAGCACCGTTGAAGCAATACGTCAAAAGCTTGGCCAAGAATATCAAAAACGAGCTGAAATTGGTTCTAAAGTTCGTGATCTTAGAAAAATGTTAAACGAGGAGCGACCCGTATCTTAACCACGTGAGTGTTACTAAAAAATAATATAGGCTTTCGTAAATAATTTAAATAATTTATTTATTTTTTTTTAGCGTTTTTTGTAACACTTGTTACATAGGATTTTCTCCTGAAAGGATACTCATCAGTTTGGACTTGCTCATGCAGTTATGTGCATAATGGAAGATCTGGTCGTAGTAGCAAGTAATCACCGCGACGCCTCCATTTTCACGTAATTGTTCTTGTTGCCGCGTCGTTAACACAAATCGTTCATCGCCATTCTCAGATATTACAATTCTGAAATCCCCAGCGATGTTATTTCTGAAACACTCGCGAATAGCGTCGTACAGTTTAACCCTGTCGAAGATGAATACGTTAGCTTGATGGTACATTATTTAATAACTAAGTTATTTAATAACTAAGCTTTTAATTATGATGGAAACCCTCCGGATTTCACATTTGAAAATTTAGTTCACAAACAATATATGGTTGGTGAATCGCTTACAACTAGATTAGCCCGAGAGCGGCTAGCAGCAATTAAAAAGTTTATACCGGTTCGAGACAGAGTTCGCGATCAACTTCAACAACGACAACAAGCGCAGACTGACTTTTCTGTGTCAAGTGAACAACTGTTCGCCCCGGTAACTAAGGCGACCAGCGATGTGAAAACAGCAACTGAACGAGCAATATACGGAGATATTCCTAAGGAAGGCAAGCGACGAGAAGTGCCTGTTCTTGGTGTGCTTGAAAAGGTAGCAGCAGAGACCGGACAAACACGCGCAGGGATACAACAGTTATCCAGTGATATAAAAACTCAGCGTGAGTATGAACAACTAGCTGATATTGATGATGAAACTCAAAGAGTTTCCACACCTGAACCACAACTTGTTGATGTCGTCACCCCAAGAGGTGTTTCCTTTATAGACAAACTCACCGAAGGAGCTATAGCAGAAATCAAACGACCTCAATTAATAAAACCCGAACATTATAAGATTTTTGGTGATTTCGCCGCCCAAAGCTTTCATTCCAGAAAAGAATTTTTAAAAGACGAGTATAAAAACAGTAGAATAAGCCGAGATGAATGGGCTGATTGGTTGTATAAAACGAATAAGGGTGTTGGCCGTTTAAATAAAAGAGAATTGGGATATAAAGAATTTAGAAGGGGAATTGAAGAGTATGATGAAACTGGTACAACTTTGAAAACAAGCGGAAAAGGATATTCGATTAAAAATCCAAAGGATGTCTTTGACTCTACCGTGACATGCCCTGGTAACATTCTCAGTGATATATCACGGTTAGAGGTTCTCATCGGAGGGAAACGAGCCGGAAATAACTCCGTCGAGATAATTAACGAGGCCGCTGATATCTGTAGACGATTATTTGCTGGTGGTATCATGGACATTAATGTATATCGAGAACTTATTGCTGAATTAGTTGAAAATCACAACGATGAAAATCTTATGGATGTAAGCGATTGATCACTAATTGAAAAACTACTAGTTTTATAACAAGATGATTATACACTATAACCATGATAAACCCGTAAGTGTCTACGTGGTGAACTCACGATTGCCTGTTTATCGCGCGTGGTACGGAGATGGTTTCGGCAATACCATTGCGGGGTTATTTACAAGAATGGCTCCCAAGGTGGCGCCGTTAGCTAAACAATTATCAATGAAAGCCATTGATGCTATCCGTGATAAGGGAATCAATTTCGTTGGAAATCTTGCAGGAAAGGCATTTTCTGCCGCGAAAGATAAAATAGCATCATTGGTGCGAAAGAAACCACGAATGACTTCGTCATCGATGACTTCGTCATTAGTGCTGCCATCAACTACAGTGATGCCTGCAAAAATCAGCAAAGCAATAAATAACGCAGTGGAAGAAAAACTAGCGCAATTGACAGCTTCGCCAGTAACAGATAACGCTATCATGAACGCGATAGCAGGAAGTGGTTTGAAACTAAAAAGAAATTCGAAGAATTTTCAACGACGATGATTACAAAGATGAAATTGCTTTGCAATTCACCAATTGAAAACACTAGTATGTTATAAATGTTTAAACGAACAGCTGATCCCGCGCTTGATATGGAAGCCCCAATGCGAAAAGACGATTCCGTCCGCGATTATCAATACTATTCCTATCATGCAATACAACCCGACCTACGATCGCGAGTTGAACTTCAAGTTCAAGATACCAGTAAATACTTTTTGCCGTGTGAAGCATTTATCGAAATCGAAGGAAAACTCGTAACAAATGTTGCAGAGGATACCCCATATGCAGATGACCCAAATATCCGAGTTGGGTTCGTTAACAATGGCATAATGGCGTTATTTGAAAGTGCAAGATATCTCATTGATGGAAAAGAAATTGAATCAATAGAACGCGAGGTTGATGTTGCAACAACAATAATCGGACTAGCGAGATATTCCGATGATTATACAAGATCGGCTGGTCCGTCTATGATGTTTGCAAAGGATACTACTGATAACGCTGACCACCTTCAATACATTAAAGTGTTAACACCGCAAGACACTTCAGTTGATAATCAACGAGAAGCAACTAATCCAGAACGTCGAGCTAGACCCGGAGCTGCGTTTGATATTCTCGGAGGTGTTAATGGTAATTTCAATCTAGGGTTTGCAACACGAAAATTAGCATTGGAAGGACAAGAGAAAAAGTTTTCGTGTGCAATTCCACTCCATCACATATTTGGATTCTGCAGAAATGTCAGAAAAGTCATCTATGGAGCCAAACACACAATCGCGTTAGTGCGAAAAGGGAATGACAACGATGCAATTTGGCGTACTGGTGCCGCTGAGGGTAAAGTTAAAATAACTAAATTGATATTGTGGATGCCAGTAATGACCCCATCAATTACCAGAGAAGAGCGGCTACTCTCATTTATGGAAACAGGTGGCAAATCATTGCTAAGTTGGCTAACAACAACGACTGATGTCAAACAGGATAATGTCGATGATATATTCACATGGCACCTGGCATCAAAACAAGGCGTTTCAGCTCCACGTCATATATTTATAGCGTTACAGAATAATGAGCGAGTTGGTAATCAACAACGCAGCCATATGATATTTGATCAGTTAGGTGTTAGAGAAGTCTCGCTGAGAATAAACGGACAACAAGAACCAACCGAGGATATACAACTTAATTACACAGAAAATCATATAGCACGTGTATATCATCGGATGCTGTCATATATGGGTCGTGATCAAAACGTTGATACTGGTTTGCAAATATCTCAGCTCGATTTTAAGAAATTGTATCCGATTTATTACTTTTCGTTAGAACATCTTGATTTAATGAGACAATCCGTTGTTGACATACATTTTAGGGCTCGTATAGCTCCTGGTGGTGTTAATTATAGAGCGGTTGCTGTCATTCTCAGCGACAAATCAATGTTGTTAGAAGGGGTTGGCGGACGAATGAGACTTGTTGATGCACCAGTGGAAAATCTGTAAATGAAACTTGAAAAGTTTCCATAGGATTCCCCCAATTAGATCAATTGAAAGAATAAATATGTTTTACAATAAAATGCCATATAGTGTTGTTAGTGTCAAGCTGACTGATGGTCAGGTCAAGAAATTGCGATCAAAATCCGCTAAGGAATGTGGAACCACAATAACGTTGAAACCAGCGCAGATGTCCGGCGGTACACATAAAATATCATTAACGGATCGTCAAATAAAACATTTCAATGATGCAATGAAAAATAAGCGAGGAGTTCAAATAGAATTTTCGAAAGCCGCAGTCGCCAACATGATAAAATCAGGTGGTATATTTCCATTGTTAGCCGCAATACCAGCATTGATTGCCGCGGCTGCCCCAGCGGTGGCGAAGGCGGCAGCGTTGGGAGCCGTTGGGACCGCAGCAGGGATGGCGTTGAAAAAGGCAACTGGGAAAGGATATAAAAAAAAGGGAAAGGGGTTGTACCTACCAGGAACCCCGTATTCATGGTACAGCGGCAAATCCGTGAACGGATCGGGTCTAAGAAAAATACCAGGAACGGTTTATTAATTGAGGAACCTATGGTTCCCAAATATTCGATTTCCGGCCCAATTGTTGAGGGACCTATGGTTCCTATGTCCAATTTTGATTTAATTGATGCTGCTAAAAAACTAGCGATAAAAAACTTCAGAGGGGTTTTTATGAGAGATCAATTACCGAGAAAACCAAATAACGTTGAAACCGGTATCATCAATCTTGATAACAGCAGCGGATCGGGAACTCACTGGGTTGCATACGCGATTGATCCACGTGGAATTGTCTATTTCGATTCATATGGGTTAGCTCCGCCAAGCGAGTTTATGCGGTATATAAATTCCTCGATGAAACTCAAAGGGTTTCCGATTTTTTATTCCACGCTGCCAACACAACAATTAAATGATCCACCGATATGCGGCCGTGAAGTATTAAATGTCCTCGCGGAGATTTCATTAAAATCCTTTGGATCTCCGTGGAAACCACCTCATATTATTGTAAACGAATACACGAGTGGGAAATTACAAGGATCAATAAATTGAAAACACAAGTTACGCTAACAATAATGATCGATATTTGGGGACAACCTCTGTCAATGTTGGAACCCACCGAGGAAACATCTGCGGGTTCTATCGAGGATGTAAAAAAAATAATAGAAGATGAAATCGCTGAGACGTTAAATTTAACAAGTGTTGACCCGAACGAAATAGTTGTATTTCAAGATCGCCAGGGTAAATTGAAAAGCAGTAATATATCCGTGAATGACATTTTGATACGGCATCGCGCTGCCGCTGAAAACTCTATTGCACTGTATTCCAACGATGGACAACTTAAACCAGGCGCACTTGTGTCTACGATCACCGACGCGATTGCTACCAACGAACGTGAGCTGAATGATTTTATACGAGGTTATAATGCTTTTCGCAAAAATGTCGTACATAAATTTTTTGGAACCCCGCTTGTGGTTGGCATGACTCTCGCTGAAATTAAAGACTTGTTGAATTCATTCTTCGCTAACAAGGAAGCTGGAAGGATGATGACTGCTTCAGAAATCAAGGCAAATTATCTCGAGATTTTTAAAGTAAGCGAAGATCAAAAACCCACTAACGACGTCATTGGTAGATTCTTTGGAACCCCGCTTGTGGCTGGCATGACTCTCGCTGAAATCAGTGAGTTTATCGGCAAGCACACTCACAATGCCTACATCGCTAATAATTTCTTTGGTGTCCCGGCTACATCTACAATGACTCTCAAAGATATTAATATGTTTATGGTGAGACAAACAACACTTAATACCATCGTGGATAAATTTTTAGGGAGAACACCTGTGTCTGAAACCACATCGTTGACAGGCATGACTCTCGCGGAAATTAAAAGCGCTATTGACAAACAAAAGCACACCAGCGATATTGTTAATAAGTTCTTTGAGGGCAGTAGCCTCCAAGATATCACGACGAAATTTTCTAACATCGACAACCATATTAAAACCCAAGCAGAGCTTAAAGTTGAAGACCTTCTGGTTTCATTATTCTTCTCTAACAGGGAGGAGAGTAGAAAAACAATAGATCCTACCAGAATCACGGTAAATTATCTCGATATTTTCGACGATCTTTTTAACCTGAAAAGAATATCTGAAAAGGTAAAGATTCCACATCACTACACGGGCGTTAAAAATATCGTGTATACGGTTAATCATGGAACCATGGATTGGATAAGAGACGGTTATACTACATTATCCATCGGTATCTTGGGTCTCCCCGGCATAGTGGGCCCTGACTACAAGCCAACATGGGCCGATGGTATCTACAGGCTAACGTGGATCTCTATCGATCAATTTAATATGATCGCGGACGGTAAAACCTACTCTGGTGGCACCGCGACGTTAATTATGGATGGTCGCAAAAAAAGCTTTAATGTCGTCGCGGTTGATAGCTCCACCATTAGATCAAAAATAGCCTGGTGTTTAGAACTCGTAGCTCATTTTTCCGACTGAAGTACTAACAATTCCCGCTAACGATGACAAATAATTGAAAACACTAGCGGGTTTAAAATAACAATGACTTTGTCATCGACGCAATGTCGCTATGATCAGGTCAGAGAATTTCAGAATAGACTCAAAACCCTCACTGAGGAGTATCAAATAAAAATAAAAAAATACCGACGAAGAATCACCGCAATTGATGTTACTATATACTCGGTGTCAAGCGTTCTCACTGGTGCCGGAATAATACTTGCATCGGTTACAATGATTGCCCCGGTCGTAGTTCCAATTTGCATTTCTGCGGTGGCTACAATCGGGGGTATATTAACCGGGATAGCAAAAAAGATATCATCATGCAGCCAGAGTAAACTGCAGAATTACTTACTTCAATTTCATATTGCATCAACCGCATACTCGCAATTATCATTGATGATATCGTCGTCACTCGATAATACGATTATATCAGATAGTGAATTCTCAGCGATGGTCAGTATTTTTGATTCCGCGATATCGAAATTAGAGCGACAACATGAATATAATAACAATGACAACACCGATGGAATCAGAAAACACGAACCCAAAAAAACAAAAAATGATCTCAATAATATCAACATTACCAGATTGTGAGTTCTCAGTGATGGTCAGTATTTATGATTCCTCGATACCAAAATTAGAAATAAATCATGAGTATAGCAACGATGACGACACCGATGGAATTACTTCAACGAATAGTGGAGAACACGAACCCAGTACAAACGAGTATGATATCAATAACATCAACGAATCCAGAATTCAGTGTGAATTTCCCCTCTCCGGTCCCAGTGAAGGAGATAACGCTAGCAAAACTACGAGTGTATCACAGTTGGCCTAATATCAGATCGGTTGCATTTAGTGGTCAGCAACCCAATAACACACTGGTGTTCTCGTATAAGAACAAACCCGATGGTACTCCAGAGTGGGAAACAGTTTCGTTACCAACTGGGTCGTACCAAATTAAGCAAATCAATGCTGAAATTCAGCGTAGAATAAAATCAATCACTGGAAAAGAATCAAAAATAGCTATTAATCTTCATCAACCGACGCTCTCGTCGTCGATCGAAATAAGCACAGAGGGATACATTGTAGATATATATAACAGCTCGTTAAGAACAGTGTTAGGATGGCCTGAAAAACCACCGGAAAAATCCGCCACCGACTTAACCACGGACATACAATCATATCATGAAATCAATCCCAGTTATCAAGATAATTTATCTGATATAAGAAAAGGAAGAATCGCCGATAGATTTATATTTACCAACAAAGACACATTGCAATGGGATTTTATCATTAAAAGAACAACCGACTCATCTGTTACTATTTCATTTACGCTAACTGACGTCCGTGGTTATTTTAATGAGATTAAACAATTATATGACACACAACTAGAACAACTACGGAAAACAAAATCGCAAAAACACGTTGAAATAATAAATCAGCTTATATCGGACATGAAATATATCTATGAACTAATTATTCAAACAATAATTAATGATAACAGCGACAATAAACAACGATTCCTAACCGATTACAATATCACAGAGGACAATCTGCGTAATTTCAAGTTTCCCAAATACAACGCTGATGAACTAGCAAGAATTGTTAAAACCGATATCAAAGCGCTACAAAAATCAGATTCAACTGTCCTCTTCAGGTATAATAATGATCCAGATGGTGGTGGTAGGCATATTGCCCCGCTCAATGTGAATATTTCAACGGTGATTGCGCTCAATTTAGTATGTGATGCAATTGAAGGAAGCTATCAAATTAATCTAGAGCAATCAAATCAAGCTCAGCAGGGATATATTCCTTATTCGTTTGCACCAACAGCTCCTCCAGGATTCCTAATTATTGAAAACCCAATTAATCCTGTCTACATGCGATGCCATAATAATTCGTTAACGAGAATTAATTTCAAACTCACCGACCAGTCAAATAATCTGATTGATTTACAAGAAGAGGTGTTAGCGATTAGTTTGTTTGTAAAATCCTAAAAATCTTCGATTTTCAACAAAGGATTTTCGTCCTACGGACTCGATCAAATATTTGGTTGAAATCGTAAATGATTTTTTGTTAACCCAGAACTGAAAGTTCCAGCAGCAGAGAGGGTGGATGACAACGACGTTGGCGTATATAAGGAAATCTTATTTTATCGAATAGACGCCATTTTTTTTACTATTTGGTGGAAGCCTCAGATTTCCGAATCGACGCTCGGAAAGTTGTGAGGTTCACCCTCTCTGCTGCTCCATAACATCAATCCAAACAATAACATCCACATGCACAACCTCACTCCTTATCTCTCTCTCTCTCTCTCTCTCTCTCTCTCTCTCTCTCTCTCTCTCTCTCTCTCTCTCTCTCTCTCTCTCTCTGTGATGCAAACATGCATAGAAACATGAATAACAGTAGGTTAGTGTTTGTCATACAACACTAAAGATGGAAGGGGTACATTCATATCTGAATACTACCCAAAAAAAAAATACTGCCTGCTTTTCTGTAATTTTGCATCATTTTCAAAGCTGATTTTTTCAATGCAGAAAGATATTTTATGTTTTTTTTTTATATGTTTATGTTTTTACAGATGCCTGTGCATGTGTTCCAGGCATGATACTTTGAATTTAAAATTCCTTAATTTTTTAGTGTCGAGCCAGACTTTTCACATCATGTTGTATGTATTGTATATATTGTACATAACAGATAGAAGGCCTCAAGGTTGATTAGTTCTGTAACTAATTGAGTTACCTTCTCTAAATAAAGTCTTTATTATTATTATTATTATTATTATTATTATTATTATTATTATTATTACCATTGGATCTGAAGATTTAAAGACCATGTAACATCTCTGTAAAAAGCCATTTCACTCAATTGTTGCTGCAGTAATCAACCTGTTTTGTTGATGTGGCAAAACACAAACAATACAATAACATCCACAACCTATCTGTCTCTGTCTCTGTATATCTCTGTCTCTCTCTCCCTCTCACTAAAATATTGCAACAAAACTTTGTCATCTCTGAAGGAATCTACTTGAACTTGCCAAATAATCTGCAGATCAGTACTTGATGTACCGTATTTTCGCGCATATATCCTGCACACGCAGATAATCCGCACCCTCATATAGCCCGCGGGTTTTGGGGTTTTGTGTAAAAAATCGTTGGCATAACCCGCACCTTTGTATAACCCGCAACCATAGATATATTTATACAGCTACAATCGGAAATGAAATCAATTACAGGATCACGGGGCTTCACTGATGTAGCAAACTGCGATTCTGTTTTCCGTTTTGGTGACAAAATATACCATCTGGTGATATTTGTGGCGACACCAATTTTGGCTGATAAAAACCGTATATACAGTCTTGCGTTTGGAGTAGAGAAAATCAAAGGCATCATGACAGGAAACAATGTACTGGAACATATTGTTAAAATAACAAGTCCTTGTCTTATACTGACAAACCACACTAATAGTGCACTGTTATATCATAATCCGCTAATGATGATATCTGGTCTTATTACTTTATGCAACTGACTAGTTAAAATCCGAATCCGCAGAAGGCGGAAACGTAAAATGAGTACAGTCAAGCAGATGACACTAATTTAAAAACAAATACCAGATGGAAGAAGAAAAAATACGTTTGCTGACACTTCAAAGAGAACTGAATACCTTTGAAGCACTGATATATACTAAACAAATAAAACAAATCTGTTTCAATGTTCTACAATTATCTGAAGTTGCCGCAGCAATAAAAAACAGGTATTTTTGTTTGACCCTTCAACTGGAGCCTTTAGCGGCGCCATCATCAAAGTAAGCCGATGACCTTTGCTCAATAAAAGTCAGCAGAAAACACGGTAAACAGTGCTTGTGTGCGTAGGCTGTCTATAAGAGCTGTGCCTCAACTACAGGCTACATAAACACGGACATTTCTAAATAATCTTGTATTCTTGTGAAGTGTAGATTAGAGTTTAAATAATTTCTTTCTGTTTAATTTAAAAAATTCCGAAACGAAAGTCTTACACAGCTGACTTCAAGCTAACTGCCATTGCGTATGCTGAAGTGCATGGCAATAGAGCCACAGGCAGAAAATTTGATATTGATGAGAGTGTAATCCGAGGTTGGAGAAAAGAAAAAGGAACGTTGGAGAAGATGAATCCACGAAAACGTGCTCGTCGCGGACCTAAAGCAGTCACCATAGTAGCCATAATATCCAACCCTAACAAAACAAAACTAGAACAATATATGTTATGTAGTTACGTTTTTCAAACAATATATTGAAATATTATTATGTGTAAAAAAATTGTGATATAGCCCCCACCCTTATATAACCCGCACCCCCCCTGCGGGGTTTGTAAAATCTGGTATAACACGTGGGATATATGCGCGAAAATACGGTATTTGTGTTTGTATGTAAGTTTTTCCCAAGATCGTGAAAAGTTTTGGTCTGATATTATTGATAAATTTTACTTGCATGTGTACATGTGAAATTAGATTAACTGTCCAATATTGGTTTGCTGAATACCCTCTTGGGAAAGATTACCCATGATTTGTTTATTCTTTTAAGCTATGATTGGCTGCTACATCTCCATCTCATACGTATTTTAAATATTGCCTCCAAATGGAGAAATTATATGACAAATGTTTGACTATATTGATGCTAAAAATGAACATATTTCTAGTTTAATCTGTTTTAAAAACTCTGACATGAAATGTTATGTGTTGTTCATTCTTCGTTTTATTTATATTACCACAACTGGTAGCCTTTCCAATGCATTTTATGATGAAACAATAACTGGATTTAATATGAATTTGTAATACTTATAATGCATACCTCAAAAACTATAATGCAATCGTGACAATTCTTTCATGTAGATTGTAATCCAAGTGTTATAATGTTATCGAGAGATTGAAAGATGATGGAAAGGAAATACCAGTATGTTTAGAAGATATGCCCATTTAATTTTCTTTAACTTTTATGGTGAGTGTATGTTATTTCTCACTATTAGTTACTGTACTTTGTATCTTTGCTGTATTACCATTGTATTCTTCATAGGATAATAAGACATCAATCAATCCATTTTTCTTTCATAAGCACACACAAAATTCATCGGAAGAAGTGATTTTTCAACATCAAGTCTGTTATATATTTATCAAATAAAGATTAACTTGATAGCAAATGTGGACCTACAATATGCAAAAATATGTTATTTCAGCATGTAAGACTTGGAAATGTTTAAATTTAAAAAAACCTAATGTAAAAGCACCTTTTCATTTCTTATGGTAATGTTGTAGATTAATATTCTTTACTGTTTTCACATTCTGTTTCATGTTTCCATTGCAGTAATGTGCAGTGTTTTAATGTTTTCTATCAGGCATTTAAAAATAGTTTCTTTAGTAATCTAAAACTTTATAGAGTAAAGGTTAGATAATCATTCTGAGTTCATAAACCATATAAATATAAACCCATTTGATAAAATTCAGTGAAAGGTTGTAATATTATTGAAAATGACTATATATGGGTTTTGTTGGTAAGATCTGAAGTATTAATTAACATAATGAATATGATATTAACGCAATAAGCTTACATCAACCGGCCCTCGGTTTTAATAGCTATGAAAAACTTAACATGCAAAAAACCCACTTGACATACACTAAAATTAGTATTCTGAAAGCATTGATGGATTTGTCAGTCTACAAAATATCTTTAGCTTATATCTTTGGTAAATGACTTTTGTATTTGGTAATGGGTACTGTTTCCTATTTATCGACCTTTGACCTTTTGCTTCTTTGACAGGTATCTATATGTCCAATCATAGCTGCAATATATAATGATAAATTGAGGTACATTGTACAGTAATACCTCAAACATTTGCATTTCTTGATTCGTGAATTCATGGATTCACGAAATTTTCATTGGAGCCTAACTAATTTGCATCTGCGATTTTTTTCACGGATCTGCAAAATATTTCCCATTTGTTACTTGGTTTTACCTTACTGTGAGTGCAAAAGAAAAAGGCAGCCAATGAATTAGTATAGGGGTAATACTAATATTAGTATACTGTACTGTAAATGCGCTAGTGTGGCAAATACCCATTTTTTATGTTGGATTTGTTTTCCTACAGGACACTAGAAATGGCGTATTGTTGATATCACGTGACTGTCTAACCTCTAATGTGATTAACATGTAGGTTGCGAGATTTGCGCAGTCATGTAACTAAGAATACAAATGGCTAGATGAGGTCAAATTTCAGCAATTATGTACTTTGGGCTCTTTCACGACATTTGGCTAATCCCCGATGACGCTCGTGAATGTTATCAAGAACTCCGGGCCTTAAGACTGTAGGTATGATAACCCTGTCCCTGAAGAGAAATAGGTCGTTCTGAACTGAGAGTTCACTGCGTACAGCAAAGTATGGTTGTACATCTAGGGGACAACTATTTTTCTTATCCGGCCATCCATTTCTGGTGAAGGTCATTGCAGTCTGCAGATTGTGGTCACTCCTGTAACCTTCTTTTATTTGTTCTAATTTCGTATCGGAAATTGGCCTGCATGCCTCCATCGACTCTATAAAAACTTCCACTTCCTCTTCGTACGTGGCGTCCTGGTCCAGGAGGGGGCTCCGAGAAAGGGTGTCTGGAACTACTAAAAGCTTTCCAGCAACATACTCTGCATTTGCGTTGAAGCGTCTTAACTGCATCAACAGTCGTTGACACCTTAAAGGGGCTTTATCTAAATCATGTGTGTTGATCAATGGTACTAAAGGTTTGTGGTCTGTATGCAATCTGAACGAGTCCAGTCCAACAAGATATCGTGAAAACTTTTCACAAGCCCACACACATGCAAGGCACTCCTTCTCTATCTGTGCATATTTAATCTCTGCAGGGGTGAGTGTTCTTGAACAAAAGGCAACTGGCTTGAGTTTTTCTCCCATGTTGTTGGAATATTGCCCCACCAATTCCACAACTGCTGGCATCAGCGCTGACAACAGTTAACTTGTTAGGGTCATAAAACGCTAATACTGGCGTGGATGTCAGCATCTCCTTGACTTTCGTGAAGGCATAATCCTAGTCTGGGCCCCAATAACAGGCTGTGTCTGATTTCAGCAGGTCCAAAATTGGTCGCATTATTGTAGATAAGTCTGGGAGAAATCTACCAAGGTAGTTGATCATGCCCATGGTGCGACGAAGCTCACTGATATTTAATGGAGCAGGAAGCTCTTTCACTGCAGCAACCTTTGCTGGACTGGGGCGTATGCCATCCTGGCTAATCACGTGCCCAAAGAATTCCAATTTATTCTTTCTAAATTCACATTTTTCTTTGCTGAGCTTCAGTCCACTCCTGCTGAGCTTTTCTATAACGAAATTTAGTCGTCTGTCATGCTCCTCTAAGGTTCTGCCATAAATGAGTATATCATCCATAATGGCCTCAGCCCCTTCATAGCCAGTCAGCAGCTGTCATTTTTCTCTGAAAAATCTCTGGAGCCGACGTAATACCAAATGGAACTCGTCTAAAACAGAAACGACCCAGCGGAGTAATAAAGGTGGTCAGTTTTGCACTTTCTGGATGTAAGGGTATTTGATAAAATCCGCTTTCTGCATCAAGTCTGGAGAAGACAGTGGAGCCTATCAGCTTCGGTGATATATCATCTAGAGTAGGGAGCATATATCTCTCCCGTTTGACAGCTTCATTGAGCTTCTTCAAGTCAACACAAATTCTGACTTTGCCATTTTTCTTAGGGACTGATACCATAGGCGCACACCGTTCTGTGGGCTCTGTTACTTCTTCAATGATGCCTTCCTGCTGCATATGGAGGAATTTTTCTTTCACCTTCGACAACAAAGGAAACGGAACACGCCTGGGTGCAGCTATACTGTATGGCCTGGTATCATCCTGGAGAGTGATCTTCACTGGCTCACACTTCAACAGGCCAAAGTACCCAAAGGCTGTTTTGTTGATCTCTTCAACTCGTTTCACAAGACCCATCGCGTGTGCAACTGCACGACCAAGGAGATTATTGGCACGTTCTCCCTTGATGACAAATACCCCAAACTGGTATGATACTTTCTTATATGTAGTATGTGCCATAAACTCGCCTTTTGAATCCAGAATCCCTCCAGAGCTACACAACTTGGATTCCGATTGTCTAAGCTTTGGTCTTGTTGGAAGAGAGTTGTATGTTGCTTCAGACATAACTGTTGCATCTGCTCCCGTGTCTATTTTGAAGTGAACTGGGGCTCCACAAATGTTCAAATCACATGCCATGCCTCCTTATCTTCGTCACACATAGTTACTGAGCCAAGGAACAATGTTTCTTGGTATTCTGCATAATCTGTAGCTGGTGTTTCATTAAATGTGACCTCATTTACTTTCTTAGAGCGACAGACAATGGCAAAGTGGTCAAATTTGTTACAACTTCTACACCGTTTTCCTTTAGCAGGACATCTTTCACCTCTACCATGCCGCCTGTTGCATTTGTGACAGGTTTGTTGTGCTGTTGTTTGACCAATCTGATTTAGTTTGCGCCACTGACGTTGTCCATTTCGGTTGGTCGACCATGGTTTAGTGCTTGATGCCTTGTTCTGTTTAGAGTTTTCATCCAAATTTTTGACCGTCTGACTTTGGTCGCGTAACTGACTTTTAACCAGTTCTGACTGTCTCGCTATTTGTATGGCCTTCACTAAGGTGAGGTCAGCCTCCATTTGTAGTTTTTCCGAAACCTCTTTATCCCGAATTCCAATTACAAGACGATCCCTTATTGTTTCATCCTTTTGTGCGCCAAAGTCACAATGGTCAGCAATTTCATACAGCTTTCTTACAAATTCCTCCACAGACTCTCCTGGTATTTGATTATGTTGGTGAAAACGCGTTATATCATTGATTACATTGCTCTTGGGGACAAAGTAATCATCAAATTTCTGCAAAACTGGGGCGTATTTGTCGGCATCATCATCGTTAGCAAACTCAAACGATTTAAATATTTGTTCTGCTTCTTTCCCCATTGCATATATTACTGAACTTACTTGAACTGCCTCATCTTCCTTGTTTAACTTGGTGGCGATCCCAAAGCGCGTGAAACGCTGTTTCCAATCCGTCCACCCCACTGGCTTCCCAAAGTTAAAGCTCTCCGGTGCCTGGAATTTCGCCATTTTCACTCACTACAAAAGTTTATGTATCCTTTGGAATCACTTCTGACACCATGTCATGGAAAATGAGGGAGTCTCAGGCTGCTTGAACAGTCTTTATTAACACACCTTCACAGTACACGTCCATAACTTTCCATATTGTATCGCGGCGCCCTCTATCCAGGGAGCAGTCCCTATCTAATGTTGCAACTACTAAGGGGAGCAGTTATTAATTAGAACTAACAAGTAAACTACAATATGTCACATTACGAATCACACGTATGTGGGGTGGGGTGTAAATACCATTTTACTCAACCCTGTACATAACTAGGCGCGGCTTAGTCTTTTTATACTGATCTTTTCTTTGCAACATTACAGTTCTATTGTTTGCAATAGGTATTGGCCTCAGTACATCCTTGATTCTTAAATTATCACCATGGTTTTGACAAACAACACTAACACGTCCAGGACAAGTTTTGACAAATGCATGATTAATATGTTGTGTTGTTATGTAGAATGACGTTGAGCTTTCAAGTTCTATAAGTAGAATACCTGTTAAAATATATTTTTGACCTCATTTTTAATATTTACAGCATATTTCCTGCAAACTGCATTTCACTGATTTAATTCTCTAACACACACCCCCCCAACCAAAGCTTCCCACCCACCCGCACACATTCCTAGCACGAATTTAATTCAAATATGAGTGTAATTGTGACATGTCAGCTGTTGCATGCTCACTCAGGATGTATGTCTGCATCCACATTTTCCTCCAAAGCTGCCAATTACAGGATGGTTATCAATGATGTTAACAAAGGACAGTCATTTCATGTTCTATAAAATGGTTGTCTATGTCTGATCATTAAAATCATGTAAATCAGTATTCATAACTTACATGTTGATGTCTTGATATAAGCAACTGTATAAAATGTATGGGTATCTATTTTGTCTTATGTAGTAGAGGCTATATAATGGTACTGTACTCTTTTGCTCATTTGATACATTTTGTTTAAAAAAATATTAGATTTTCTTTATTACATATAGGTTATTTGCACACTTAACAGTTACAGATTTGTAATTATTGAAAATCGAAGATGAAGGTATAACTTGTACATGAAAGTCTGAAAAATGTATTGAGGAAACAGATTACCATTTTCCATGTGTTCAGTAAACATGAAATAATTGTGCACATTTTGTCTTTCATTTATTATTGTGTTAGATATCATCTTGAGCCTGCTTTTCAACCAAATGTGATAATATAGCTTGAATCTAAAACTATTTGGATATATTTGATAGAGAAGGTTATGATGAAAATTTGAAGTGTCAATAGTGAAGCACTTTTATAACACTATTCATAATAATTCAAGTTTGGATATAACAGGCTAGTTTCACAGCTTCGAAATGCTCCATTACTATATCGAGCTAGATAACATTCTTACACAAGATATTAACCAGTGTTATACAGGGGTTCCCCAGTTTTATCTACCTGGCTCCATTCGCATTAAAGTAAACACTCAAATTTTACTTGCTGACCAGTTTTAGTGAATGTGAAATTTATTGCTGAAAAATGTATCAAATTGGTGTTGAATATTCAGGTTTGCTTTACCTTAAAAGAATATTTTTCATTTCAGATAATCCAGTAAAATGCTATGAAGTTGCATACAGCATAAAATGGCACTAGCAATGCTGAACAAGGCATGTTGCACAGAAATTCAGTTTTTAAAGCCTCAGCAGCTGAATTGTCTCAAGGCACTAGAAAAACATGACACAGTTGCTATACTACCAACAGGATATGGAAAGTCACTTATAATTTAAATACTGCCCTATTACACACAATATGTACTTGCCAAAACATGCATTGTCATTATAGTTGTGCCATTAAACTCAATTCTGCAACAAGAGATCCAGAAGTTAAAACCTCGAGTTTTGCATCTTAAAACCGGTATTGACTTTGAAGAAACAAGTCATATTTCCTATTTTATTGGTCATCCTGAAGATGCCATAAATCATGCTGAAAAGGTCGGAAAAATATCAACAAGATATGACATCACATATCTTGTAGTTGATGAGGCTCACTGCATTTTGGAATGGGGGGAGGACTTTAGGCCAGAATTCAAGAGACTTGCCAATATAATGCCTAGTATACAAAACTGCCTAAGAGTCCTTGCAGCTACTGCAACATCAAGTCAAACAGCACAGAGGGACATTCACAGAAGCCTTGGAATGAAAATGTTTACCATTTTAAGCACCACACAAGTTCTGAATGAAAATATTTCCATCAATATTAGGTCTCGTATACCATCAACTGGGGGAAGGCACACTGTAGAAGGTGCTTATGACTATGTGTACAAGCCTTTACTATTAGAATTGCACAGAAATAAGCATGATTTTCCATTGACAATTGTATACTGCAAGTTGCAATGGTGCGCATATGGCATTGAACTTGCCAAGAGACTACTTGGATCATCATTCTGGATGGATTGTGAAAGACCTGAGGAGACTGCATGTGTTGTACAGTTTCATTCCCAGCAACCTGAACATGTAATTACTTATTCCATGTTTAAAACCCACATAATGAGATATCATTCAACTAGTTAGATAGATGCTGTATTTTGTTTCACATTTGACTGTCAGTGAACTCTGTGGCAATTATAGCCAAGCTTGTTATGGACTACTCTGTAAAATAGGCATTATGCTAGTAGTTTAAAAATAAGTTGATCCTGATTTGGCAACAAATCAGGATCTAAACTGGTTTCAGATGGCTCCATGTTAGACACACTAAATTATTGCTTGTGATGGTCATGTTTTTATATCAGTTTCTTTTTCATGACGCCATGGCAAATTTTGTTTAAAATATTGGATTTTTTCTAGGTGATATTTTAATTACCAAATTTCAATGTTTCTGGTGGAAGTAAATCAGAAATCATATTACTTTTACTTTAAAACTGTAAGCATTCATTTGATTTTCATCAGTGAAATTAAACAACGAAACAAGGCAAATTAGAAATTATTGACATGGAGACTGAAAACATTGCTTTGCACTGTATATATATATATATATATATATATATATATATATATATATATATATATATATATATATATATATTCCCCCATAGGTCAATCAGGAAATCCTGAAACAATTATCCCAAGATGGGACTCCAGTTTGACTGGTGTTTGCAACTATAGCCCTTGGCATGGGATGTGACCTAAGGCAAGTGAAGAGAGTAATCCATGCAGGTCCTCCATTAACTCTTGAAGGTATAGTAGTGATTAAGATCCAAACATTTTTATTGTTAATTTTTTCCCCTGCAACTAATGTGACTCAAGGCATAGGACAGAGGAGATACAGACTTACTGTCAGTTCATGTGACCATTCAACATTATAGCTTGGTTTTATTTTTTTTTTTTAAGGCTGAAAAGCAAAACTTATGTATTTATGAAATTACATTAGTTTTTTTTTTTTTGGGGGGGGACAGTACCATTTTTCAAGCTAATAAGAGGAAGTGTATAAAAGCCATGTATAATAAACATATCTGAATATACATGTTTAATTGTTTATATTCAAAGTTACCTTTCATTATGCATTTGTCTTTATCAATATTTAAATCCAAAAAGCGGCTCCTTACTTTAATAGTTACTGGATCAATTGTTTTCAATCATAGGTATTTCGAAACAAACTTAATATGAATTTTTTTCATTACAACACAACTATATCTCTGGTGTAAGCATGTGTAGAAAATGTGTAATCACACCACTTATCAATAATATTATCCTTTTTTGATTTTTGTTTCAAAGCCTACACACAGAAGATTGGCAGAGATGGTTCCAAGAGCCCAAGCCATTTTGTACTATAATGCTACTGATTTGGCACAAAGACATATTGACAAGGCCATCAAAGATTTTTGCAAGTCAAATAAGTGCAGAAGATTGTTTTTATCAGGGTACTTCAGTGTGAATTTCCAGCCAACTACTATTCAGGAATGTTGTGACATATGTGCCAATTATGAACAGTTTGTGAGACCCATTATCATTCCATCCCTGGAGCAAAGAAACCAAGAGATGCATGCGATTCAAGACTATGTGACAGCAGATGGTACAGGATGTTTGGATGAACACATCACATATTTAATTTCAGAAACTTTTGAGTTCTGCAATACTGTTCAAGAAGTTGAATTTAACTTTCACCTACCACCATTAGTAGCATCAGCAATCCAAAGTATCATCACACATGTACTGCAATAAGATGCATGGTATTTATTTCTGTCAACTGACAATTATTGTATCTATGCTCTAAAACCATTCTTAGTGTATAATCGTGGTTAATGAAAGAAAGGCAATTTTATATTAATACAATTTTTTACAATCATAACTTCCAATTTTTTAACATTTTTACCCACCAGATTTCTCCTTGTATGTACATTAAAGTTAGTAACCTTGACCTGTCAGGTACTTGGCACACATTACGAGCATAATGCTTAACTCTGTCATGCTGAGCCTCAGAAAACACTAATATCTTTTGCTTTTTTGGGATGACGACTGTTGATGTTGATCCATTTGGTAGTATAAGTCTTGGAGGAGTTACAATCATTTCTTCAGTATCCACCTGTATTCTATTGGTAGCATCAGTGTTTCTACCCATGACATATTCATCAATGAATCTGTCCATAGTATCAATGAACCAGGATTCCATCTCCACTATGCATGCTTCTTCTGGTGGAATGTGATTGATCGGGGTATCTGTCAAAGTCTCCAGACCAAAATAATCACAGAGAGCCTCAACAATGTAGCCTTTAATAAAAGAAACAGTGAAGTCTTTGTCATGATCATAATGATTTCTAACATCTGCATTTACTGTTTTTCTACTTAAATGAATTCTTTCTGCATTTATTGTGCCTTTGTCGAATGACTCCTCCTTGTACAAGCACTTAAACATTACAGTCAAAAAATTCATAGCAGTATGCCACATTTAAAATGTGATAGGGTAAAAGTGATTCAGCTTCTCTTTTTCGGTGAAGCAACCAGATCTAAGTCCTTTGCCACCAGTAAACTGCTCTCTGGTAAGCTGATCACCCCTAATGTGTACTGGCAATTTCTCTTTACCAGCAACCGTATATATTTCTTCCACTGCTGATTCATATTTGTCCAAAATAGAAACAACATCTGCATACTTTTGCTCATTAAGTGGAAGAACTTCTAAAGGCACCACTACATTCTTCTTTGTCAGCTCCTCACTGTATGTACCCATTATACGAGTCGGCTGGGTCTTGTAGAGAAAGTCCAACTGGGGAAGTAACTCCTTAGCTATCCTTGATATGAGAACTTTGTAATCATTCTTTAATCTTCTTTCATCCTTGTCAGAAGGAATAAAGTGATAAAACTGTAAATCTTTAGTCTTTCCCTGAATTTCATGTGGCATTTCATCAAAAGACTTTGTAATATGGCAGCCGACCCAAACCAGTTTATCATTCCACCATGGTGATCAGTTCTTTCATGTTTGACCCCTACAGAAACATTAGTATTATCCCCAATAATCCTGAAAGGCTGGCCATTTCTGACTCCTTCCACAATATCATTGTAAGAATGCTTCCCAATATCATCTATAATGCGGTTGGCAGTTTGGTAGGATGTAGTCACACCTACTACCTGAAGTCGGTGAAAGACCTGGTTGAAAAAATATGACAGTAATTATTGCACTGATCATCATATGCATAGTATATTGTTGACAAATTATGTTCTGTATTTACTTGATGACAAGTCAAGTCCAACTGCACAGACTCAGAACTGCTGTTGCATAATGTGCCGAAAGATATGGCTTTATGAAGTCTGTTATGAGTTATCTGTAGAATTAAAATATACTTTGATCAACAGGTTCATTTTGCAAAGGCAAATAGGGTTCTGTGTTGTTTGCAGATGGAATAGACTTCCATGTGAGTATAGACAGTATAAGATCAATGTGTCAATATGGGTTTATTCCTTACCAATAAATTTGACTGTCATACAGGTTCATGGAAGACAAAGCATACTTCCAAAGAACTCTTATACACTGTAATATAAAGTTATAATGAACATTGACAGTTCAAAGAATAAATCTTTAACATTTATCAAACAATAAGTAAAACAATGTTTTATCTCTGCGAAAGGAGTAAAATAAGTTAGTATGTCCAATATAAAGTATGCAGTGTTTTGATCTGTAATAAGAAAGAAAAAATACTTAGTGTCAAAAATAATAGTTGCATTACATCATGTCACTGTTATCAATCATATATGAAAAAAATATGTTGACATGCTAAATAATAAATGTCACTCAGTTACTCAAGGGTATATTTTTTATCAAAGCAAGAAACATCCATTCATTTTGCATATTTTACCAAAGAAACTATTATTTATAATGACCTGTAGTGTTTCCTCAACCTGTAATTGTTATTTCCTCTGTAAAATAATGAAGTGTTGCTTTACAAAAACCTTCTGTTAGTAGGCAAACATCACTTTGTAATGATAAGCAGGATTTTCCATCCAGTGACAACAAAATTGTGATATCTTTGTACAAAATTAGTATGCCAATGAAATGTGGAAATTTAGACCAGCACTTTCCAAAGGCATAATACTCTTGTAATACAGGGCAAATGGAATGTCTGTGATATTGAAGAAAACTAAAAAGAAGAAAAGAATCAACAGAAACAATAAATAAAATATAAATAAAAATGTTTTTACATTTAGTCATTTCAACATTTCCTGTCTTTTAATAGGCAGACTTAAATGATAAGGGGCTAGCCAATTAGTACATATACATGGGTGGGGGGCAACCCAAATGCATACACTTGCATATGGGAGTGGGTTCAATTGATAATGTATGTACGCATAAGAAATGGGTGGGTTGGTGAAACCACGATATTAATTTGTCTAATACATAACCTGTTCAACATTGTTCAGTCAGCATTTTAATTTAAGTGGACACTAGACAAACTTTTTAAAGTTACGCAGCTTATTTCTTTGATGCATCCAGACGTTCAATGTGTAAAACACATTAATATGATAAATCCTTGATAACTGCTTTGTGGATTAAATATAGGCCATTCTATAGAATTGGGGAGGGGTACACATCAAGCGTACGTATGCAGGTGGGGCGTGTGTAAAGAAAAGTATGCATGTGTACAGGGAGGGGAGGAGGGGTAATGCTTTGCCAGATCTTTGCGTACATACTAAATGCATTGCCCCTAACACAACAAAACAATGAAAACAAGTATAGAAATAATGATCTCATAATTTTACTGCAAAAAATTCCAAACAGATGCTGTTTTAATATAGACTTAAATTACCAGATACTAAGAGAAACTTCAACACTGAAATGCCTTTATTCTTAAAGCCACTACTTAAATTCATCATAATACATAAGCCAGTCCCAATTTGAGTCACATATATTGCAAGTATGACAAAGAAAAAATGGAACTCTGGTCCAATAAGTATTGTTTTATTTTTTCTGATTTTCTGTGAAAAGAAAAAACTCAATAGTACTATTTGTTACATATTTACAGTTACAAGCATTACTAATAGAAAAAAGAAATAATCAAGATTAAATGGCACATTGAAGATAAAGTTATTCAAAGTGATAAATTCAGACCAATTGAAAAATATTAATTTTCACTCGTGTTTTAATTACTTTTGAAATAATTACGTTTAGTTTTCTCTAATATTATAAAGATATACATGTAGTAAATGTTAAAATGGTACCAAATAATACTTCTTTTTGACTGATCAAGAAATGCTTTGTTAATACACATTAATGTATAACACTGGCATAATCAGTAAGTGCAAACAAAAGGAATTGCAAAAAGGAATGCAACATGTAACACAACTTTTTATAAAAATTAGAACAAAGTTAGGCAATTTAATTCAAAATAGGGACCAAATTATATTCATTAATGCAACTGAGTTGCTTGAAAGCTTATGTTAATAATAACAGCCATTGGTGAAGGCTGAGAGTGGACCTTTGAGTAAATTGTAAAGTGCTTGTAGTCATAAAGCTTCAGAGTCTGTTCATATTTTGAGTACAATCAATATAATAAAGATATTTGTGTTTATATTTTTGATAACAGTAACCATGTATTTTGATTCATAATGGTCACTTACACAAATCTGAGAAAACTTCATGCCATCCAGATATTTATAAAGATTGATTACAGTTTGCCAAATACATTTTGAACAGTGGACAATATCAATTTTTCATGGGCAGACAAGAGATGGTGTATGCAGTCACAAACCGAAATAGTTTGATACATTAACAAGTATATTTAGTATGGATTAAACCCATCCTGATGTTTACCTGTGTATAGCGAACATTGTACAAAGCAGTATGTTTGTTAATGGCAGTTTGAGGTTGCTTTATGCAGGTTGAAACAGTAAACACATGCATTTAAATTATTTTACATAACAAAGGAGCAAACTATTAAATAATCAAATCTTTTTTCTTAAAAACATAAATTATGCCATTTTCCACAAAAATTAGAGCTACAACAGTTATTTTTTAAAAGTGCTTTGACTGAAAACTCACTGCTTTTCAATAACTGGGAGAACAGGATCAGTTTGTGTCTATTTTGTCAAGGAAAAAGTCTCTGTCTGTATTCCTTGTGTGGTTCCAACTGGAAAAAGTTTCTTTACCTTTTGGTATCTGCTGCGACACATCACACCTGAATTATGGTAATGAATTTTAATAATAAACTACTACTGTTCAATAGTTTGCATGTACAAGCTGTAATGATTTTTTTTCATTCAAACCGGTATATGTCATCAACAGAACCCTTCAGCCAATGGTAGCTGCACAGCCACGAGATATACCAGTACATGTATCAAATGTACACCAGTGCAACCAAATTTGGAAGCAGATAATTGCAGCTTTTAATATATATATATATATATATATATATATATATATATATATATATATATAACAAGTATAGAAAAAGCAAAATATATCTGTACAAGGAACTTGGGGGGGGGGCGTGAATGATATCAATGAAATGCAGTTTGCAGGAAATATGCTGTAAATATTAAAGATGAGGTCAAAAATATATTTCAACAGGTATTCTACTTATAGAACTTGAAAGCTCAACGTCATTCTACATAACAACACAACATATTAATCATGCATTTGTCAAAACTTGTCCTGGACGTGTTAGTGTTGTTTGTCAAAACCATGGTGATAATTTAAGAATCAAGGATGTACTGAGGCCAATACCTATTGCAAACAATAGAACTGTAATGTTGCAAAGAAAAGATCAGTATAAAAAGACTAAGCCGCGCCTAGTTATGTACAGGGTCGAGTAAAATGGTATTTACACCCCACCCCACGTACGCATGATTCGTAATTTAAAACGCTGCACAAAGTTCTACGACGACTTGACACAGACTTTAAAGAATCCTAACAAGAAGAACTCATCGTAGTGCATCATTTCCACACATAGGACACACTTTTTAACACTTCTATGCGAGAATATTTCATGCTGTGAGCCATGCTGATAAAAATGCGTGTTTACCTTCTATGAACATTGCGCAATTCCAATGGTCAGGGAACCAGACTACTAACCAGCTACTGATTCGGCTGCATACGCAATTGATCCACGTGGAATTGTTTATTTTGATTTGATTGGAATGGCACCACCAAAAAAATTTTAAAAATATATTGGCACAGTACGAAGAACTTATCTTTAAAATATTCCAATTTAGTATTCAACCATTACCAGCACAAAAATTAACAGATCCGCCAATAGGTGACCGTGAAGTACTCGCTGTACTGAGCGCTGTATCTTTATCAACATCATCAATTCATAAAGTTGTTTATGAATACACATTAAACAAGTATTAAAATACAATGGTATATTTTAGGGAAGATCCACTCAGAGTAAGACTCAGCAGTTTGAATTATTTGAATAAGCAACTCTTGACCAGGTCAAGGATGATCTCTAATATTTTTAGTCTCGGGAATGTAGATCCAAAGGAAGTGGTTATATTTCAAGACAATTAAGGGGAATTATAAACGAGTAACCTTTTATTGCAAGATATCGTTATAATGAATGGAATAACCGAAAACAGCATAGCTATGTCTAATAATATTTAAGTCTGCTGTTATTATGTCAACGATTTTAGATAATAATCGCAATCGTGTAAAAAAATCCGGCGATACAATGTCCGGTATCATTAACATTACCAATAATAGAATTTCTGGTCTTAGAGAACCAGAATCAAACGATGATGCTGCAACAAAGAAATATGTCGATAATATATATTTGACTACATGAATTTAATACAGTAGTGTTTGACTAAATGAATTCAATACGGTAGTCTTTGACTGCATGAATTTATTAACAGTAGTGTTTGACTACATTAATTTAATACAGTAGTGTTTGACTGACTACATGAAGCTGGAGGTCGTTGCTTCGATCGTTGGCTAAGTCATACAAAAGACTTACAAAAATGGTACTAACAGATGTATCGTTTGACGCTCAGCATTAAGAGGTTAGTATCAGCATTAAGAGGTTAGTGTTAGGACTGGTCTGTGGCATGATATCGCAGTGCTCACTATAAACTGCGTCACTGCAGACATCGTAAAATTGGTCCAATTTAAAAGACCAACGTTATCAAGGTGAATAAGTGTTTTTTAAGGTAAGCGACGGAACTAACATATATTTTCGCCGGATATCACTTGCGACGAGGGACATTATAATCACGATATCAATCAATCAATCAATCAATCAATCAATCAATCAATCAATCAATCAATCAATCAATCAATCAATCCTCTCTGCGCCGTCTGGTGCTTGAGGCAATAGCAAGGGAGCACCATTTCCGTCTGTCGGCAGCTATTGCAGGGGCGGTCTGATAGGTGAGGCCTCTGGTCTTAAGGTCTCTCTCCACTGTTCGTCGCCAGGTCTCTTTGGGTCTGCCACGGTTCCTTTTCCCCTGTGGGGTCCATCTCAGTGCCAACCTTGGTAGTGAGTCAGGAGGCATTCTGCAGATATGGCCGAGCCATCTCCATCGCCGAGTTGGAATGATCTCAGAGATGGTGATTGCGCCCGCTCTGTGCCGAAGTTCCTCATTTGAGATCGTGTTTGGCCAGAAGATCTTTATGATGCGTCGCAGGCATTTGGTTTGAAACACTTCGAGCTTGTGTTCTATGTTCGCAGTGGACTTCCAACACTCTGAGCCGTACAAAAGGACGCTCAACACGTTGTTCTTGAAGATACTGATCTTCGTGTGGACACTGAGGTTTCTTGTCCTCCATATGGGCTTCAGCATTGCGAAGGTCTGGTTGGCCTTGCCGATTCTTGTGACGACTTCCCTTGTGCTATCTCCATCCGTGGCGACCTTACTACCCAGGTAAGTGAAATCGTCTAGTTCTTGCAGAGGCTGGTCGTTGATGGTGATTGGGTTGCCCACTCTAGTATTCTTCCTCAAGACTTTTGTCTTCCCTATGTTGACTCGAAGACCTATGGTATTTGCTGTCTGTACCAACTGTTGTGTCTTCTGTTGAATATCATGGTGTCTGCTTGACAGCAACCCGATGTCGTCGGCATAGTCCAGGTCATCCAGCATTGAGGTCAACGTCCATTGTATTCCATTCCTCTTGCCCTCTGTGGTGCGGCGCATGATCCAGTCAATGGCCAGTGAGAAGAGAATTGGAGAGAGAATGCATCCTTGCTTCACTCCGGTTTCCACCTTGAATGGTTCAGTGAGTTGGTTGCTGTGGATTACTCTGCACTCAGAGTTTTCGTACAGGGACCTGATGACATTGACAATTTTCTTGGGGATGCCATAATGTCGTAGGATCCTCCACATAGAGTCTCGGTGCAGGCTGTCGAAGGCCTTCTCAAAGTCCACAAAGACCACATAAAGGGATCCATTCCATTCATGAGACTGCTCAAGTATCTGCCTCAGTGTGAAGATGTAGTCGATGCAAGATTTGCCTTTCCTGAAGCCTGCTTGTTCCTGGCGTAGGATGCCGTCCACAGCTGTTGTGATGCATTGAATAATGATGCGGATAAAGATCTTACTGGAGAGGGATTCCTCGCCAGTTGTTGCAGTTTCCCAGATCTCCTTTCTTGGGAAGTTTAACTATGATTCCGGTTTTCCAGTCATTTGATGCTTTTCACTATCCCATATCTTTTGGAGAATCTGGCAAAGAAGCTTCGGCGTCTCTGTCTTCTGCAATTGATGTCAAGGTCCTCCTCTGCTTCAGGAATGTCAGCGAGTACAGGTGGGTCTGGGCGATTCAGGATATACTCGAAATGTTGCTTCCATCTTTCCATCTTCTCCTCCTCCACTGTGACATAGTTTCACGATATGCACGGGTATTTTACCTGAATATTACTCACTCTCCTACGGATTTCAGCAAGATCAATTTATAACCGACACACTGGTAGGTTTTGATTGTTGAGGAGTGCACTTTTTCCATTAATACATTAAGGTGGGAGTGTTACATTTATATTTCATTTGATATCCGAAGCTTGTTGAGTTTGTAATGTTATAAGGTGTAAATGTAATGATTCATTTATTCCAACGCAGATTTGAAATGTTGTGAACTTTGAATTACAAGTTGCTATTAGAGTTTAATGTATTAGCATATATATATATATATATATATATATATATATATATATATATATATATATATATATATATATATATATATATATATATATATAGATTTATCAGAACTCATTATTATTACTAGTTTGGCTGTATTGTAGCTTACGAGAAGAGTTGTCTATACGTATGTCGGTACATGTGGTAGAGCCACGAATGTAGACTTAGTTAATTCAAGGATGATGTATGATGTATGTACGTGTTTATACGTGTGATGGATCTGTGAAGGGTGCGAGCGGCGGATAAAGTGTATGCCAACCCAAGGACTCTGTGAAACTGTGCGGATGATCAGTTTATGAATTATTAGACTGTACAAGGGTCAAGAAGCATATGTTTGTTCCAGTTGTTGTTTCAATTGGGTAAATTTTCATTTACATTATATTAATTTGAATCTTGGTTGTATTCCATTAGATTTATGTGAATCTCAATTACAGCGCACACCATTTGAATACATTGAGCAGCAGAGAAGGTGAACACACCAAAATATAGAGGAATAGAGATTGTTTGAATCTTAATCATAGTCCACACGTGAAATTATCTTACAGTGCATACTATTATTTGAAAACTATAAGAAATACACCAGGCTTCTAGAATCTGTATTTATAACTGATATCATATTTTTGACTTATTTTGAATGTGTGAAGGTTTGCATAGAGTGCTTAGATCCGTCGTATGTCGAGAGCCTTTGAGAATCATTATATTTATACATCATATCTTTCTCTGCATTAATTACGTTATATAAATTTCCATCTTTCACACATTGCGTTTGAGTTATTCATGTAATCCAAAACCCACTCGGTTTATATTCTGCGACATACATTATGCATGATGGACAGGGCAGAAAACCTTTAAAAGAATAGTGGTTAGACTCCCCCTCACCCCCCTCTTGTAAAAAATATTTTAAAATAATGTCTTTACTATCTACAATGAAATATTCGGACTGAGAAAAGAGCAGAAATTAAAGAAAAGATTAAGAATACTCTAGGAAATTTTGATATCTATTAACTAACCAAGTATTTATAAAACGCATTAAATTAAAAAAATATAAATGGATTCATCAAAATTGTAAAAAGAAATATTTTTTTTCCATCGCAAACAGGAAATTGAAATAGCGACCGTAATCACACTATTCATTGCATCTCACAAATAATTCGTATAAACGGTAACGTAACATTCAGACTAAAACACAAACGGAATGAATTTCACAAATAATTATTATGAACCGGTGACATAACATTCAGACTAAAACACAGACGGCATGAATCGGACAAACAACGACGAAAAGAAATCGTTACTCGAGTCCACTCAAATGTTGAAATATGCCATAGAAAAAACAACACGTTAGTGGTAAATGAAATACTTTAAGCAATGACATGTAAAACGTAAGAAAAATATATTTTCTTTGATATATATATATAACTTATTTATGTTCATATGCATAATATTGCAGTATACATGCCAATAATGACCTAGAAGTGACACGCGCGTTTTTGGCGGGAAATCTGCACGCTTTGCCAGTACATATCATTCTCTTCCTGTAAAAGGAAGACTGACCTTGGTAAAGAAGTTGTCCGAATGACTGTCCCTGTCGTAACATAGTCCATTTTAAAACCTAAAGTTGTGACTGCATTAGCAGTATTTACGGAAGGAAACCGGTACATTACTCTTAGGAATACATAAGAGCATTGTATTTCAATGCATCGCTTGCAATATTGACTTGAAATTGTTGTCCTGTAATGTCTTGTGCAATACACGCGTAACATAGTCCATTTTAAAACCTAAAGTTGTGACTGCATTAGCAGTATTTACGGAAGGAAACCGGTACATTACACTTAGGAATACATAAGAAGCGACTCGGCACATACCTTCTATGTTGCGCGTGTTTCAAATGTGGCGCAGTTATATTGACGAGATGTGCCTGTAAAGATTGACAGACTGGCCTGACGTGGCGTACTTACATAGTTCCGTTTCCGAAGCCAACGTCGCAATAGAGTACTCATATTTTATACGTAAAAGTGATACGCTCGTACTTTTAGGGTGGGGTAAGAACATTATTCACGGGCTCCGATCTTTTCCCATTTCAGATTTCATTTTCATAAGAACTGGCACTTGTGACTGAGCGACACTAGGCCTTTGAAAGATAGTTCAAGAGATATCCATGGTAGGTACACAAATGACTGTCATGGCTAACATTGTACTCTAGCATTGTATTTCAATGCATCGCTTGCAATATTGACTTGAAATTGTTGTCCTGTAATGTCTTGTGCAATACACGCGTAACATAGTCCATTTTAAAACCTAAAGTTGTGACTGCATTAGCAGTATTTACGGAAGGAAACCGGTACATTACTCTTAGGAATACATAAGAAGCGACTCGGCACATACCTTCTATGTTGCGCGTGTTTCAAATGTGGCGCAGTTATATTGACGAGATGTGCCTGTAAAGATTGACAGACTGGCCTGACGTGGCGTACTTACATAGTTCCGTTTCCGAAGCCAACGTCGCAATAGAGTACTCATATTTTATACGTAAAAGTGATACGCTCGTACTTTTAGGGTGGGGTACGAACATTATTCACGGGCTCCGATCTTTTCCCATTTCAGATTTCATTTTCATAAGAACTGGCACTTGTGACTGAGCGACACTAGGCCTTTGAAAGATAGTTCAAGAGATATCCATGGAAGGAACAATAATGACTGTCATGGCTAACATTGTACTCTAACATTGTATTTCAATGCATCGCTTGCAATATTGACTTGAACTTGTTGTCCTGTAATGTCTTATGGCACCGGTCATCCAGCCGACCTTCCAGCCAGCACTAACCGGCACCGGGCGTCGATCCGGCAATGACCGTTCAGCCCAAATGGCACCGGTCGTCCAGCCAAGCTTCCAGCCGACACTTGCCGGCACTGACCGTCCATCTGGCTCCGGCCGTCCAGCCCAACAGGCACCGGTCGTCCAACGGTATGGAGATTTTAGTCATATACCAGTCCGTCCGACTGTACCGCTGTACCAGCACGGGGACTTTTATCATACCGCAATCCGCACAAATCGGATTGACGAAGATTCTATTGATGTTTCCGTCTGTCAATCCGTACTACCGGTTACATATCACTACCATGACACAGATGTTGGCGATGAATCTCTCGATCCAACCAGACCATTCGAGCGGTCGGTGCCCGTCATAGCCGGCCCGTCGCAGTCATTCAGGCCGAACATATGCCAATCAATTCATTCAGCATTGCCGGCCGTCCATAGGCTAACAGCTCATCCACAAGGGAGAGTGAATGCCTTTATCATAGATGACGGAATAGAGTCATCTATGCCACCTGGTATGCATTACCCCGATATGGATGCTTTACCAGAGCAAGATTATGCACATAGTGAGTGCGATGAATCGCAGGCAAATCAGCTGTATACAGATCCAACTATGGAACGGACTGAGTTCAGCTTCAAAGCCGCAGTGGAGGAAATTTATAGGGTGTTGGCCCATTCAGAAAGCCCTCCACCTCCTGCTGCCATTACCGACTATAAGGTTAGAGCGTCGGTCGATCTGGATGAGGGGGAAGAGACTCTATCCTTCCGCCTCCTTCCCCAGTCGACAAAAATTAAGGAAATTATGACCGTCTGTCGACACGTATAGGGGATCCAGGAAATGCTAAGGCGTTCTTTTCTGAAAGCCAAGTACCAGCGTAGTTTTCAGGTCGATGGTACAAAACTCACTCCGATGCGTTCAGTACTGAGGTCCCGGCTCTGGATAAAAACATGGCAGCAGTCCATATGTTTGCTCCATTGTCTTATAAAGTGGACAAAACTGTGTTCAATGCCAAGTCCAAGCTGGTTCGAAATGTAGTCGCTACGTCTTCACTGTTAGACCTAGCCTCCCTAGCCATTTTCAGGATCGCTGAAAAATCTGGCAATGAACATGCGTGGGAATCGACGGCTCGGTTAGCTAGGGTTCTTAACAGGGCAGCTCACCATTCCATGGCCAATGCGCTGACTGCTTCTGCCAACCTAGACCTGATACGTCGTGACGCATGTCTGAAGGGCATGTCGCTTAAACCCCATCATAAGCTGGCTAGATATGACCGACGCACATTTCACGTCCCCATCCCACGAGTAGCGGACATTTTTCCGTTGTGCTTGTCGGGACTCGGTTTATCAGTTCCATGTCATACCTTTTGGCCTCAATTTAAGCCCTTGGGTTAGTACCAAGGTTATGGATTACGTCGTCACCCTGTTCCGCTCGACTTCATCTATTGCGTCGGCAGTATATTTGGACGACATCCTCCAGAAACATCTGTCAAGTTCTACTCGGCTCAAAGGCAGAAACGATCTTATATCACTTTACATCATATAGGCTTTCTCGTGAACTGGATAAAGTCTGATCTCTGTCCAATCCGGATTTTTGGTCCATCTGGGTGTGGAGTTTCTCCCGATCTGAATCTGGTAAGGCTTCCTCGAGTTTGGGATCATCTAGATATTTGCACTCGTAGAGTCCGTTTCCGACAGGATGGGCATTTTAGCGAGAGAGTTGCAGATCCTCGGATTATTCAATGCGGCAGCAGACTTGATCCCGCTCAGCCGTCCTTTTATGCGCCCTTTACAAAGGACGTTGCTAGCGTAATTGCGCCCTTTTCAAGTCCCTTCGATCCCAGTAAATAGTCATGCTCACGCCAGAGATACGATCATTCTTGAGTCAATGGCACAACCCCTGTGGGCTGTCCACAGGAATTACTCTGGAGATACCCCAAGCGGGGATAACGGTATGTTCCGCCACTAGTACCTACGGTTGGGGTGCACACCTGTTGCCGGACTATGATACTGTCAGCGGCACGTGGGTGCCAGGGGCGAGCCCCTTTCCACATCAACCTTTCAGAAATAACGGCTGTCATCAATGCCTTTCATTTCGGGCAGGATCAACCCTTATTACAAACTGCCCGCATTATGTCAGACAACTTTGTGGTGGTGCCTTGCCTCAAAACAAGGGGACACCAATCACCAGACCTGTGCAATTGAGCTGGCAGTTTCTACATTGGTTCAACAATCTCCACCTCAATTTACAATTCAGACACATTCTTGGCAGACTCAATGTCTTGGCTGACACTCTATCTAGTCATTCACACAGAATGGTCACTCCATCAATCGGACTTTCTTCCAATTGACACACTTTGGGGACGTCCGATGATTGATCTTTTGCAACAAGGTGGAATCGCAAGTTGTCCACCTTTCATCTCACAGGTTCCAGACCCAGAAGCTTGGGTCGTGGATGCTCGATCAATCAGCTGGGAAGGGTTGTGGTCATTCTCCTACCCTCCCACGGTCTTGGTACTGAAATTAATCCAGAAGTTAAGGGGTCAGAACTGTCAGATGGTTCTGATTGCCCCTCTCAGATGGAACAACTCCTGGGTCTCCGATCTACTCAATCTAGGCGATAGATCTACCCAGAAAGATTACAGTCAGCACAAGTCTTCGGAAGCAACCGCGGCCAGGGGTGTTCCACCCCTGTCCGGACCGTCTTTATGTTCAAGCTTGACTCTTGTCCAGACAGCCGTGCAAGACAAACAATTTAAATATTTGATTGCGGAGAGAATCTCGAGAGCAAGAAGGCACTCTACTCTGAAGGTTTACGAGGGCAAGTGGCATGTTTTCAGGGACTGGTACCATATCATTCACATTGTTCCTCTGAGTGTCACAATCCCTCAACTGGCCAACGTTTCTCTGGCTTTTCGAGGAGAAACAGCTGGCTCCAGTTATTATCAAATGCTACCGCTCCATGATATCAGACACATTCCGCCATTCTGGTTGATGTGCTATCAGCCATGACAAAGATTTGTCAGATCTTTCAGACACTTTTAAAAATTCAATCGACTTGTATCCCTCACCCTGTTTCCAAATGGAATCTGTCCTGGGTTTTAACATGACTCAATTCAGACAGTATTGAGTCTTTAACCCACGATTAGTTAAAGCTACTATCATACAAATTGGATTTCTTGATAGTCTTAGCTTCAGCATGCAGGGTGAGCGAGTTACATGTCCTTTCTAGTGACCCGAACTCTCTTCCGTTCCGATCAGAGGGTTTGATGGTCCTCTTGACGCAGCCAGGCTTCGTAGTCCAAAATAGATTACCATACATTGGCGATCAACGAGTCGTCATTAGCTTGCTTTCTTTATAGATAAGTCAGGATCAACAGCCATGTAAGATCCTGTTTGGGCACTCTAGCACCATTTCAATGCATAGAGGTGAGTCAGGTCACATACAAGCACCTCTTTCTTCTGGTGATAGCTTGGACATAAGATATCACCATTCAAGCCCTTGCTTCATGGCTGTCATGGTTATACGCTCGGCGTACTCTGAGAATTCGCAAATCAGACACTTTATAGAAGCTGTTGGCTGACATGCAGAGTCAACCTTCTACAGTTTTATCTTCAAGTTTGTACTCGCAGAGGCTAACATTGATTCTAGTAGGTCCGGTGTTGGCAGCCCAGACGCCCACCAGACCCATGTGCAACAATCAGCACAGCCTATTAGCTTTGCTGGATTCGCCAGATAAATTTTCGTAGGTAAGAAGATTTCAATAACTATCTTCTTAACCGTATCAAGGGGTCACATATCACGTGACCCTGGGCTGTGTTGCTGATTGAAAATTAGGAGACCGGGTTATCATTCACATGGGGTATCCAGCCATCATTCCCTAGAGGATACCCGGGGTGGAGGTCGGATACTCCGCATTCCCTCCTCCTATTACTTACTCTCCTAAAGTAATGTGATCGGGGAACGTATTCAAAGGAGAAAGCAAATTTTGTAGTAAATTATGTTTCTCAGAGAATACTTACCCGATCACATTCCTAAGAAACCCTCCCAACCACCCCACCATGCGAGCATCCTCGTGTTTCATATACCGCTCAGCTTAAAAAACTAAAGAAGCGACACTTAGCGGGTAGCAAGGGGAGGTAAGGGGCAGGAGTTAATGCCCTTTGTCTATATGACATAGACAGGAAAGACGAATTTTCGTCTTTTGGTAGGGCTGGATTCGCGAGGTAGCAGGCTAATATCCTAAAGTAATGTGATCGGGTAAGTATTCTCGGAGAAACATAATTTACTACAAAATTTGCTATCCATGGTAAGTACACAATCTTTAATTGAAAATATTTCCCGTAATGTCTTGTGCAATACACGTGTAACATAGTCCATTTCAAAACCTAAAGTAGTGACTGCATTAGCAGTATTTACGGAAGGAAACCGGTACATTACTCTTAGGAATACATAAGAAGCGACTCGGCACATACCTTTTATGTTGCCCGTGTGGCAAATGTGGCGCAGTTATAGTGACGAAATGTGCTTGTAAAGATTGACTGACTGGCCTGACGTGGCGTTCTTACATAGTTCTGTTTCCGAAGGCAACGTCGAAATAAAGTACTCATATTTTACACGTAAAAATAATACATTTGGGGTACAAGAATGCTTCTCATGCTCTGATTTTTCCTTTTCAGATGTCAATTCCTTGCAACCGACACATGGACCAGGCGACACTGAACGATCTCTATAACGTTCAACATACATGTATATCCATGGTAAGTACACAATCTTTAATTGAAAATATTTCCTGTAATGTCTTGTGCAATACACGTGCAACATAGTCCATTTTAAAACCTAAAGTTGTGACTGCATTAGCAGTATTTACGGAAGGAAACCGGTACATTACACTTAGGAATACATAAGAAGCGACTCGGCACATACCTTTTATGTTGCCCGTGTGGCAAATGTGGCGCAGTTATATTGACGAAATGTGCCTGTAAAGATTGACTGACTGGCCTGACGTGGCGTACTTACATAGTTCCGTTTCCGAAGCCAACGTCGTAATAAAGTACTCATATTTTACACGTAAAAATAATACATTTGGGGTACAAGCATGCTTCTCATGCTCTGATTTTTCTCCTTTTCAGATGTCAATTCGTTGCAACCGGCACATGGACCAAGAGTCAATGAACGATCGCTATAACGTTCAACATGCATGTATATCCATGGTAAGTACACAATCTTTAATTGAAAATATTTCCTGTAATGTCTTGTGCAATACACGTGTAACATAGTCCATTTTAAAACCTAAAGTTGTGACTGCATTAGCAGTATTTACAGAAGGAAACCGGTACATTACTCTATGGAATACATAAGATGCGACTCGGCACATACCTTTCATGTTGCCCGTGTGGCAAATGTGGCGCAGTTATATTGACGAAATGTGCCTGTAAAGATTGACTGACTGGCCTGACGTGGCGTACTTACATAGTTCCGTTTCCGAAGCCAACGTCGCAATAAAGTACTCATATTTTACACGTAAAAAGCAAATTTTGTAGTAAATTATGTTTCTCCGAGAATACTTACCCAATCACATTACTTTAGGGATATTAGCCTGCTACCTCGCGAATCCAGCCCTACCAAAAGACGAAAATTCGTCTTTCCTGTCTATGTCATATAGACAAAGGGCAATAACTCTTGCCCATTACCTCCCCTTGCCGCCCGTTAGGTGTCGCTTCTTTAGTTTTTAAGCTGAGCGATATATAAAACATGGCGGGGTGGTTGGGAGGGTTTCTTAGTAATGTAATTGGGTAAGTATTCTCGGAGAAACATAATTTACTACAAAATTTGCTTTCTCCTTTGAATACGTTCCCCAATCACATTACTTTAGGAGAATAAGTAATAGGAGGAGGGAATGCGGAGCATCCGACCTCCACACGGGTATCCTCTAGGGAATGATGGTTGGATTCCCCATGTGAATGATAACCCGGTCTCCTAATTTTCAATCAGCAACACAGCCCAGGGTCACGTGATATGTGACCCTTTTATACGGTTAAGAAGATAGATATTGAAATCTTCTTACCTACGAAAATTTATCTGGCGAATCCAGCGAAGCTAATAGGCTGTGCTGATTGTAGTACATGAGTCTGGTGGGCGTCTGGGCTGCCCAACACCGGACCTACTAGAATCAATGTTTGCCTCTGCGAGTACAAACTTGAAGATAAAACTGTAGAAGGTTGACTCTGCATGTCAGCCAACAGCTTCTATAAGGTGACTGATTTGCGAATTCTCAGAGTACGCCGAGCGTATAACCCACTACAGCCATGAAGCAAGGGCTTGAATGGTGATGTCTCATATCCCAGCTATCACCAGAAAAAAGAGGTGCTTGTATGTGACCTGACTCACCTCTATGCATTGAAATGGTGCTAGAGTGCCCAAACATGATCTTACATGGCTGTTGATCCTGACTTATCTATAAAGAAATCGAGCTAATGACGACTCGTTGATCGCCAATGTATGGTAATCTATTTTGGACTACGAAGCCTGGCTGCGTCAAGAGGACCATCAAACCCTCTGATCGGAACGGAAGAGAGTTCGGGTCACTAGAAAGGACATGTAACTCGTCACCCTGCATGCTGAAGCTAAGGCTATCAAGAAACCCAATTTGTATGATAGTAGCTTTAACTAATCGTGGGTTAAAGACTCAATACTGTCTGAATTGAGTCATGTTAAAACCCAGGACAGATTCCATTTGGAAACAGGGTGAGGGATATAAGTCGATTGAATTTTTTTTTTTTTTTTTTTTTTTTTTTAATGTCTAAAAGATCTGACAAATCTTTGTCATGGCTGATAGCACATGTACCAGAATGGCGGAATGTGTCTGATATCATGGAGCGGTAACATTTGAGAATAACTGGAGCCAGATGTTTCTCCTTGAAAAGCCAGAGAAAAGTTGGCCAGTTGAGGGATTGTGACACTCAGAGGAACAATGTGAATGATATGGTACCAGTCCCTGAAAACATGCCACTTGCCCTCGTAAACCTTCAGAGTAGAGGGCCTTCTTGCTCTCGAGATTCTCTCCGCAATCAAAGATTTAAATTGTTTGTCTTGCAAGGCTGTCTGGACAAGAGCCAAGCTTGAACAAAAAGACGGTCCGGACAGGGGTGGAACACCCCTGGCCGCGGTTGCTTGTGAATACTTGTGCTGACTGTAATCTTCCTGGGTAGATCTATCGCCTAGATTGAGTAGATCGGAGACCCAGTAGTTGTTCCATCTGAGAAGGGTAATCAGAACCATCTGACAATTCTGACCCCTTAACTTCTGGATTAATTCCAGTACCAAGACCGTGGGAGGGTAGGAGAATGACCACAACCCTTCCCACGTGATTGATCAAGCATCCACGACCCAAGCTTCTGGGTCTGGAACCTGTGAGATGAAAGGTGGAGAATTTGCTATTCCACCTTGTTGCAAAAGATCAATCATCGGACGTCTCCAAAGTGTGTCGATTGGAAGAAAGTCCGATTGATGGAGTGACCATTCTGTGTGTCTGAATTGTACATTGAGGTGGAGATTGTCGAACCAATGTAGAAACTGCCAGTTCAGATTGCACAGGTCTGGTGATTGGTGTCCCCTTGTTTTGAGGCAAGGCACCACCACAATGTTGTCTGACATAATGAGGGCAGTTTGTAATACGAGTTGATCCTGCCCGAAATGAAAGGCATTGATGACAGCCGTTATTTCTGAAAGGTTGATGTGGAAAGGGCTCGCCCCTGGCACCCACGTGCCGCTGACAGTATCTAAGTCCGGCAACAGGTGGGCACCCCAACCGTAGGTATTAGTGGCGGAACATACCGTTATCCCCTTGGGGTATCTCCAGAGTAATCCCTGTGGACAGCCTACAGGGGTTGTGCCATTGACTCAAGAATGATCGTATCTCTGGCGTGAGCATGACTGTTTTCTGGGATCGAAGGGACTTGAAAATGGCGCAATTACGCTAGCAAAGTCCTTTGTAAAGGGCGCCTAAAAGGACGGCTGAGAGGGATCAAGTCTGCTGCCGCATTGAATAATCCGAGGATCTGCAACTCTCTCGCTAAAATGCGCATCCTGTCGGAAACGGACTCTACGAGTGCAATTATCTGGATGATCGCAAACTCGAAGAAGCCTTACCAGATTCAGATCGGGAGAAACTCCACACCCAGATGGACCAAAATCCGGATTGGACAGAGATCAGACTTTATCCAGTTCACGAGAAAGCCTATATGACGTAAAGTGATATAAGATCGTTTCTGCCTTTGAGCAGAGTAGAACTTGACAGATGTTACTGGAGGATGTCGTCCAAATATACTGCCGACGCAATAGATGAAGTCGAGCGGAACAGGGTGACGACGTAATCCATAACCTTGGTACTAGCCCAAGGGCTTAAATTTAGGCCAAAAGGTATGACATGGAACTGATAAACCGAGTCCCGACAAGCACAACGGAGAATGTCCGCAACTCGTGGGATAGGGACGTGAAATGTGCGTCGGTCATATCTAGCCAGCATATGATGGGGCTTAAGCGACGTGCCCTTCAGACATGCGTCACGACGTATCAGGTCTAGGTTGGCAGAAGCAGTCAGCGCATTGGCCATGGAATGGTGAGCTGCCCTGTTAAGAACCCTAGTTAACCGGGCCGTCGAATCCCAAGCATGTTCATTGCCAGATTTATCAGCGATCCTGAAAATGGCTAGGGAGGCTAGATCTAACAGTGAAGACATAGCGACTACATTTCGAACCAGCTTGGACTTGGCATTGAACACCGTTTAGTCCACTTTATAAGACAATGGAGCAGACATATGGACTGCTGCCATATTTTTATCCAGAGCCGGGACCTCAGTACTGAACGCACCGGAGTGAGTTTTGTACCATCGACCTGAAAACGACGCTGGTACTTGGCTTTCAGAAAAAAAAAACCTTAGCATTTCCTAGATCCCCTATACGTGTCGACAGACGGTCATTAATTTCCTTAATTTTGTCGACTGGTGAAGGAGGCGGAAGGATAGAGTCTCTTCCCCCTCATCCAGATCGACCGACGCTCTAACCTTATAGTCGGTAATGGCAGCAGGAGGTGGAGGGCATTCTGAAGGGGCCAACACTCTATAAATTTCCTCCACTGCGGCTTTGAAGCTGAACTCAGTCCGTTCCATAGTTGGATCTGCATACCGCTGATTTGCCTGCGACTCATCGCACTCACTATGTGCATAATCTTGCTCTGGTAAAGCATCCATATCGGGGTAATGCATACCAGGTGGCATAGATGACTCGATTCCATCATCTCTGATAAAGGCATTCACTCTCCCTTGTGGATGAGCTGTTAGCCTATGGACGGCCGGCAATGCCGAATGAATTGATTGCCATATGTTTGGCCTGAATGACTGCGACGGGCCGGCTATGACCGGCACCGACCGCTCGAATGGTCGGGTTGGATCGAGAGATTCCTCGCCAACTATCTGTGTCATGGTAGTGATATGTAACCGGTAGTACGGATTGACAGACGGAAACATCATTAGAATCTTCGTCAATCCGATTTGTGCGGATTGCGGTATGATAAAAGTCCCCGTGCTGGTACAGCGGTATAGTCGGATGGACTGGTATAAGACTAAAATCTCCATACGGTTGGACGACCGGTGCCTGTTGGGCTGGACGGCCGGAGCCGGATGAACGGTCAGTGCCGGCAAGTGTCGGCTGAAAGCTTGGCTGGACGACCGGTGCCATATGGGCTGAACGGTCATTGCCGGATCGCCCGGTGCCGGTTAGTGCCGGCTGGAAGGTCTACTGGATGACCGGTGCCATATGGGCTGAACGGTCATTGCCGGATGGACGCCCGGTGCCGGATGGTGCCGACTGTAAGGTAATAACAATTACATAATGCTTATGTAGTGCGTCCAGCACTGCGCACCCATCTACCATTCGCTCAGAGGGAATGTTGGTTCTGGTACAGCTTGCATATCTGTACAGCATACAAGGTGACTTAGATGACGCAATTCTGTCATAATTTACACTTTCACTAAATCTCCCTTGTGGAGAAGCCGTGAACATATGGACGGCCGGCACTGCCGGCTGATTGAACTGGCGGATGGTCGGCCTGAAAGACCTGTTCTGGTAAAGCTGTCATATCTGGGTAGCGCATACCAAGTGGCATAGATAACTCAATTCCGTCACCTCTGATAATGTCACTAATTCTCCCTTGTTTTAAAATCACACCGTCACGTATTTGACATGACGGGAGGTGTACACCGGCAATACCGACTAATTTGTCTGGTATATGGTCGGCCGGAATGTCGGCGAAGGTCCGGCTATGACCGGCACCTGCCTCTCGAATGGTCTGATTGGAGGGATATTCATCTATAACATTTCTCTCATGGTAGTGATATGTAACCAGTAGTGTAGATTGACTGACGGGTACATCACTATAATCTCCGTAAATCCGATGTACAGCCGGTGCAGGTTGATGCCGGCTGGAAGACCGGTGCCATTTGGGTTTAACGGTTGTTGCCGGATGGTCGGCCGGTGCCGGTTGATGCCGGCTGGAAGGTCGGCTGGACGACCGGTGCCATTTGGGCTGAACGGTCGCTGCCGGATGGACGGCCGGTGCAGGTTGATGCCGGCTGGAAGGTTGGCTGGACAACCGGTGCCATTTGGGCTGAACGGTCGTTGCCGGATGGACGGCCGGTGCCGGTTGATACCAGCTGGAAGGTCGGCTGGACGACCGGTGCCAATTGGGCTGAACGGTCGTTGCCGGATGGACGGCCGGTGCCGGTTGATGCCGGCTGGAAGGTCGGCTGGACGACCGGTGCCATTTGGGCTGAACGGTCGTTGCCGTATGGACGGCCGGTGCCTGTCGACGCAGGCTGGAAGGTCAGCTGGCCGGCCGGTGCCATTTGGGCTGAACGGCCGGTGCCTGTTGATGCAAGCTGGAAGGTCGGCTGGCCGTCCGGTGCCATTTGGGCTGAATGGACGGTGCCGGATGGACGGTTAATGCCGGTTTGCCTGCTGAAGTGCCGGCTGAACTGACGGTGTCGGCTGGACTGACAGCTGGAAGGCCGGCGAAAGTGCATATTAAAATGGATCCAATTGATCCAGCATAGACTCCATGCGTCCGGACTTACAGGCCCGAAAGCCATGCACGGATCTGCGGTGAAATCTACACCCACTGGGCAGCCTAAGCCATGTCAACATAATTTCCTCCATTTCCACATTGCCAACACCCATTTTGCCATTCATGCCTTCGTTGTCGACTTTGCTTACTGAAACGACAAAAGAAGAGAACAAAGCACAAATTAAAAAATTCAGCATATTATTAATTCGATAATACTATAACCGTTATTAACGGAGTAGTCAAATTATTCCGTGCCATGTTAACTCTTAATGACAACACTAGTTATCGCCGTGAGCGTGTTGCAATGGTTCGTTCAAGACGAAGTCTACTGAAACGAAAAAGATGATAAACAAAGCACAATTAGCAATTCAGCACGCTATTAAGTCGCTCTTACCATAACCGTAACTAACGGAGGAAGTGAAATGATTTAGTGTCGCGTGAACTCATGACTACAACATGAATTCCGCCAAAGCACAAATTAAAAATTCAGCATATTATTAATTCGATAATACTATAACCGTTATTAACGGAGTAGTCAAATTATTCCGTGCCATGTTAACTCTTAATGACATCACTAGTTATCGCCTTGAGCGTGTTGCAATGGTTCGTTCAAGACGAAGTCTACTGAAACGAAAAAGATGATAAACAAAGCACAATTAGCAATTCAGCACGCTATTAAGTCGCTATTACCATAACCGTAACTAACGGAGGAAGCGAAATGATTTAGTGTCGCGTGAACTTGTGACTACAACACGAAATTCCGCCATTAATAGTCGCAACTGGTCGTTCAGAGACGAAGTCTACTGAAACGGAGAAAAAGATAAACAAAGCACAAATTAAAAATTCAGTACGCTATTAAGTCGCTATTCCATAACCGTAACTAACGGAGGAAGCGAAATGATTAAGTGTTGCGTGAACTCGTGACTACAAGACGAAGTTCGCCATTAAAGTCGCAAATTGGTCGTTCAAAGACTTTTTTGAAGTCTACTGAAACGTCAAAGAAGATAAATAAAGCACACATTATCAATGCAGCACGTTATTAGTCGCTAATATCGTAAACGTTACATACGGAATAAGCGAAATTATTGAGTGCTACATGTATTACATGCTAGTACCGCCATAAGCGTGCTTTTTGACCACGTTGCAACCTGGTCCGAAGTCTAGAAAAGGTGACAAAGTCACTCAAATTGGAAAATATTGTAAAATAATGTATACGAATTGTAGAGGAATGATTATCCAACACAGTAATTCCAAATTTAACTTCGGATGGTCAGAATTTACACTAAGATGGCTTGGATTCATTGGAGGTCTAATTGTACGTGTTTTCGCGTACAGCGAAGCTAAAAAACTAAAGAAGCGACACCGAACGGGCGGCAAGGGGAGGTAATGGGCAAGAGTTATTGCCCTTTGTCTATATGACATAGACAGGAAAGACGAATTTTCGTCTTTTGGTAGGGCTGGATTCGCGAGGTAGCAGGCTAATATCCCTAAAGTAATGTGATTGGGGAACGTATTCAAAGGAGAAATAATACATTTGGGGTTCAAGCATGCTTCTCATGCTCTGATTTTTCTCCTTTTCAGATGTCAATTCCTTGCAACCGGCACATGGACCAGTGCCACTGAACGATCGCTATAACGTTCAACATACATGTATATCCATAATAAGTACACAATCTTTAATTGAAAATATTTCCTGTAATGTCTTGTGCAATACACGTGTAACATAGTCCATTTTAAAACCTAACGTTGTGACTGCATTAGCAGTATTTACGGAAGGAAACCGGTACATTACTCTTAGGAATACATAAGAAGCGACTCGGCACATACCTTTTATGTTGCCCGTGTGGCAAATGTGGCGCGGTTATATTGACGAAATGTGCCTGTAAAAATTGATTGACTGGCCTGACGTGGCGTACTTACATAGTTCCGTTTCCGAAGCCAACGTGGCAATAAAGTACTCATATTTTACACGTAAAAATAATACATTTGGGGTACAAGCATGCTTCTCATGCTCTGATTTTTCTCCTTTTCAGATGTCAATTCGTTGCAACCGGCACATGGACCAAGAGCCACTGAACGATCGCTATAACGTTCAACATACATGTATATCCATGGTAAGTACACAATCTTTAATTGAAAATATTTCCTGTAATGTCTTGTGCAATACACGTGTAACATATTCCATTTTAAAACCTAAAGTTGTGACTGCATTAGCAGTATTTACGGAAGGAAACTGGTACCTTACTCTTAGGAATACATAAGAAGCGACTCGGCACATACCTTTTATGGTGCCCGTGTGGCAAATGTGGCGCAGTTATATCGACGAAATGTGCCTGTAAAGATTGACTGACTGGCCTGACGTGGCGTGCTTACATAGTTCCGTTTCCGAAGCCTACGTCGCAATAAAGTACTCATATTTTACACGTAAAAATAATACATTTGGGGTACAAGCATGCTTCTCATGCTCTGATTTTTCTCCTTTTCAGATGTCAGTTCGTTGCAACCGGCACATGGACCAAGAGCCACTGAACGATCGCTATAACGTTCAACATACATGTATATCCATGGTAAGTACACAATCTTTAATTGAAAATATTTCCTTTAATGTCTTGTGCAATACACGTGTAACATAGTCCATTTTAAAACCTAAAGTTGTGACTGCATTAGCAGTATTTACGGAAGGAAACTGGTACATTACTCTAAGGAATACATAAGAAGCGACTCGGCACATACCTTTTATGTTGCCCGTGTGGCAAATGTGGCGCAGTTATATTGACGATATGTGCCTGTAAAGATTGACTGACTGGCCTGACGTGGCGTAGTTACATAGTTCCGTTTCCGAAGCCAACGTCACAATAGAGTACTCATATTTTACACGTAAAAATAATACATTTGTGGTACAAGATACTTCTCATGATATGATCGTTCTCCATTTCAGATGTCAATTTCGTTGCAACCGGCCACCGGCACATGGACCAGGCGCCACTGAACGATCGATATAAAGTTCAACATACATGTATATCCATGGTAAGTACACAAATGACTGTCATTTCTAACTTTGTACGCTAGCAGTCCCGGATTACCCATTAGGCAGAGTAGGCAACTGCCTATGGGCTCCGCGACTTTTATGGGCCCAATCCGGGCCCCCATGAGACCGTCTGGGGCCCCATTTGGGGCCCCAAAAGTTTGACTGTCTATGGGCCTCCACGGTGCTTAATCCGGCGCTGCATGGAAGGAACTATTTCGTTGAGCTGTCTGCTTTAGACTGTGGTTTGTTTCTCTAATACTTACATAATAAGAAATGTCATTCACAGTACATACATACTGTACATGGGTTTGACAACATTCTCTGAAACTGTGCTTGTTTCACATTTATATAACTTCACATTTTACCAGTCCCAAGTACGAAATAACTGTAGATTTCAAGGGAAATAAACTAGAATGAGTACCTTTTAGTAACAAGTCTAGGGTTTAAGTGGGGTTATTCCTCTTGCAGAACAAAAGTTGTTGACTTGTACATATTCATTTTGAGATTACAAAAAGAGTACATTTCAAAGGAACAAGTTATATTTTCACATTAGTACCGGCTGGTGATTATAATATCACCAAACATAATTTGAACAGAAGAAGGGTATATAATATAATATAGCAAGTAACATCCTATGCTGCAAATAATTATGTTCTAATGACATGTTCGTAAAATACCAATGGATAACATGTTGGAGACCTGCTCAGGGGTATTGGTTTTAAATCCGAAACTAGGTCCGCTTTCCTCTCATTTCTGGAAGCAAGACTCTTTAATCTCGTTTTCCATGAGCACCTGACTAGAAAATACTAATTATACAATGTAGCTTCGTGGCTGAAGAACTTATAGCCTCTCTGATATACACATAAGCATATAAGTACCAAAACTTATTTTACATATTTAATTATTTGCTAAAAAAATATGCTTTCGGAAAAGAACAACAAAATTTACTTCTATTTTGCTGAGAATTATTGATTGAAGTCAATATAAAATCATGAATAACTGAAAGTTAGCTTGGTCAGTAAAGTTTAATAGATTTTGATAGTATTGTTTAATAAAGGTACCATAAATAATTATTGTTTATATTTTATCTGATGGATTTTGCATTTGTAAGGCATTTAATATCCTCAACACCATTACGAACATATTATTTTAATAGCATATTTTGTTTTATCTAGTTTTCATATGCAGAATGTAACAACACTATATCCCACTATTATTTATACTTGAAGCACTAATAAAATTTAAATATGAAAAGAAAAAAATGAAATGTCAAATGCGGCAGTATATCTCAGCTGATCAGTTGTTTTACTAAACAAACTTATAAATCTATGCTAATTTCACCGCTTATCTTTCTTTGCACTTCTAGGCTCGTGTATAGCTTTTAAAAAGATTGGGCTATAAAGAGATTGGAAGGTACTAAATAGATTAAAATTCCAAGGATCTGAGAGAGATCTCGGAGTAACTAAGTTTGTATCAATGACTTTTGTTCTTTTCATGACGCGTTTGGTCTTGGAGAGAAGATTACTAGTCGGTATAGCAACTATAGGTCTCAAACTTGTCTTTTTTTCTCTACAGTTTAATTACGTATGTACATTTTCGCTTACAATCTTATATATGTCAATTATCTCGGTGAGTGATACATAGCTAACTCTAGCCGGTTGTTATCATCATCATTATTGTTATTATTATTGTTATTATTATTATTATTATTATTATTATTATTATTAATATTATTATTATTATTTATCTTCTTAGATAAGAACTGCCTATTCAAATTCTGACTTATTACTAGGATAAAATTCATGTTTACTTGTTTCTTTGAATTGACACATTTGATGTAAATTTTGTGTCATATTAAATTTTTATTACATACTATTAATCAAGGACACGAGAATTATAATTTGTGTTGTTTAAAATATAGTCTAATATTGAAATTATGATGTTAGGCAGTTTGAATGATAACAATATCTTCAGAGAGGTGTCAAGATCTTAAGTTCATCATCAGTTTCATCTGCCTCGTTGCTTTTTCTAATAATGAAGCCTTCGTCAGCAATATTTTTTTTTTCGGACTAAAAGCTGCAGATTTTTGTAAAGTGGCAAAAAAAAGTATTAGTTCTATACAATGGTAATCGAACTTTCTTGAAAAAAATAATCCGAACGTTTGGGAAATATTTATACCCAACCTTTCAAGAACAATCTCAAATTCTTTTTAAGAAGTTTTCAAACTGTAGTTCTTTGTTGCTAAGATTATTATTCCACAAGATATTCATTTTTTCCATTTTATAACAATGCGAATTCAAGATTGTCTTCTTCATCAAAGGAAAAGCAAAACAAATATTAAAAAAAAACAGAAAAATTTTAAAGTTAAAACCAGTAGCACATACATAATATAACGACAATTCGAGGTGGGGATCAAATTGTCATGCTTGTGTTTTTGTAACAAGGAAATTATCACAAGGCACCGGGGCCATACATTGACGCTAAATTATGTAAACTTGAAACGCCCCACCAAAAGATGATTTTCAATCAGAGAGTGTCCCTTGCGTGTTATACAGCATTATCCATTACTTGCGATCGATTTCGTCTCCTTGAGCAGTGAAACAGCAGTTGGTGTGATATTCATTAAAGATGAGAGATGTCTCTCTTAATCAGTAAGCAATACAAGATAATCCATCTGTGGGGTGAGGAATTGAGAGGCTATCTTAATATCATACCAAACCATGCCAACAACACTTTTTTAAATGATAATGCATTTTCTGTTTTTGTTGTTTTGTTTCTTTTCTTTCTTGCTTAGTGGCATTATTGTTAATTGTTGCTTTATAAATTAGACGATGGACACTCATATGTAGATAAAACCCTTTAAAGGTCGTAATTAGTAAGCATGGTGTTGTGCGTTTGGATCTGAATTAGTTTGAGAAAAAAAATATCTTTAACGAAACATTTTTATAATAATGGCTTTTAATGCCTTGCTAGTCTAGCAGTTGATTGATTTTGGGATAATTGAATACAAGCTCACACATATTGGTTTTATAATAACTTAATTTGGACTTCCTCGGGGATTAATTAAACACATGGTCCCTATCCGCACATATCTTTTGGTTGATTTATATTACGTTGCATGTACAATGCAGAGTAAGAGCAATTATTTCTAGAAGGTTGAATTTCAATATTCCATGATCCAGTGACTGTCTAATTTCAAGGATATTGTTTCCGTCATTTCGAACCAACAATGACACCTAAGAAACAAACTGACAGCGAGTGCAAATGGCCTTACTATACTTGTGATATAAAATTTGAGAATAATTTCACAAACATCGTTTTAGCGTAAAGCGTCATTTCATATTATACGAATAAAGGAAGTTTGCAACAAACTATAATGTCTTGGAATGCCACGATATTTATCTTAACAAATAGATCATATTAGGTGTTAACAACCAATTTATAACAAAAGTATAGAGTAACATTAGGCTTAGATGGTCTTTGAGGGCACACGTTTTCCTGTATTTCACTACAAAATCCCCGTTAAGTTCTATTTATGTAATTTTATACTTGAAACTTCTTCGCATTTCAGAACGATAGGACTTTTGAAATTCCGAGCAAACAACCCTGTACAGCTAACGCTGAAGTAACGACCAGTTTCTAGTTTAATCTGGGATCCAAAGGTCTTCTTTATTTCCAGTATGCTAAATATTAAGCACCAAACTGTTAGTGCTTTCATAATATATAGAACAACATTGAGCAGTTTAGGGAAGAATAACTTCGTAAAACGTATTGACAATATCATCTCCTCGAAATACGTTTTGTTTATAACGTTAAATGTAGATAACTGCATTTAGAAGTTCAGACAGCAAGAAGAGAATTTTGATTAAGGTAAATGTCTTCACTTTAAATTATAATACTCAACATATTTAAAAATATGTTTTAATCTTACTTTGAATTACTATCGATGTTATTTATTTTAACAATCAATAGATTTCAAATTTATTTGCGGCTATTAATTTGTAATGCTCGCAAATACTAGTGTGTAGGGGTTAATCGGGCTGGGTTGGCTGGATCTAAGAGAAACTATTTCGCGACTCTTTAAGTTTCGCTGAGAGATTCCCCTAGCAAATTCCGAGAAAAGAAATTGATGAAAGTGGTTGATGCTGTTCTATTAACTTTTACAGGAACGAGTTAGTTGCAATTCTGGTGATGTTCATAATTATTACAAGACATTCATGGCGAAAGTTTTCATGACTATAAATAGTCTTCAGTGTGTATGATCTATTTTTTCCAGACCTTTTAAATTTAACATTAACATTATTCACAATGACTTTCTCTATCTTTGTGCCAGACAAGTAATTCATTCGTACATTTTAATAAACAGGTGACATCAACCCACATATCGTCAACCAGTACTAACACAAATTTGGGGGTTGACTTATCTGACTAGTTTGGTGTTCAAAAATATTCCTCAGACATAGATATGATTAGACTTAAAAACGTCCTAGTGCATGCGTAGAGAGAACCACATGGGTGTATTACAATCGGTGTACGTGATCCTCGGTCACACTATCGATTTGGCCTTAATAAAATGTTTTGGTTGAGAGACTAATCGCAGCTGGCAGCTACTTATTTGTATGCCTGTGGTCAAGCACACGGCTGTAAACAAGGTTGCAGGCAGTCAATGACGATATACCACGAGCCATTCCCCTATTGTCAACAGCAGCAGAGATGGACAGTGATGGAGTCTACGAGCATATGTATGCATTGGAGAACTCGATTTAGCCTTCTCGACCTGTATATCTATTCGTGCCTCCTTCTCAATGTGGTGGCCTCAGAGGCGTGACTGGGGGAGGGGTGGGGGGTAGACGGGCACATATGTCCACAAGCGCCAGACTAGTGGGGGCGCCAAAATGGGTTTTGCAATAGGTTGTATGTGGACTTATGGGGTTTCAGAGTTGAGGGGGTGTGTGTAAAAATGAATCTTCTTCTCGGGCTCCTAACACTCTTGCTACGCATCTGTCTGGCCTCATTGTATTCATATTTCATACAAGTTGGATCTTATGTAAAAGTTATTTATATAATTTGTTTAAAATTGTGCAATTCGTACACTTATACCAACATGAATGATATTAAAATGGTTTAAATTTGTGATATAAAATGGTTAAAGGGTAATTTTCTTACATGATCTCGCGTGACATTGTAACATATAAACGGTATTATATGATATTCGAATATATTCGAAGTATGTCTCAAATGACGACTGAACATTATTTTAGAAATTCATTTTATTAATTTGCTGGGAAATATGAACGAACATAACGAAGATCTGAATATTTCCAAAGCAATGGGTATCTTTAGAGTTTATAGTTATTGAAAAAAGAAGATAGTATTATGGTAATAATTATTACAATTTGTTCAAACCCAAAATTATTGCATTAACTCGACAAATGTAACAAGAGAACAACGAAAATCTACTATATAGTTAAGCATATGCAAATGATTTTGAAGAAAAATGAATTAAACCAGGAATGAAATCATTATATGCAGTAGCATTATATAACAACGTAGATAAGATGCAAAAATACTGAACGTGAAACAATTTGCAAGATGTCCAACTAATAGATATGCGAATACATACAATTTTATAAGTAAACGGAATTTACTGGAATTTATGAAATAGATACACGATAATGCAATAAGCTATAATAAGTAACTGTAACCATAATTTGTAGACATTTACGTACTCTACAGTACGAAATGCAGAAATATTTAACACAATGACATGTTAAAGTACGTAATGCTTCAAACAAATTAGGACCGGTATTCTAAATCTTGTTATGCCCTGAAGAAGGCATGTAAATAAATTAGATAGACTTGGCTATGTTTTAAAATAAAAACGTATAGTAGATCATTCACACGTTTTATATTTAACAAATACCCAGGAGCTAGTCTTTATTATTTCTTTTCCATTCAGTAATTAACATTGTTATTATTGTATTCATATAATCCACTATCTAAATGAAACCTATCCTATATATATATATATATATATATATATATATATATATATATATATATATATATATATATATATATATATATATGTGTGTGTGTTACGTGCTTAGGCTCGAATAAGCAGCAACACAGAAAGAGTGAAAACTAACAAGCTTGTATAACTTTAACAATGATTTATTTAAGTACAACTATTTTCATAAAATAATTAAACTTACGGTTTTAGAGAATCAAATCCAACAAATATAGAATTCACAAAATAATCCACTAATGGAATTTCAAGTCCTGATAAATAAATGTTCTAATAGTTCAAGGTTCGAATCTTGACGATATAATAATCCAAAATGGCTGACAATGTCACGTGATGCAGTTCTTGTTTTTAAATCATCCAAATGAAATTATGAAACATATGTCCTTTTCCAGATAAATAGAATAATTCTTCTTTTCCAACGAATTGACACAGTCCAGAACAAGATATTAAACTCTAACAGAAAATACACAACTTCTTTAAAATAAGCCCAATTTATATTCTACTAAAGTTAGCTTCTAAAAAACACAGCTATATATATTGTAATTCCCTCGTAAACAAGAGGAATCATGTGAGTCTGGAAGGTCATGGAAAAAGTACCTTCTTCAAGTCACGTAGAGATAGAATGAACCAGAAAGAAAAATCAGCCACTAATAAAATGCTGTCCCCGAAACCAACCAATAGAATTGAAGACTTGTTGACAATGTCTAAAGCAAGGTCAGATATTGAGGTAACCAAGCCAAGGTCAGCCTGTTTACCAGAAAAGTCCAGGTCAAGTGAATTTTCTAGAAAAATTTCCCATTTAAATAATAATAAACCCTAAATGACAAATTTGGATTTAATAATTAAAAATAAATAAAATTAAATCCAATAGCCGTAACAATATATATATATATATATATATATATATATATATATATATATATATATATATATATATATATATTGATCTGTATATATGTTAGACAGACAGAGGGACACATATATGTATCAGGATGAAAAAGATCAATTACGCATTTGAGAGATAAATCATGTACAATTGGTAGAGATTACAACCGAGGAGAATGTGTAATACAAGCGCTGGTTTCCTATCAGTTATGTTGGTACACACTGCAGTGGACATCAGTTAGTTACTTTAAGAAACATTTTGATGCAGTTTTGTTTCCCAAATTGAGATATTTAACAAAATATTTGGAAACAAGAGCAAAATGATAACAACCATGGACGCAGCTACTCCATAAACATTGTCAGTGTTTTTAAAGGTTTAAAGTCGTTTAACTGTAATATTTTAGAAAGAAAATACCCATTTTTTTTTCTAACTCTTAATATATTAAACTGATAATTGCAAAACGTAACGAATGATAATCAATACATTGATCCATCTGACCTGTACCAAAAGTTGTTCAACTAGAAAAATTTGGTGGTGAATTCTCTTGGAAATCAATTCCAAAGAACACAACGAATCTGTGATTCTTCTGCAAGACATTCGAAGGTAACACGTGCCGTACAATATCAACAGATAACTTTCGTCTTTCATTAAAAGTCCCAGTTAAGATTAAACATTGGTTTTTGGGGCCGTTTGACTGTTTCATAGCCTTAACGTATTACAGTTATTTGAGCCAATTTGCAAGTATCATGAAACACATGTTTTATATCAAGAAATCGCATTGCATTCTCATTATTGGAGTTAAAATATGATCTTTTATAATGTCCTAATATATGTTGCTGACGTACTGCAGTCGTCTTTTACTGCAAAACCGTTAATGTGCACGACTTACTATGTGTCAATATATATATATATATATATATATATATATATATATATATATATATATATATATATATATATATATATATATATATATATATATATATATATAGAATATATGTATAGTATGTACGCTGTATCAATGATATACCACGAGATGTATAAATTTTTCATTAAAAGAAAACGAGGCTTGCCCGAGTTTCCTTTTAATGAAATTTTTTTTACAACGAGAGGTATATCAATGATACAGCCTACATACTATGCATATATTTTATTTATATCACATACAAATACAAATATTTGCAAGTTGGAGTTACGATGTGCCCCTGATATATTGCCCGAGTAAATGACCTCCTCACAACCAAGTGGCTGTCTGCTACAAAATCTAGTTCTACGATTTTTCTTGTTATTTACAATCACATATTCAAATTGATAAGTTGATTGTTTTCTTTTTCATTTTCTTTTTTATTCACATTTATTAAATCAATATAAGATACACGCATTATTTAAACATAAATATGTTGTTGTGTTGTTTTTTTAATGAAGAAAGTAGTGCACTGCAAACACGGTGATCTTATTATAGACTTTGCATGTACTGTCATTGACCTACTGTCGTATGGAAATTCGCGTGGAATATAAACGAATTGGAATCACGAACCAACAAGAGGTAATTAAAATATTTTAATATATTGACAGTTCAACTAAGTCATCATTTTGATTTAATTAGCGATTCTACAGACTAAACCTATCTCTCTCTCTCTCTCTCTCTCTCCCCCTGCGGGTTCGGGGTTGTAGAATTGGCCCGACGTGCCTCGCCACGTGTCGTAAAAGGCAACTAAGTAGAGGCAACCTGTTTGCCGTGGGTTGCGTCCCGTGTCGGGGGAGGAAAGGATCCTGGTAGTTGCAACACACTACTTTGGCCTCTACTTCTCTTAGACGGGTGGTCGAGATGGGCCCGGTCTCGACAAATCGGCTGGTCACGCCGAGCCCTAGGAAGTCTTTATTAACTCTCTCACCTCCTTTTACTTTCTACTTGTATCACTTTTGATACCACCGTTGCCCCTATATTCTATTCCTATATCTTTCCCTTTTCCAAATCTTAGAAGACTTCCTAGAAGGCGGTGGCTCAACGGGTCAATCGGGGGGTAATTTTACTGACCCTAGAAATTGGCGACTTCAGGGTCATCCAAAGGTAATTTTATCAACTGAGTATGGCATCTGTGTATCCTTGGCACTTTAAAAGTGTCCCCTTGTTGGGCTCCTTGGTGGGTGGGGAGCACGGGTGCTGAATTTTAAAATCTAGCCATCATGGAAAAAAAATCCAATAAACGTACTAAACCACTGTCTGACTCTGATGAAGAACCACGTGGCGTGGAATCATTTCCACGCTTCATGGTTATTCAATCAAAAGATGATGCTAAACCGCTTTCAGGTTTATCTCCTTTTATTATCGAGAAAATCATTACGGGATCGATTGGCACACCAAAAAGTGTGAAAAAACTAAAATCGGGTTGCCTTCTTTTAGAGTATGAGCGAAAGGGGCAAACAGACAATATCATGAAAATGAAAACATTCTTTGATATTCCAGTGACCTCATTCGCCCACACTACACTGAATTCTTCCAAAGGCGTAATACGATGTCGTGACTTGGCTGGAGTCACCGACGCAGATATCATCTAAGGGGTGAAACATGAAGGTGTCACTGCAGTGCGAAGAATACGTATTAAACGTAATAACACCCTGCAGGACACCAATACATTTGTACTCACCTTTAATAAACCGACAGTGCCCAAAGTGGTCAAGGTTGGGTTTTTACAAGTAAAGGTCGAGATCTACATTCCAAACCCCCTTCGATGCTATAAATGTCAAAAATACGGCCATCACAAGGATCGATGTTCCAGAGCCAAGGTATGTGGCCGATGCGGAGAACACTCTCATCAGGAAGCTGATTGTAGAGCAACTCCGCATTGTGTCAACTGCGGCAAGGAACATCACGCCAGTTCCAAAGATTGTGATACATGGAAACAGGAGAAGGAAATTCAGAGGGTAAAGTTTACTTCGAACATTCCCTACCCAGAGGCCAGAAAGCTTGTCCAGGCAAAAACATCCCTTCCTGGCCCATCCTTCTCCACAGTCGTAAAGCACAATCCAAAAAGCACGAAGGACGCCCAAACACAGACGGATCAGCCCGATTCAACCACATGTGCCAACATCCCTAATTATAAGCCACAGAAAAGCACAACATCAACTCAGACAACAACTAATAACAATCCACCACCAAAATCACCAAGACAGAAACACAAATCACAAACAAATAAACAGCAAAAGGGGTCAGATGACCCCATTAAACTGTACAACAGGTTTGGAGACTTTGAGAGCATGGATGCAGAAGAAACTGCTCCGTGTACTCAAAGTAGCTCCAAACCTAAAAAAACTAAATATACTCCCGTACTTCCTCCAGACAAATCACAACACATACTTCCTTCGCGAATAGTCTAACCTAGTTCCAGAATCTCCGGCATAACATTAGAATGAAGAACACCATCATACAATGGAATTGTCGAGGACTTAAAACAAACTACAATGATATTCTTCTGCTTTTAAATGAACACGATCCTGCTGTACTATGTTTACAGGAAACATTCCTGAAAGAGACCGATAAAATTACTTTTAAAAACTTTTCCCTGTTTAATGCGTACTTTCAAAACGCAGACAGGGCCTCAGGAGGAGTCTCTATTGCTGTGAACAATAGAGCCCCTCACAGAGTCGTTTCTTTAAATACAAATTTACAAGCCATTGCTGTAAGTGTCACTCTACATCGAGTGATTACTTTTTGTTCCATTTACTTGCCACCAAACACCAACCTAGTACAAAAGGAATTAGACAATCTTGTTGAACAACTTCCCGCGCCCTTCGTTTTACTCGGGGATTTTAATGCCCATAACATTTTATGGGGATCAAATCACATAAACGACAGAGGCCATAAAATAGAAGATTTCATTTCTAGACACGATCTGTGTCTATATAACACCAACTCACCAACATATTTACACCCAGGAACCGGTACGTACACATGCATAGATTTGACAATTTGCTCTCCCTCACTGCTTTTGGACTATGAATGGAAGGTCGCTGATGACCTTCACAGCAGTGATCACTTTCCAATCACTCTTGAAAATAACTCCAAAATTGATGACGCAATTCCACAATGGAATATAAAGAAAGCCGACTGGGCTATATTTGAAACACTATGTAAAACTAGACTAAATAATGATACAGTATTAAACGCTGTTAATCCTATACAGCATTTTACCTCCGCTTTAATTTCAATTGCAGATGAATCTATTCCTAAGTCCTCAACGAACTCCTAAGTCCTCAACGAACAGTAAGAGATCGCAAAAACCTTGGGTAACCAAGGAATGCAAAGAAGCCATTAGACAACGCCGAGAAGCATTAAAAACATTCAACAATCGCCCAACGCCCGAAAATTTAAATAAATATCGTATTGCCCGGGCTAAAACTCGACGCACAATCAAAGAATGTAAACGTGCATCATGGAAGAAATATATTTCTTCTTTAAACTCTCGTTCCTCAATGAAACAAGTTTGGGATACTATTCGAAAAATAAATGGAAAGAGGAAACACAATTCTATTCGACATTTAAAAATAAACAATAGCAATTTCAGTTCGAAACGTGACATAGCAAATATTCTTGCCGATAGTTTTTCGAAAAACTCATCATCATCTAATTACTCAGATGCCTTTAGAAGATTAAAATCTCAAAAAGAAAAGTCACGTTTAAAATTTTCATCGAACAACACTGAAAATTATAACCAGCTGTTTTCTTTATTGGAGCTTAGGGAGGCATTAGACAAGGCCCATGATACATCCGCTGGGCCTGACGAAGTACATTACCAGTTCTTGAAACACCTCCCAGAATCTTCTCTCACATTACTTCTTAAAATCTTTAATGATTTATGGATTGCTGGTAATGTACCTAAGAGCTGGAAAGAAGCAACAGTGATACCGATTCCCAAACCAGACAAAGATAACGAAGATCCTAACAGCTATCGGCCTATTGCATTGACAAGCTGCATATGCAAAACAATGGAACGAATGATTAATTCTCGGCTTGTATGGTACTTGGAAAGTAATATTTTAATTTCTCTTTTCCAAAGTGGCTTCCGTTCTGGTCGTAGTACTAACGATCATCTGGTTAGACTGGAAACATTTATTCGCGATGCATTGATCAAGAAGGAACATTTAGTAGCAGTCTTTTTTGATTTAGAAAAGGCCTATGATACAACATGGAAGTACGGGATACTAAATGACCTGCACGATCTAGGTCTAAAAGACCGTCTGCCCGCTTTCATCTCCAGTTTTCTCTCCGACAGAGAATTCAAAGTACGCGTGGGCTCTACCCTCTCCGATATGCACCAGCAAGAGATGGGTGTGCCCCAGGGCAGTATTTTATCTGTGACGCTATTTAATATCAAAATCAATAGCATCACTAAGTGCTTAACTCCCGGTGTGGACTGCTCTTTATATGTAGACGATTTTTTAATTTGTTATCGATCAAAGCACATGCATACAATTGAAAGGCAACTTCAACAAAATATCAATAAGATCCACCATTGGGCCAGTAATAATGGTTTTAAATTTTCTAAATCGAAAACAGTATGCATGCATTTCTGTCAATTGCGAAGACATCATGATGACCCTAAACTCACGCTGGACGAAACACCTATTCCAGTTGTTGAGGAAACAAAGTTTTTGGGTATTATCTTCGACAGAAAACTGACTTTTATACCACACATCAAGAATTTAAAAGCTAAATGCTTAAAAGCTTTAAATTTACTAAAAGTAATTGCGCACACTGACTGGGGTGCTGATAAAAAAGTCCTCCTCAATTTGTATAGAACATTTATCCGTTCTATACTAGACTATGGATGCATTGTTTATGGTTCAGCTAGGAAGTCTTATTTGAAAATGCTTGACCCAATTCATCATCAGGGAATAAGACTTGCTCTAGGAGCATTCAAGACATCTCCATGCGAAAGCCTTCTCGCGGAAGCGAATGAACCACCCTTATCGCACCGCAGAGAAATGCTTTCTATACAGTACGCTCTTAGGTTAAGATCAAATCCTGTTTTTCAACCAAAATACAAAACTTTGTACGAAAACAAACCAAATGCCATACCTTCATTTGGCATCAGAATATCATCCAGTTTTGACACTATCAAAATTAATCTCCCTACAGTTCAGAACACGTTTGTCTCGGAAACACCACCTTGGCTCCTTAAGCAACCCAAAGTGATTTTTACGTTGCACGATGGGAGAAAATCTGAGACGAATCCTGCCGTTTTCCAGAACTCTTATCATGAACTCCTCAACGATTTTAAAAACTACACCAAAATTTTTACTGATGGATCAAAAGTTGATGACAAGGCTGCTGCAGCCTTTGTTAGTGGCAAGCACATAACCAAAGTGCGCTTGCCAAACGATGCGTCCATATTTTCAGCGGAAATCAGAGCAATAGACCTTGCTCTGAAATTTCTTGAACAAAAGCGCATTTTAAATAGCATTATTTTCTGTGACTCTCTGTCAGTACTTCAGTCGCTACACCATATAAAACTGGATAATCCATTACTAGTCGATATTCTCGTCAAAAACTCTGAGCTTAGTAAGTCCTACAACATAGTATACTGTTGGCTACCTAGCCATATTGGTATTAGAGGTAATGAAGAAGCAGATCGGGCTGCTAAGATGGCTCTATCCCAAGAACCATCGGATTTTAAATTACCTTTTACTGATTTTAAACCTTGTATCAAAAGGTACCTACGTCAGAAGTGGCAGGTGTCATGGGATGATGCAGTCAATAACAAACTTCATGCCATCAAACCAACCCTGGGAGAATGGACTCCTTCCTACAGAGCTATCCGTAGGGAGGAGGTTGTCATTGCAAGAATCAGAATCGGTCATACATACATTACCCACTCCCACATACTTAAAGGTGAAGATCCACCAGAGTGCGTTTCTTGCAATGAGCCATTCACTGTTAAACACTTTATGACCGAGTGTTCCGACCTGCAACCTACGCGTGTTTAATACTATAATGTACATGACATGAAGGAACTTTTTGATACAATACAAATCACTTGTATTTTAGATTTCCTAAAGGAAGTAAATCTCTATTTTAAACTATAACTTGTATGCCATCACGTAGAATATTTTTATCTAATGCAAATATCACCTTTTATTTACAACATCTTATCATCAACATAACACCATTTACATCTCCCGTTGATTGGGAAGCTTCATATTTTCCTGTTACCAACATCTTACCATTTTATATTTAACTATTGTTTTTTTTATATATATCGCTGGTCGATGTTAAACCTTTGTTGTTTTTGAACATGTAACGTATTGTATGGCGCTAAATAGCCTAAAAGTGCTGGTGCGCCGTTAAAATTCAAGTAAACAAACAAACAAACTCTCTCTCTCTCTCTCTCTCTCTCTCTCTCTCTCTCTCTCTCTCTCTCTCTCTCTCTCTCTCTCTCTCTCTCTCTCTCTCTCTCTCTCTCTCCGTCTTGACTAACATTGCCATCATTCATAGGTCCAGAGACATCCTCGTATGACACAAGCAAAAATCCACAACGCTTGTATGTTCGTGTATTTTTGCTCCAGAGAGAGGGGGAGGGGGCTGGCGACCATTTGGACAGTTTTATATTTAATTATTAATACTCGATTAAAACGGGTTTCAGAAACAACAACAAAGGCTTAAAACACAATACAGTATGTGCGCATCGTAACCGACAAATTTGACATGTAGGCCTTGTGTGTCGTCTGACGATTGCAACTATGTATCATTGATATTATGAATAGCAGCAGAGAGGGTGAACCCTACAATTTTCCGAGCGTCGATTCGGAAATCTGAGGCTTCCACCAAATAGTAAAAAAAACGGCGTCTATTCGATAAAATAAGATTTCCTTATATACGCCAACGTCGTTGTCATTCACCCTCTCTGCTGCTGAAACTTTCAGTTCTGGATTAATAATTCTTTTACGAGTTCAACCAAATATTTGATCGAGTCTTAGGACTTTACAAACAAACTAATCGCTAACACCTCCTCTTGTCGATCAATTAAATTATTTGACTGGTCGGTGAGTCGGAAATTAATTCTCGTTAACGAATTATTATGGCATCGCATGTAGACAGGATTAATTGGGTTTCCAATAATTAGGAATCCTGGAGGAGCTGTTGGTGCAAACGAATAAAGAATATATCCTTGCTGAGCTTGATTTGATTGCTCTAGATTAATTTGATAGCTTCCTTCAATTGCATCACATACTAAATTGAGCGCAATCACCGTTGAAATATTCACATTGTACGGGGCGATATGCCTACCTCCGCCATCTGGGTCATTATTATATTTAAGGAGTGTAGTTGAATCTTGTAATTGTAATGTCTTGATAACATCACCAATATGTTCTTTTAGTCTTTCAGCTTTGTACCCGGGAAGCTTGAAATTACGTAGATTGTCTTCTGTGGTCTTGTAACTGGTTAGGAATTGTTGTTTACTGTCGCTGTTGTCATTAATTATTGTTTTAATAATTAGTTCATTGATATATTCCATGTCAGATACAAGCTGATTTATTATTTCAATGTGTTTTCGCGATTTTGTTTGCTGTAGTTGTTCTAGTTGTGTGTTATATAATTGATTAATTTCCTTAAAATAATCAATGTCGTCACTTAGCGTAAATGAAATAGTAACAGATGAGTTGGCTGTTCTTTCAATGATAAAATCCCATTGCAATGTGTCTTTGTTGGTAAATATAAATCTATCGGCGATTTTTCCTTTTCTTATATCAAATAAATTATCTCGATAACTGGGATTGATTTCATGATATGATTGTACGTCCGTGGTTAAGTCGGCGGTGGATTTTTCCGGTGGTTTTTCAGGCCATCCTAACACTGTTCTCAACGAGCTGTTATATATATCTACAGCGTATCCCTCTGTGCTTTTTTCGATCGACGACGAGAGCGTCGGTTGATGAAGATTAATAGCTATTTTTGATTCTTTTCCAGTGATTGATTTTATTCTACGCTGAATTTCAGCATTGATTTGTTTAATTTGGTACGACCCAGTTGGTAACGAAACAGTTTCCCACTCTGGAGTATCATCGGGTTTATTCTTATACGAGAACACCAGTGCGTTATTGGGTTGCTGACCACCAAATGCAACCGATCTGATATTAGGCCAGCTATGATATACTCGTAATTTTGCCAGCGCGATCTCACGAACTGGAATCGGAGAAGGGAAGTTCACACTAAATTCGGGGTTTGTTGATGTTATTGATATCATGCTTTTTCGTATCGGAGTGGTATTCTCCGTGATTCGTTGAAGCAGTTGAAATTCGTTGAATTGTAGTGACATTATTGTTAACGCTGTCTTCAATTTCCAATTTCAACATCGCGGAGTTATACAACTGGGTCATCGTGGAAAATTCAACATCGGATATGAACGAATTATCTATCGACAGCGAGATCAACTCGGATAATTTCGAGTATGCGTCAAATACCACCCGGTACAGAGCTGTATAATCACTGAGTTTTTTCTGAGAACACGATGATAACGTTTTAGTTATCGCGGTGGCGACTGCCGCAATTGTTGTTGCCGCGGAGATAGCAATTGGAACTGCAATCGGCGCGATCATGATTACCGTCGACAAAATAGCTCCCGCGCTGGCCATCACACCGGATATCGAGTACACAGTTACATCGATGGCGGTAATTCTTCTACGGTATTTTTTTATTTTTTCACGATAGCGCTCAGAAAGCGACGCTAAGTTTGCGGAAAATTCTTTTACGGTGTCGTATCGATATTGATGCGATGACGGTGACTTTGTCACTGGCGATGATTTCATTGTTGTTGTTGTTGGCGTCGTCAATGACTTTGTTGATGGCTTTGCCGGCGATGATTTCATTGTTGTTGTTGTTGTTGGTGACGATTTCATCATTGTTGTTATTTTAAACCCGCTAGTGTTTTCAATTATTTTCCTCTTTCGGGTAGTAGATCAGGGTGTTTGCTGGTCCTACGTATTCTAAACACCAGTGTATATTTCTTCTAATAGTGTCAACAACGGCAGTGATATCACAAGTTTCTTTTTCACCCTCAATAAGTACTGTCGCGGTGCCACCAACGTAGGTTTTACCTCTCACGATGATATTAAATTGCTTGTTAGAGACTAACGTCATCCTGTAGATACCAGAGGAATCCTCCTCTTTGAGATTGACTTCCAATTTAGTATTCGAGTTTTTTATCCTATCAAAGCTCCCATAATCGACCGTATACACGATATTTCTAACTCTGTCTGGATGAGAAATTTTTACCTTATTGATGGCCGCGCTAATTTCCGCGAGAGATATAACCGCGTTGAGTGTGGTTCCAAAGAACTTATCGATGACGTCGTTGGTTGTTTTTTGTTTATCAAGCACACGCTTGATTTCCGCGAGAGATATAGCCGCGTTGAGTGGGGTTCCAAAGAACTTATCGATGACGTTGTTGGTGATGGTGGAGAAATTTTTAAAATCTGATTGTAGTTTAATAATATCGTCGATGATGTTGAAATATCTTCTTCTGATCCTGTCAACCCCCATCATCCTTTTATCGCGGCCTGTGAAAAATGAAATCGCTAGATGGTCAAGTTTCAAATTAGTTCGGTCTTGAAAATCGGTATTGAGTTGATCATATGTCGTCGTGGTAACGTAAGTTCTAGGACCCTCAAAGAAATTTTTAGCCATTTCGTTGATGGGTTTTTGTTCGTCAAGCACACGCTTGATTTCCGCGAGGGATGGGTTTACTAATGTTTCGAGATTACTCGCCGTGGGATCGGATCCAAAGAACTTAACAACGGCATCATTGATTGGTCGCTGTATCAGATCGAACCTTGCGTCGATTCTAGAAACATCTCCGATGATGTCGAGATAGGTTCTTTGGATTCTTTTTATTATTTTATTATTACTGCCTATAAAAATTGAATTAACGAGTTCGTTAAATCCAGAATTTATTTGTTCGCCATAATGTGCAACTAAGAGATTATATACCGTCGTGACGCTGTTACTTTCAGAACCTTTAAAGAAATTTTTAACGAACTCGTTGGTGAGTTTTTGTTCGTCAAGTGCGAGTTTAATTTCCGCGAGAGACATACTAACCACAGGTGGGGCTCCAAAGCATTATAACCCCGAAGATGATCATCTAGCTCACGGCCGTGGGCGGCAATCGCGTCGGTGATTGTAGAAATAAGATTACCAGGTTTAAGTCGTCCACCACTGGAATAAAGCGCAATAGAGTTTTCAGCGGCATCGCTCTGCCGTATCAAAATGTCATTCACGGATATATTACTGCTTTTCAATTTACCCTGGCGATCTTGAAATACAACTAATTCGTTCGGGTCAACATCTATTAAATTTAACATCTCAGCGATTTCATCTTCAATTATTTTTTTTACATCCTCGATAGAACCCGCAGATGTTTCCTCGGTGGGTTCCAACATTGACAGAGATTGTCCCCAAATGTTAATCATTATTATAAAGACTTTAGTATTTTTAATTTATTGATTCTCTAAAATTACCTTGTAATTTCCCACTCGTGTATTTATTTACAACCAGATGAGGTGGTTTCTGTGACGATGAAATCTCCGCGAGGACATTTAATACTTCACGGCCGCATATCGGTGGATCATTTAATTGTTGTGTTGGCAGCGTGGAATAAAAAATTGGAAACTCTTTGAGTTTCATCGAAGAATTTATATACCGCATAAACTCGCTTGGCGGAGCAAACCCATATGAATCGAAATAGACAATCCCACGTGGATCAATCGCGTATGCAACCCAGTGAGTTCCCGATCCGTTACTGTTATCAAGATTGATGATACCGGTTTTAACGCGTTTAGGTTTTCTCGGTAATTGATCTCTCATAAAAAACCCTCTGGAGTTTTTTATCGCTAGTTTTTTAGCAGCATCAATTAAATCAAAATTGGACATAGGGAGAATTGGGCTTTCAACTAATAAACCATTCCTGGTATTCTTCTTAGACCCTTTCCGCTGTACCACGAATACGGGGTTCCTGGTAGGTATAACCCCTTTCCCTTTTTTTAAATCCTCGTCCCTTCTTCGGTTCATATGATTGAGCAATGCCTTCTATCGCTTTTGTTCCCAAGGCTCCAGCTGCCCCCAATGCGACCGCTTTTGCAACTGCTGGTGCGGCCGCTGCAATTAATCCTGGAATCGCAGCAAACAATGGAAATATACCACCTGATTTTATCATATTCGCGACAGCAGCTTTCGAAAATTCTATTTGAAGTCCTCGCCGTTTCTTCATTGCATCATTGAAATATTTTATTTGACGATCCGTCAATGATATTTTATGTGTACCGCCGGACATCTGCGCTGGTTTCAACGTTATTGTGGTTCCACATTCTTTAGCGGATTTTGATCGCAATTTCTTGACCTGACCATCAGTCAGATTGACACTAATAACACTATATGTCATTTTATTGTAAAACACATTTATGCTTTCAATTGATCTAATTGGAAACTCTTCAAGTTTCATTTACATATTTTCCACTGGTGCATCAATAAGTCTCATTCGTCCTCCAGCTCCTTCTAACAACATTGATTTATCGCTGAGAATAACAGCAACCGCTCTATAATTAGCAATAACGCCACGAAGGACATTGGCTCTGAAGTGTATATCAACGACGGATTGTCTCATTAAATCAAGATGTTCCAGCGAAAAGTAGTAGATCGGATACAAGTTCTTAAAATCATGTTGCGATATTTGCAAACCAGTATCAACATTTTGATCACGGCCCATATATGAAAGCATACGATGGTACACGCGCGCAATATGGTTTTGACCGAAATTAAGTTGTATGTCTTCGGATGGTTCCTGCTGGCCATTTATTCTCAACGAGACCTCAGTAACTCCTAATTGATCAAATATCATATGACTGTGCAATTGTGATTCCACTCTTGTCATATCCTGCAACGCGATAAATATATGAGGTGGAGCTGCAACGCCTTGTTGTGATGCCAAGTTCCAAGTAAATGTACCATTGATATCTGATTGCTTAACATCTGTTGTTGTTGTTAGCCAACTTAGCAATAATGAAAGTAGTCGCTGTTCTGTGGTAATTGATGGGGTCATTACTGGCATCCACAAGACCAATTTAGTTAATTTGACTTTACCAGCGTCAGCATCTGGATTTGCAGGATCCGCTGAAATTCTCCAGATTGCATAATTGTCACTACCCTTTCGCACGAGTACTACTGTATGCTTCGCTCCATAAATAACTTTTCGTACATTTCTACAGAATCCAAATACATGATGCAACGGAATCGCGCATGAAAACGATCTACGCTGTCCTGTCAACATTGCTATTGGTGTTGCAGCTCCTAGATTGTACTGGGGATCAGTATTTATAGTCATATTTTCGACATCAACAACAGCAGCGCCAACATTATTATTTGGTCGTCGTACAATAAATTGAATAGGTCCAGCAGTGTTTTTATTATCCTTTGCAAACATCATAGACGGACCTGCTGATCTTGTATAATCGTATCTTGCTAACCCAATTATTGTTGTAGCCACATCAACATCACGTTCTATAGACTCAATCTCTTTTCCGTCAATGAGATATCTCGCGGATTCAAATAACGCCATGATACCATTATTGACTAAGCCGACTTTGGTACCATCTGGATACGGTGCGGGTATAGTAGGAGTATCAGTAAGTCGCACAAGTTCTCCTTCTACTTCGATAAACGCTTCAGCGGGTAGAAAGTATTTGCTGGTATCATGGACTTGAAGTTCAATTCGCGATCGAATATCTGCTTGTATTGCATGATAGGAATAGTATTGATAATCGCGGACGGAATCATCTTTGCGTACTGGGGCTTCCATATCTAACGCGGGATCAGCTGTTCGTTTAAACATTTATAACATTACTAGTATTTTCAATTGTGAAATTCTTTGTAATCATCGTCGTTTTTGTTTTCGTTTCAAACCACTTCCTGCTATCATGTTTGCGATATCATCTTGGTTACTGTTCGCCAACGACGCTAGTTTTTCTTCCACTGCGCTATTTGTTACTTTGCTGATTTTGCAGGCATCACTGTAGTTGATGGAAGCACCGCTGGTTTCTTTCGCACCAATGATGCTATTTTATCTCTCGCAGCAGAAAATGCCTTTCCGGCAAGATTTCCAACGAAATTGATTCCCTTATCACGGATAGCATCAATGGCTTTCATTGATAATTGTTTAGCTAACGGCGCCACCTTTGGAGCCATTCTTGTAAATAACCCCGCAATGGTATTGCCGAAACTATCTCCGTAATACGCTCTATAAACAGGCAATCGTGAGTTCACCACGTAGACGCTTACGCGTTTATCATGGTTGTAGTGTATAATCATCTTGTTATAAAACTAGTAGTTTTTCAATTAGTGATCAATCGCTTACATCCATTGGATTTTCATCATAACGTAGGGCGTCTCTGTGATTTTCAACTAATTTAGCAATGAGTTCTCGATATACTTTAGTGTCCATGATACCACCCGCAAATAATCGTCTACAGGTATCAGCTGCTTCATTAATTATTTCCGGTGAGTTATTTCCGGCTCGTTTCCCTCCGATGAGAACCTCTAACCGTGATATATCACTGAGAATATTACCAGGGCATGTCACGCTAGCGTCAAAGACTCCAGCGTTGAAATCCAAAGGGTTTTTAATCGAATATCCCTTTCCGCTTGTTTCCTCAGTTGTACCAGTTGCGCCCTGACTATCATCAAATAATTGCCTTTGTCTGCCTCGACTTTGTTTTTCTCGTTCTTGTTGTTTTTGTATACCATAACTATTAACTCCCATTTTAAAAGATCTATACTCAATTGTATCCCTTTTCAAATTACCAGAAATATCCTTGTTTATTTTATATAACCAATCTACCCAGTCATCTCGTTTAATTATGTTTTTTTATACTCGTCTTTTAAAAACTCTCCCTTTGAATAATATTTTTGGATAGCGAAAACGCCAAAGTCCGCATAATCTTTATTTTTTATTTTTTATTAATTGATGTCGTCTGATTTCTGCTATAGCGTTTTCGGTGAATTTATCTATAAAAGGAACACCTCTTGGGGTGACGACATCAACAGGTTGTGGTTCAGGTGTGGAAACTCTTTGAGTTTCAGGCGCAGAATCATCAATATCAGCTAATCGTTCATATTCACGCTGAGTTTTTATATCACTGGATAACTGTTGTATCCCTGCGCGTGTTTGTTCGGTCTCTGCTGCAATTTTTTCAAGCGTATTAAGCAGCGGCGCCTTCTTTGCTCGTTCTCGTTCAGGAATATCTCCGTATATCGCTGCTTCAGTTAATTTTTTTACATCTTTGGTCGCACTTGTTATCGGAGTAAACAGTTGTTCACTTGACACAGAAAAGTCAGTCTGCGCTTGTTGTCGTTGTTGAAGTTTCTCACGAAGTCTGTCTCGAACCGGTATAAACTTTTTAATTGCTGCTAGCCGCTCTCGGGCTAATCTAGTTGTAAGCGATTCACCTACTATATAGTGTTTGTGAACTGAGTTTTCAAATGTGAAACTATCACAATTAAATACTGAGTTATTAAATAATGTACCATCAAGCTAACGTATCCATCTCCGACAAGGTTAAACTGTACGACGCTATCCGCGAATGTTTCAGAAATAACATCGCTGAGGGTTTCAAAATTGTAATATCTGAGAACGGAAATGAACGATTTTTATTAACGACGCGGCAACAACAACAACTACGTGAAAATGGAGGCGTCGCGGTGATTACTTGCTACCACGACCAGATAATCCAGTACGCACATAGCTGCATGAGTAAATCCAAACTGCTGAGTATCATTTCAGGAGAAAATCCTATGTAGTTACAAAAAACGCTAAAAAAAAAATAAATTTTTAAATTATTTACTGAAAGCCTATTTTTTATAGTAACGCTCACGTGGTTAAGATACGGGTCGCTCCTCGTTTAATATCTTCCTAAGATCACGAACCTTAGAACTAATTTCAGCTCGTTTTTGATACTCTTGGCCGAGCTTTTGACGTATTGCTTCAACGGTGCTAAATAGCGTTATAAATACATTAATGTCGTTACCGTACAAACAAGCATTGATGGACTTTTGAATTCCTTTCACGAGTCTGTACATCTTACTTAAAACATAACGACCCTTACTAGACTGATACTTAATGTCTTCATATTCCGAGGTAATCTTGTCAGCCTCGAGATCTTTAGATAATAATACCCCTTTATTTTTTAAAATTGAAATTTCAGCAATTATAGCATTTACATCTTTGATATCCATATTTTTATAAAAATATAATAATATATTACCTCTAATTATTAAAAAATATATGGACAGTACAATGCCGTATATCTTCACTCGAGTGTTGTGACAGATTTTAGGCATACATATACTTAATTAACTTAATTAAGTCCATGTATATGCTGTACTGAAAACCCCATTTGGAAACCCCTTTCGCGTCAAATAACGTGAATGAGACCCAGAGGTATGTGACAACACGTATCTTTGGAACTCCTTGGGTGCCTTCGCATCCATGTAAGCCCAAGGGGACCCGAAACATACATCTCCGGCGGGAGGCCTAACGTGGCAAACACCATCTTAGACCGCCCAGAAGATATGCTTGGGGGGCGTCATACATGTACTTAATTACCTTAATTAATGGACGGCACAATGCCATATATGTCTCCACTCGAGTGTTGCGGCAGATTTTAGGCATACATATACTTAATTAAGGATGGATTATAATTCAATGGAACGATTGATGGTAATGATGTGGGACGGCACAATGCCATATATGTCTTCGCTCGATTGTTGCGGCAGACTTTTAGGCATACATATACTTATATTAACTTAATTAAGGATGGTATTTATTCAATGGAACGATTGATGTGGGACGGCACAATTCCATATAAGGATGGATTATAATTCAATGGAACGATTGATGGTAATGATGTGGGGACGGCACAAGACAGCACAAACATGAAACGACGGGGCAGATTTTCTACGGCCAATCCACAACCAATCAAAAGCAACCAAACTAAATTAACCCGGTTGCATGATTGAAAAGACAACCACACGCCCGTGTAAATGACGTAGGTTAGTTTTGATCGGTCGAATTTGGCCTTCGAAAGCCCCAAGCTTATTACGAGCCGTAATATATATAAGGCGACTAATAAAGCCCCGTCGTTTCACGAGTGTGTTATTTTATTTCCTTGAATTACTTATTAATACTGTTTCACAACATTTAAATGGAACAAAATAGTTTAATGAAGCACTAAACAAAATAATACAGTTGTTAAATAACAGCGTATATTTTCCCTGTTCTAATTCTCTAGACAAGTACATTATCGATTAAATCACAAAGAGCGGTATACAGGAATTTTAACCACGCCCACCTACGTCAATGAATGGAAAACACTTCCGGCTGAGCGCGATAAAGAACGTCTGTACATGATCTAAATAAATACAGGCTGTTTAAATAATGCAGTTTTAGCCAAAGCGACAATAAAAGGTTTTAGAAATTGTTAAAAAAATACAACTACCGAAACTATGTATTACTCCAATACAGTCACGTGCGCGGCGCGCCTAGTCAAGGTACACAGGTACTAGCAGACGACACAAATCCTTTGACGTCATAATACAAGGGAACTTAGTGAGTAGAGTGTATTCAGTTGTTGGATTTATACATAAGGGGTTTATCCCCCTTGAATCGTTTTAGGTGTATACGAATTTTATCCTGTGACCTGTCCGTTTTGACAGAGCAGTTTTAATTATATTTTCAGCAACAAATCGTATTGAAGCACTACAAATGTCAAAGTATCTACTGGCTTCATTTGTTGATTGAAATGTGTTCTCCTCACTGGTTTCTAAATCAAACGATTTGACCCCCCTAGGGCGTTTTGAGTTCCTACCAGTTCCACCTAATTTTGCATTCTGACTTTGTGAGACGGCTTGAAGATTCCCAAGACAATTATCAGTCTTCACGCCATTTATGTGATCAATCACAAAGCCGTCTTCGATTGGTCCATTTACCCATTCAACCTGTTTTTTTAGTCTGTGGTGCCTGACAACACCATCACTGGAGGCTTCGTAATTAACAAGCACTGGATGGGGTCTGAAATCTTGGCTCATTTGTATAATAATACTATTTGTCTAATTTATTATAAATCTCTGGATATAATCTTGAGGGGTTTTGATGACTTTGTCATTGAACGAGTCATTGATTCGTTTGTCATAATAGCGTTTTAGTTCCCTGTATCGTTTTCCGCCGCAACTGAGGCATAATTGTGATTTTCCCCTGACGCCCACCCCACATCGGAGGCATGGGAGAGGACCTTTTGAACCGTTTCTCACGCTTTGCATATGATACCCACAGAATTCGCTTCTGCATGACTTGTTACACGGGGTTGTTGATCCAATCATAAGCCACTTGCAGTGATTCATTATACTATATTTTTCTATTTAAATACTTGTTTTAATTATAACATGGAGGAGTTCAAGACATTATCGAAAATCAAGCCTTGGAAAAATGCTAAATTCAATCTTGATAATGAGTTCAACAGATTATCGAAAATCAAGCCTTGGAAAAATGCTAAATTCAATCTTGATAATGAGTTCAAGAGATTATCGAAAATCAAGCCTTGGAAGAATGCTAAATTCAATCTCGATAATGAGTTCAAGAGATTATCGAAAATTAAGCCTTGGAAAAATGCTAAATTCAATCTCGATAGAGTCTCTGATACACCAAAACGTCTAATCGGTGATAGAACTATACTAAGTAAAATCAGGGAGTGTTTTAATGAATTCTACCGAGACGGTGCAGCATACTGTTGGTCGACATTTCGAATTATTGACGAAGATGTCAATGTACCCAACATCGATGCTACTATGAACGATGAAAGAGCAGCTGAGATAATTTCACATCTTGGCTCGCCAACGGGTTGGAAATCCAAGGGTGTAAAATCCAAAGGGGAAATTCAAAGATGGAAATCCAAAGGTAAATTGCAAAGCAATTCCCAAACAAGGAAAATCAAAGATGGAAATCCAAAGGTAAATTGCAAAGCAATTCCCAAACAAAGCAATCCCCAACAGAAGTATTTTTTCAGAATAAAATTCATTATCGAAGTCGGCGGCGAATGGATTATCAGGGATAAATTTGAACCAATCCTCAAGAATAAAAAAACTGTCATTGTGAGTAGAGATTCCAAACCAGGAATTCTAACTGGAATCGACAAACCATACTACGAGAGATCTTATCCCGTAACAGCAATTGTTTATGGGTTATATCCGTTAAATAATAAACCCGATATCGCAAAACTAGCTCCTATGAAATATTCTAGTTCACTGAATTGTGTAGCAACACGGGTAATGGAACACTTCACAAATGCATCCCGAGGAAATAAACTAACTGATCTGCGACGTAGGAAAATAACCGAATGGGAACTGACAGTGAAACAACACGGTGCAAAGATTTCTGATATAGCTAAATTAGAAACATCATTAAGATTCCCAATAACCGTTATGACGATAACCGGAGAAGTTTTATACGAACCGAAATATAACAAAAATGGAGCGCCAATACAAATTATTGATCATAACAAACACGCGTGGACACCTGCGGTAACAATATTTCCACGAGAACGAACCGTGAGATATATACCCCAAGAATTCGTCGGGGATGTTTTTTATGAAGAGAAATTATTCGATGCTATTCACACGCTGTGTAAAGATGATCCTGTGTCAGTGTGGTTACTTAGAAGTGATGAAGATCCCGAAATAGGATTCGATCAATTTGTGAGACCAAATGGTGAATTATATCGCGTTGAAGAATTAGATAACAGAATGAGAAAAATCGCTAATGATTTTTCACCGGAGAGTTTCCATGAAAAACTACTCACGGATAGTTTTACTATTCCATCGGTGGTAGCTCACTTCGTAAGAGAAAAAAACTCATGGCGTCCAACACGAAGTGATTTTCTCGAGGACGTTAAATTGAGTTGCGTCGAATTTAGTCATTGAGGACTGTGGAATACAAAATACTCACGTGATGGTATGATTTCAATTGATATATCCGCGTGTTATCCTGGAAGTTTTCTCGGGTATGGGGAATGTGTTGAGTACTTTAAACGATTTGGACACCCCACGCATGAAATGACTCGTGTTGCGATTAATGGTCCATTGCCTGATTTTGATTCAACTGGATTCGCTCGTGTGATATCATTTTAACTCGCTACAGGGTTACATCCGTGTAGTTATGTTTGGCTTGGTAGACATATATCTGAAAAGGCCTGGATGCCAATAGTGTTACTACGATATATGATTGATTGTGGTATGCTAATATCGTTGATTGTTTCCGAAGCTATTATATGCTATCGAGCTCAGAAAGAAGTTTGTCTACCACAACCCGATCTAGATCGTATAATTAGCGAACAGCGAAAACAATTTCCAGATGGAAATTCTTCGAATTTCAGTGAAGAACAATTCATGAATTGGTCTAAGAAGTTATTTGAAATTAAAAAAGAACAAGCAAAAGATTTTGGACGAAGAATAATCGGTAAATTTACCCAGGGTGGAAGATACGACAATGCAAAATATTCCTCGCGGTTGATCATAGACATCGCTGAATACGATTTTATCGTAACGGATTTAACGAAACAGGGAAAACTTGTAAATCGTAAAGACGCTTTCCTATCCGATGGTGAGAAATTAGGTACGGTTGTTACCTACTGTGATGGATATATTAAACAATATACGCATTTGAGAAGTTCTATGCTAGCTTATGCTTTTATCAATTTATTTTCGATGATAAATAGATTTCCTAATACCGCGGTTAGAGTAGCCACTGATTCGATGTATATCCACAATAAATACAAATCAGCTGTAGCGGCATTCACAGATCCCGAGGAAGCGTGGGGGCGTTGGCGATTTAAAAAGGAAACGCTACATGAGTATTGTGAATCCGCAGACGTTACCATGGATGATAAATATCTTTCATGTAACCGTATTGAAATTCAATCAGAATTTTCTAATGCACCACCGGTATCTGATCCAGTGTGTATATACAAGACAGTTTATTTAAACGGTTGTGGTGGGTCAGGAAAGACAACTCGTGCAATTGAATTATTTCGTCGGTCAAACATGATTGTCCTAACACCTACTCACAGACTCGCCAGAGAGATGATACAGCGAGAGGTAAATGCTTGTACCTACCACAGTTTTTTTCGATGGAAGGGTGACAAATGGACTCCTGAGCGTATGGGTGATAAATTCGTTCCTGAAATCATAATTTGGGATGAAATATGCACAGTGTCATTAGATGTATTATAAACATTTCTCGAGTGGTTGTTAAACAAAAACACAAAAGTCGTTATGTGCGGTGATCACGGCCAACCACCACCATTTGTCGGTGCATCTCCACATGAATGGCTAAAGGGTTTTGTAGACTACTATGAAGAAATCACCACTGATTATAGATCACTTGATGAACGATTACGAGAAATCAAAGCGCTAATTAGACTACAACCGGACAGAATCCAATGCGAAATAGCGCGTGAAATAATTTCAGAAACTCCATTAAAAGATTTTTGGGAAACGTGGAGACCAAACGATTTGATAATTGCAAGTAGAAAAATAGTCAGAGACACACTTCAGATGAAGTTATTTAAATTGCATAAAGAAAACTTTGCAACACTTCCTGTGCCTCTTTGTTATAGGCCTTCGGATACACGAAAACAGAACATTGAAGTTGATATTCCAGGACAACGTGAAAAACGAATTCTCGTATTAAATGATATTGTGCTGGTTGATATCAGCGTCGTCGAAAATGCATTGCGTGCTGATAAATCCCCTTGGACGTTAGGTTACGCAGCGACGATACATTCTTCACAGGGATTGACTATATCGGATACAATTGTTTGGATGGTAGATAATCGCATCGAATGGTCAAATTTAGTCTATCTCGCAGTATCCAGAGTACGAAGAATAAATCAGCTTCGAAGAATTGTTTTCGATGATGAAATCATTGGTGACGATAATAACACTACAATCAGCGCCGACAACGTCAAGGATATAATCAGAAAAAAACTCTCTGGTTATAAACAACAGGATAAAAAAAATAATAGAGAATTTGACATTGATGCTGAATTAATAATTACGCTGAAACAACAACAGAAGAAGAAGAGTAAATCAGGGCTATGAACGCACTCCATCCTGAAAGGTGTTATTTTTCGAAAACAACGTCTCTATCTCAATTGTTTCCAAAACGCAGGGAAAAATCAAGTGCGTTCCATTCTAAAGGTCATCATTTTTTCTCGAAAATAACTGTCAGATTGACGTTTTATGCTATTAACTAGTATGGAGTGCGCTCATAACACTTGGCTTTGTGATGGAGTTGCGCTCAAAAGTTGAAATAGAATTAAAATAAAACTCCATACAACTCCATACCATTTCATTTTTGCGCTCATAATCCAACTATTATTAGCATGATTTGAAGCCTCCACGATCACTGAAAAATGAAAATAACTGTCAGATTGACGTTTTATGCTATTAACTAGTATGAAGTGCGCTCATAACACCTGAAGTTGCGCTCATTATTAGCATGATTTGAAGCCTCCACGAACACTGAAAATAAAAATAACTGTCAGATTGATGATTTATGCTATTAACTAGTATGCAGTTGCGCTCATAACCCAACTGTCAGATTGATGATTTATGCTATTAACTAGTATGCAGCTGCGTTCATAACCCAACTGTCAGATTGATGATTTATGCTATTAACTAGTATGCAACCTAACTGTCAAATGGATGATTTATGTGATAAAGTTGTATGAAATTTTAATTTAAATACTATTATAATACATAACTTAATGTTGCACTATCATAACGGAATGATCCCAGCACAATTATATATAACTGAGTATCGAGCTGGAAAATATGATGATAAACCACAATACGGGTCATTCGATTATTACACAGGAATCAGAACTACCTGTTTCAGTTTTTCAACCAAGGGAATACTAGAATGCTGGTCACGTGCTATTGCTGCAAGAGAACTCGGAAGACCAACTGTTATATTGAATACAAATAAAAACGGAACCAATATCATTAAAGCGTCAGATGGATCTATTTGGGTAATTTATGATACTCATCACGAAAAAATAAAACAGTGGGTTAATGAGGAAAACCCTGAATTATTTAAACGAGTTTATGATGAATTACCTAAAAAAGTGAAAATCAAATTAGCAAGTCTCGGTTACACTTTAACAGAAAACTACAGAATAATACTTCACGAGGATGAATCTGGGGTTGAGTTTCGATAATGACCGATTGCAAATGTATGGATGTTGTCACTACAGTATCGTTTATCATCATAATTAACCAATCCTAACTTATCAGTCCGTATTGTAGTTACTCGATGTAACCGCGATTGAAATGATGTCATTGATGCAATATGATCAGTAATGACTCCAGAGTGAACTGCTCTATATAATTCATGATCAAATGACTTTTTCACTACAGATTTTTTTATCCCCTTAGATTTCACTTTACTCAGTTTTGGATCCACTGCAAGAATCGAGTACATTTTTGGACGTAATCCAATAAATTCTTTGATGGGTTTGAAATTAAATTCATCCTTGAACTTCCCAATCACTTTTTTGTTAGTGTTATCATGATATTTTTTGTCATCCACATCTGATAAATCAAATAACTCTCTGTGCTGATAAATGCTTTCATATAAATCATCATTACAATCACAACCTGGTATTTCATATAACAACGAATCAGTATCAGAGAAACACAATTGAGCTCCAGGATACTCTTTCTTGATAAAATTGTAATGAAAATCATACATCAACGTCTTTGAGATATCTAGCACTGATACTCCTATGAAAATTGGTTTATTTAATAACACTTCAGTGATATGCTTTTTCACGAATACTAGATCATCTTTAATAACAATTCTACCATTGTAATTATTTAATGCAACTAATTTTGAGAATCGCTTTGTGTTGTCATTCACTAATTCAATATTACAACGATTTCTAACGTTTTCTAAAGTCTTACCGAATACAGAATTGATCATCAACTTATAAAAATCTTTTTGAAAGTCATTGGTAGCATTTGCTCTCATTGTTGTGTTGTAATCAATATATTTTGCTAACCACGGAGACTGATCGAATTTTAATGCTCTGTGCACTGTTTTTACCACTAATCCAGCAGCAACCGCCTGATGAAGTGCTCGATAGTGACAGAAATAGTTACGCTTTGGTAGTAAATTTTGAATGAGTTTTTTATGCGTGAAATTATTTATTCGCTGATCAGGTGATAATAATGAATCTGGTACTATCATTTTCTCTGCAAGAAATGGATAATCATTGTGAGCATCATGAAGGTGGTCTGGATAGTCTACATCAACTTCAACAAAGAATGAATAATTCTCGCGTGATAAATCTTTAGTACAGTTTTCTGTGACCGAATTAAATAACTCTTCTGTGTACCAGAGTGAACATCTATATGGAATGAACTCAGACATCGACCATCCATATTGGTTGTTAGCATCTAGATCAATTAAGTACGATATTGGTTTATTTGCATCGAAATCAGGTAGTTCTTTATTGTTTGCTGTTGATTTCTTCTTTGTAATCACACTGATTCCACCACGAAGACAGTTTTCAACAAACTTATATTTATCAGGATCAGTAATTAATTCTAGTTCGATTTCAGTTATTTTTAACATAGAATCATTTGCAAGACCCGGTGCTGAAACATAGCAACACGGATCTAGTTTATACGCTAACATAGAATTGTTACGAAATTCTGTAATGATATCAGTCAGCAATAAAACATCTTGTATCAGATAAGCATCGAAATAGTCTCCGATAGTCCTGCAATTCAGTGCTGAAAATATTTCTACAGCTCGGTTGTATTCTTCAACGGTCACATTTCCACCGTTCAATGCTGAATAGAATTTTTCATGAGGTGGTAATTTCTCTTCAGTGAGTTTTGAATAATCAGTGAGATATTCGTACGGAAAGATACCTTTTTGACGCATTGCCAACGACTTATCACAGAAATGCTTATCTAACGCTGGAAAATGAATACAATTTTTTACAAGTTGTTCTAGACTCGATGGAATTAATTGTGCACTATCAATGAATTTCAATTGTCTACGGATTGTCAGTGACAGAAATTTTTCACTATTCGTGGGAATTCCCTCAATTGTATGATTACCAATTAACCGTTGAATTGTAGGATCTGCTAATGCAGTGATAATAAAATGACTATCATATCCTCTAAAATTATGAGCTATCACAGGAATCCATTTCTGTTGACATTTTTTAGCACAATCTTGATGAGCAGCACCACGATATCTCCCCGTGATGTTACAGTAGGATTTAATTATATCATGTTCTAATTTTTTCGTGCACACATGACAATGAGTTGCAATGGCAAAATCAGCTAATTCTTCAACTGTTAATTTTAGTGGTGGTTTTTTAGCTAGTATTCGATCTGCATCTGATAATAAATTTCGTAGCAGCCAAACAGCAGGTTCTTCTTCAGTATCACCATTTCTGCGATATAATCTCACAGGACGATCTAGTTTAGGGTCATCGCTGTTGATTTTATAAGCCACGGATACAGGTATGTGTTTGTGTGTGGTAGTTGTTGTTCTTGATGGAGAAGTATGAGATTTTTCAACTGGTACCAACAATGATTCAAAATCATAGGATATAGTTACTGGCATTAAAAATCCATTTCGATGGTGATTAAATTTTAAGATATTTTGTCCTGGTTTAGGATAATCCTCTCGTTGGTCGTGAATACAATATCGTTGATGGACAACTAAATCATCTTGGTTTATAAATCCCGCAAGACATCTCACACAGAAGTGATACTTATGTTTATACTTCGAAAACTGTTTTCGTACTAATCCGTTGAAGTTTTTGATATATACAAAATGATCTTTATACAGCAATAAATTGATTGTGGAGCTATTTGGTGTTTTTGATATTTTTCTAGGATATAATTTATCAGAGTTATCTAGACCGAATATATTCAATCCACCTGGAAGTATCGCTTTGTTATTTTCTACAAACTTATCAATGTGTTCGATTTTCACTGGGAATTTTATTCCAGTGGTATTTATTTCTTTCAGATAGGGTAAGTACTTACTGACTCTATTAGGGTCTTTTTCAACAGGATATAATGCTGCTAGCACACTCCAGACTAAACACTTATCATCATTAGATTTCACATTGATGCAACACTGTGACGCTTTTACACTTGCAGGGAGTTCTACAAACGTCCCAACACGAAGCGGATTGTACTTAAAAACATCAAATTTAATCATTTCAAGTTTATTAAAAACCCAACCAGACCCTACTCCAGTGTAGTTTTCAACATCATGAATATATTGATTAGTAATCTCTTTTGCAATAACATCTAATTTATCCTCTGAAAGAATGATACGCACTGGCTGAATTAAATCAACAGTGATTTCTCTGGTGGGATCAATTGCTGATTTAAAATGCACCACCGCAGTGACAATTAATTTTATACTTGGATTATCCTTTATAATCATTTGTAACAGTACTGGCATTGCAGCACTGACTGAATCATCAGGTAACCAAGTGTACACGCGATCATAATTATCTATTGCAGATCTTACTAGCAATAATTTGTATCGAGGAGGTGGTGATGGTTTTTCATTACCAGCAACAGTGTCACTCGACAATAATTTTCGTAATCTTTCTAACTCAACATTGGACTTTGGATATTTAAAAGTTTTTCCAGTTTGTTCGAAATATCGTTTTAGCAATTCAGTGACAATATTGTGGCGATTAGATCGGGCCATACTGTCTATTATATAATTCATATCTTCAATTGAAATCAAAATTTGGCTTACATACTATACTATGATATGCAAATTATTGGTTTATTCAATTTTACAATATTTATTAGAATTAAATTTTCAATTAAATTAAACTCAATTATATAATGGTTTTTCTACCCGCACCTGATTGTTGCAAATGGCTTCCAGTGGGTGCTATAAACCGTTGTGGAAGAAATTGTTACGGTGACTACTGCGGAATTCATGCTTATTCCATTAGGAAAAACCCACATTCAGGTCCAAGGCCCTGTTTGGTTTGTCAACGAGGTGTTAAAGGACCATATCAGTTATGTGGAGACTGCGGCGGAAAACACTATAGATCATTAATCAGTTATTACAACACGAGATCTCCGAAGTATTATCAAAGAACTGAGCCACCTACCGTTGAAGAGTTCCTAAAGAATCGTCAAACCCAAATTGCAGTCCAATAATTCAACTCAATTAAAAATATAATTTGATATTAAAAGATGGTCTATCTAAAGTGTAATATAGATCGTTTACCCGGAATTATTCAAGAGCGACTATCAGTAAACCCAAAATCAGTTGTGAAAGTGAAATTCCATGATGGAAAAATGCGATTGGTACAAAAAACACCATCAGGAGGGAAGTTTGTAGCTAAAATGCTTGAAAACCGATCAGGTGTTGCACAGTTCAGACTACAACAAAAACGACTTAACAAAATGATACAAAATGGACTCTCTGATGAAGAATTAAATGCAGAAATGGAACGATTAGGTCTACTTCCCGTTTAGTCTTCTTCGAGTCTGTTCTTGCAGTTCTTCATATTTTTGTAGTGCTAATCTTTTTTCACGATTAAATTGTTCATGGATGTCACTGGTGTCACTGTCATTAGGTTCTATTTGTTTTCGTTTTCCAAGGGCTTCTTCAATTTCATTTACAAACTCACGGTCTTGGTCAGGGATATATTGCTTCCATGAATCATCGTCGATGGCTCTGCCATTGGTGATTTTACGTTTTCGTTTTCGTTTTCGTTTGCTACTAATGACTTTACCATCATTGTTGATGGCTCTGCCATTGTTGTTGACTTTGTCATTGGTAGGCATCCTCGAATATATTTCATTGATTTCCGCAGCAATAGAATTATACTCAGACAATAATGAATTGTATTTATTAGTTAGCGATGAGTAGTCTTCAGTGAGAGATTTTAATTCACATCGCACTTCATTGAGTTCAGTCCTTAATCTGTCACGATCCTGAATCACTTCATTACGACGTTGTATTGTGTGATCTAGCTGATATTGTAGATCATTGTTTGTTAGTTTCTGATGCTGAATATTTAATAGTTTTCTGTGTAGTGATTTGTTTTCATTGGTCAGATTGTATACTTGCTGTTGTAAGCGTCGAATGGTTTCTTTATCCATGATGTTATCAGTAACAGCATCCACATCTTGTTTTTCCCCATCTAGAAAATCTGCTACTTCATTTTCAACTTCAGTATCAATAATTCTTTCCACAGGAATGCTATCATTTCTGTCATCAGATGATTTCCATATTTTGTAGATGCGCTGGTAACCGATTTTATACTTATCAGCTATTTCAGATAACGGGATAATGTCTTTGGAGGCTTTAATATCAGATATATCATCATGGGTTAGTGTTCTGCGAAGAGGCATGATATATAACTATAGAAAATAATGATAATGATAATGATAATGATAATAGCAACAAGACTGAATAGAATGGCGAAACTGTCAGTATTATTTATTTTATATACAATTATGACACTTTCGCCAACCCTGATAGAAGCTGTTGAATTGATTAATGGAAAAGTGGGGAAACTGTCAGTATATACACAATTATGACACTTTCCCCATCATTGATAGAAGCTATCTCACAATGAAATAACACTTCCACGGTGACTTTGTCACTAGTGTTGAGGTTGGAAACGGTACCTTTTCATATAATGTGTCAATTCCGCACTCAACAAATTGACTTCCATGTGGTGATGAAAAATCAATCCTAACAGCTTTTCTCTACGAGAATTTCCATACAAAATCGACTACTTGACCCTACGAGGTTTTTTGATGAAAATCGATGAAAAATGACCAAAAATCGCTGAAAACAAGCAGAAATTGATGAAAATTGGCTCAAAATCATTGAAAATCAATACTAACAGCTTTTCTCTATGGAAAATCCCATGCAAAATTGACCACTTGACTGTAAAATCTCTTTGACTTTTTCAACTGAAACCCATCAAAAACCACCAAAAATGACATAAAATCAGTGAAAAACAGATAAAACCAGTGAAAAAACTACCAATGGCACTAGAATATTTCAATGTCACTATAAATAAAAATATTTCACTAGCACTATAAATAAAAAATATTTCAATGACACTATTTCACTGACTCTGTTGCAATAATCAATAATTGTATCACAATCATTCATCTTAGAAGCCTCAGATGATGAATTAACAACTCTGACACAATCTCATCTCAGATGATAAATCTAACAGCATTGAGATTTTTTCAAGATTATTATTTTTTCTGCACTAATAATATGTCACGACTTTTTATTGTTGTTATTGTTATCGGTACTACTAACTGTTATTATTTACTAAAGCAATTTCGCGATAACAATAACAACAATAAAAAGTCGTGACATATTATTAGTGCAGAAAAAATAATAATCTTGAAAAAATCTCAATGCTGTTAGATTTATCATCTGAGATGAGATTGTGTCAAGTTGTTAATTCATCATCTGAGGCTTCTAAGATGAATGATTGTGATACAATTATTGATTATTGCAACAGAGTCAGTGAAATAGTGTCATTGAAATATTTTTTATTTATAGTGCTAGTGAAATATTTTTATTTATAGTGACATTGAAATATTCTAGTGCCATTGGTAGTTTTTTCACTGGTTTTATCTGTTTTTCACTGATTTTATGTCATTTTTGGTGGTTTTTGATGGGTTTCAGTTGAAAAAGTCAAAGAGATTTTACAGTCAAGTGGTCAATTTTGCATGGGATTTTCCATAGAGAAAAGCTGTTAGTATTGATTTTCAATGATTTTGAGCCAATTTTCATCAATTTCTGCTTGTTTTCAGCGATTTTTGGTCATTTTTCATCGATTTTCATGAAAAAACCTCGTAGGGTCAAGTAGTCGATTTTGTATGGAAATTCTCGTAGAGAAAAGCTGTTAGGATTGATTTTTCATCACCACATGGAAGTCAATTTGTTGAGTGCGGAATTGACACATTATATGAAAAGGTACCGTTTCCAACCTCAACACTAGTGACAAAGTCACCGTGGAAGTGTTATTTCATTGTGAGATAGCTTCTATCAATGATGGGGAAAGTGTCATAATTGTATATACTGACAGTTTCCCCACTTTTCCATTAATCAATTCAACATCTTCTATCAGGGTTGGCGAAAGTGTCATAATTGTATATAAAATAAATAATACTGACAGTTTCGCCATTCTATTCAGTCTTGTTGCTATTATCATTATCATTATCATTATCATTATTTTCTATAGTTATATATCATGCCTCTTCGCAGAACACTAACCCATGATGATATATCTGATATTAAAGCCTCCAAAGACATTATCCCGTTATCTGAAATAGCTGATAAGTATAAAATCGGTTACCAGCGCATCTACAAAATATGGAAATCATCTGATGACAGAAATGATAGCATTCCTGTGGAAAGAATTATTGATACTGAAGTTGAAAATGAAGTAGCAGATTTTCTAGATGGGGAAAAACAAGATGTGGATGCTGTTACTGATAACATCATGGATAAAGAAACCATTCGACGCTTACAACAGCAAGTATACAATCTGACCAATGAAAACAAATCACTACACAGAAAACTATTAAATATTCAGCATCAGAAACTAACAAACAATGATCTACAATATCAGCTAGATCACACAATACAACGTCGTAATGAAGTGATTCAGGATCGTGACAGATTAAGGACTGAACTCAATGAAGTGCGATGTGAATTAAAATCTCTCACTGAAGACTACTCATCGCTAACTAATAAATACAATTCATTATTGTCTGAGTATAATTCTATTGCTGCGGAAATCAATGAAATATATTCGAGGATGCCTACCAATGACAAAGTCAACAACAATGGCAGAGCCATCAACAATGATGGTAAAGTCATTAGTAGCAAACGAAAACGAAAACGAAAACGTAAAATCACCAATGGCAGAGCCATCGACGATGATTCATGGAAGCAATATATCCCTGACCAAGACCGTGAGTTTGTAAATGAAATTGAAGAAGCCCTTGGAAAACGAAAACAAATAGAACCTAATGACAGTGACACCAGTGACATCCATGAACAATTTAATCGTGAAAAAAGATTAGCACTACAAAAATATGAAGAACTGCAAGAACAGACTCGAAGAAGACTAAACGGGAAGTAGACCTAATCGTTCCATTTCTGCATTTAATTCTTCATCAGAGAGTCCATTTTGTATCATTTTGTTAAGTCGTTTTTGTTGTAGTCTGAACTGTGCAACACCTGATCGGTTTTCAAGCATTTTAGCTACAAACTTCCCTCCTGATGGTGTTTTTTGTACCAATCGCATTTTTCCATCATGGAATTTCACTTTCACAACTGATTTTGGGTTTACTGATAGTCGCTCTTGAATAATTCCGGGTAAACGATCTATATTACACTTTAGATAGACCATCTTTTAATATCAAATTATATTTTTAATTGAGTTGAATTATTGGACTGCAATTTGGGTTTGACGATTCTTTAGGAACTCTTCAACGGTAGGTGGCTCAGTTCTTTGATAATACTTCGGAGATCTCGTGTTGTAATAACTGATTAATGATCTATAGTGTTTTCCGCCGCAGTCTCCACATAACTGATATGGTCCTTTAACACCTCGTTGACAAACCAAACAGGGCCTTGGACCTGAATGTGGGTTTTTCCTAATGGAATAAGCATGAATTCCGCAGTAGTCACCGTAACAATTTCTTCCACAACGGTTTATAGCACCCACTGGAAGCCATTTGCAACAATCAGGTGCGGGTAGAAAAACCATTATATAATTGAGTTTAATTTAATTGAAAATTTAATTCTAATAAATATTGTAAAATTGAATAAACCAATAATTTGCATATCATAGTATAGTATGTAAGCCAAATTTTGATTTCAATTGAAGATATGAATTATATAATAGACAGTATGGCCCGATCTAATCGCCACAATATTGTCACTGAATTGCTAAAACGATATTTCGAACAAACTGGAAAAACTTTTAAATATCCAAAGTCCAATGTTGAGTTAGAAAGATTACGAAAATTATTGTCGAGTGACACTGTTGCTGGTAATGAAAAACCATCACCACCTCCTCGATACAAATTATTGCTAGTAAGATCTGCAATAGATAATTATGATCGCGTGTACACTTGGTTACCTGATGATTCAGTCAGTGCTGCAATGCCAGTACTGTTACAAATGATTATAAAGGATAATCCAAGTATAAAATTAATTGTCACTGCGGTGGTGCATTTTAAATCAGCAATTGATCCCACCAGAGAAATCACTGTTGATTTAATTCAGCCAGTGCGTATCATTCTTTCAGAGGATAAATTAGATGTTATTGCAAAAGAGATTACTAATCAATATATTCATGATGTTGAAAACTACACTGGAGTAGGGTCTGGTTGGGTTTTTAATAAACTTGAAATGATTAAATTTGATGTTTTTAAGTACAATCCGCTTCGTGTTGGGACGTTTGTAGAACTCCCTGCAAGTGTAAAAGCGTCACAGTGTTGCATCAATGTGAAATCTAATGATGATAAGTGTTTAGTCTGGAGTGTGCTAGCAGCATTATATCCTGTTGAAAAAGACCCTAATAGAGTCAGTAAGTACTTACCCTATCTGAAAGAAATAAATACCACTGGAATAAAATTCCCAGTGAAAATCGAACACATTGATAAGTTTGTAGAAAATAACAAAGCGATACTTCCAGGTGGATTGAATATATTCGGTCTAGATAACTCTGATAAATTATATCCTAGAAAAATATCAAAAACACCAAATAGCTCCACAATCAATTTATTGCTGTATAAAGATCATTTTGTATATATCAAAAACTTCAACGGATTAGTACGAAAACAGTTTTCGAAGTATAAACATAAGTATCACTTCTGTGTGAGATGTCTTGCGGGATTTATAAACCAAGATGATTTAGTTGTCCATCAACGATATTGTATTCACGACCAACGAGAGGATTATCCTAAACCAGGACAAAATATCTTAAAATTTAATCACCATCGAAATGGATTTTTAATGCCAGTAACTATATCCTATGATTTTGAATCATTGTTGGTACCAGTTGAAAAATCTCATACTTCTCCATCAAGAACAACAACTACCACACACAAACACATACCTGTATCCGTGGCTTATAAAATCAACAGCGATGACCCTAAACTAGATCGTCCTGTGAGATTATATCGCAGAAATGGTGATACTGAAGAAGAACCTGCTGTTTGGCTGCTACGAAATTTATTATCAGATGCAGATCGAATACTAGCTAAAAAACCACCACTAAAATTAACAGTTGAAGAATTAGCTGATTTTGCCATTGCAACTCATTGTCATGTGTGCACGAAAAAATTAGAACATGATATAATTAAATCCTACTGTAACATCACGGGGAGATATCGTGGTGCTGCTCATCAAGATTGTGCTAAAAAATGTCAACAGAAATGGATTCCTGTGATAGCTCATAATTTTAGAGGATATGATAGTCATTTTATTATCACTGCATTAGCAGATCCTACAATTCAACGGTTAATTGGTAATCATACAATTGAGGGAATTCCCACGAATAGTGAAAAATTTCTGTCACTGACAATCCGTAGACAATTGAAATTCATTGATAGTGCACAATTAATTCCATCGAGTCTAGAACAACTTGTAAAAAATTGTATTCATTTTCCAGCGTTAGATAAGCATTTCTGTGATAAGTCGTTGGCAATGCGTCAAAAAGGTATCTTTCCGTACGAATATCTCACTGATTATTCAAAACTCACTGAAGAGAAATTACCACCTCATGAAAAATTCTATTCAGCATTGAACGGTGGAAATGTGACCGTTGAAGAATACAACCGAGCTGTAGAAATATTTTCAGCACTGAATTGCAGGACTATCGGAGACTATTTCGATGCTTATCTGATACAAGATGTTTTATTGCTGACTGATATCATTACAGAATTTCGTAACAATTCTATGTTAGCGTATAAACTAGATCCGTGTTGCTATGTTTCAGCACCGGGTCTTGCAAATGATTCTATGTTAAAAATAACTGAAATCGAACTAGAATTAATTACTGATCCTGATAAATATAAGTTTGTTGAAAACTGTCTTCGTGGTGGAATCAGTGTGATTACAAAGAAGAAATCAACAGCAAACAATAAAGAACTACCTGATTTCGATGCAAATAAACCAATATCGTACTTAATTGATCTAGATGCTAACAACCAATATGGATGGTCGATGTCTGAGTTCATTCCATATAGATGTTCACTCTGGTACACAGAAGAGTTATTTAATTCGGTCACAGAAAACTGTACTAAAGATTTATCACGCGAGAATTATTCATTCTTTGTTGAAGTTGATGTAGACTATCCAGACCACCTTCATGATGCTCACAATGATTATCCATTTCTTGCAGAGAAAATGATAGTACCAGATTCATTATTATCACCTGATCAGCGAATAAATAATTTCACGCATAAAAAACTCATTCAAAATTTACTACCAAAGCGTAACTATTTCTGTCACTATCGAGCACTTCATCAGGCGGTTGCTGCTGGATTAGTGGTAAAAACAGTGCACAGAGCATTAAAATTCGATCAGTCTCCGTGGTTAGCAAAATATATTGATTACAACACAACAATGAGAGCAAATGCTACCAATGACTTTCAAAAAGATTTTTATAAGTTGATGATCAATTCTGTATTCGGTAAGACTTTAGAAAACGTTAGAAATCGTTGTAATATTGAATTAGTGAATGACAACACAAAGCGATTCTCAAAATTAGTTGCATTAAATAATTACAATGGTAGAATTGTTATTAAAGATGATCTAGTATTCGTGAAAAAGCATATCACTGAAGTGTTATTAAATAAACCAATTTTCATAGGAGTATCAGTGCTAGATATCTCAAAGACGTTGATGTATGATTTTCATTACAATTTTATCAAGAAAGAGTATCCTGGAGCTCAATTGTGTTTCTCTGATACTGATTCGTTGTTATATGAAATACCAGGTTGTGATTGTAATGATGATTTATATGAAAGCATTTATCAGCACAGAGAGTTATTTGATTTATCAGATGTGGATGACAAAAAATATCATGATAACACTAACAAAAAAGTGATTGGGAAGTTCAAGGATGAATTTAATTTCAAACCCATCAAAGAATTTATTGGATTACGTCCAAAAATGTACTCGATTCTTGCAGTGGATCCAAAACTGAGTAAAGTGAAATCTAAGGGGATAAAAAAATCTGTAGTGAAAAAGTCATTTGATCATGAATTATATAGAGCAGTTCACTCTGGAGTCATTACTGATCATATTGCATCAATGACATCATTTCAATCGCGGTTACATCGAGTAACTACAATACGGACTGATAAGTTAGGATTGGTTAATTATGATGATAAACGATACTGTAGTGACAACATCCATACATTTGCAATCGGTCATTATCGAAACTCAACCCCAGATTCATCCTCGTGAAGTATTATTCTGTAGTTTTCTGTTAAAGTGTAACCGAGACTTGCTAATTTGATTTTCACTTTTTTAGGTAATTCATCATAAACTCGTTTAAATAATTCAGGGTTTTCCTCATTAACCCACTGTTTTATTTTTTCGTGATGAGTATCATAAATTACCCAAATAGATCCATCTGACGCTTTAATGATATTGGTTCCGTTTTTATTTGTATTCAATATAACAGTTGGTCTTCCGAGTTCTCTTGCAGCAATAGCACGTGACCAGCATTCTAGTATTCCCTTGGTTGAAAAACTGAAACAGGTAGTTCTGATTCCTGTGTAATAATCGAATGACCCGTATTGTGGTTTATCATCATATTTTCCAGCTCGATACTCAGTTATATATAATTGTGCTGGGATCATTCCGTTATGATAGTGCAACATTAAGTTATGTATTATAATAGTATTTAAATTAAAATTTCATACAACTTTATCACATAAATCATCCATTTGACAGTTAGGTTGCATACTAGTTAATAGCATAAATCATCAATCTGACAGTTGGGTTATGAACGCAGCTGCATACTAGTTAATAGCATAAATCATCAATCTGACAGTTGGGTTATGAGCGCAACTGCATACTAGTTAATAGCATAAATCATCAATCTGACAGTTATTTTTATTTTCAGTGTTCGTGGAGGCTTCAAATCATGCTAATAATGAGCGCAACTTCAGGTGTTATGAGCGCACTTCATACTAGTTAATAGCATAAAACGTCAATCTGACAGTTATTTTCATTTTTCAGTGATCGTGGAGGCTTCAAATCATGCTAATAATAGTTGGATTATGAGCGCAAAAATGAAATGGTATGGAGTTGTATGGAGTTTTATTTTAATTCTATTTCAACTTTTGAGCGCAACTCCATCACAAAGCCAAGTGTTATGAGCGCACTCCATACTAGTTAATAGCATAAAACGTCAATCTGACAGTTATTTTCGAGAAAAAATGATGACCTTTAGAATGGAACGCACTTGATTTTTCCCTGCGTTTTGGAAACAATTGAGATAGAGACGTTGTTTTCGAAAAATAACACCTTTCAGGATGGAGTGCGTTCATAGCCCTGATTTACTCTTCTTCTACAGAATAATCACTGCGCGAGTTGCAATTGTATAATGCGTTGGCAGTCTTCGGATAAAGATCCTCGCCAATTAACCGTAGACAGAAAAAATAACAGTCTCGGTCATGTCAGAAACAATGTGATGTTGACTTGTCTTGAGTGCAACAGACGCCGGGGTGCTAGTTAAGACCACGCGGTGGTAATTGAGTATCCTCGGGGATTACCTGTAGTTGTTGTCGAGTAAATCCTCGCTGAGGAGCAGTTGAATCCAGTTTATAGATTGCTGGTCTACCCGTAGATCGTGTTATAGTAGATATCTTGTGTGCAGTAACACTCCAAATAGGATCGGTAGCTCTTTTTTAACAACCCTCAAGCTCTCCTGGTTCGTATAAGTACCTTACAGTGACATTACTACCAAGAATTGGTTCTTTGAAATCTTTTTGTGAAATTCTTTGGATTTCCATTTTTGGTATAGACGCTTTCTTAATCGCGTTGACAGGTTTCATGTTAATTGTTCGAGTAATCTCGTTATTGAGCGCGGTAATCACAGCTGGTAATCTCTTAACCCATTCACGGGATCTTTTATCCTGAATAAACTCCTTCGCGTATTGATATCCAAATAACCGTTCAGCAAGAGTCCGATTAAATCGTTCAACAATTGCCTGATCGCGATGTAGCGCAGTATGCCCTCGTCGTATGGTGACATTATGATGTTTCATCGCTGATAAAACAGCGCCTTGAAATTCCTTGCCAGGATCAACTTGTAACAGATTTGGCCAGCGTAGTGGGCCTCGTCGATAAATCTTTTCAAATGCATAAGAAACTTCAGGTGATGATTTTGTTTTTAACGGTTCTGCTTGTTTGTATCGACTCGCAACGTCAACTACGGTTAGCGCGTATTTGTAACCGTTGTCATGTGGTAAAAACAATAAATCAGCTTGATGAACTTCATTGGGTACAGTAACATCAAAATGCGAGAAATTGATTTGTTTAGGACGCGGTAGATAAATTTGCCAAAGTGCCTGTTTGGATAACTAATTAGCCGCAGTGGCCTTTTTCACTTTTGCGGCGCTGGCGAGTTTATTGATTGCTGCCTTGCCTCTCCAGTATCCTCTTGGGGAATAATAAATTGATTCCATATTATTAATTACCGGCACCTAACATCAATTTACCTTTCATAGCCGATTTTATCAAAAATGAAGCTAATTTTTCTTTGAAGGATTTATCAGGAATAGCATTTAATGCATGAATTAATTTCACATCCGCGAGATGCCTGTGTTGCAGATTATTGCTTTTATAAGCAACATCATGAAGGTGACACGCCTTATCAATAGCGTTTATTGGTTCTTCACCACGTTGAGGTTGATTTTGATCATCAAGTCTGATATCTAATCGTGTTCCGGGACCACAGTAGCTACATCCTGGAAGGTGCTTTTCTCCCGGGTACTTTGCCCATGGGGTTCCAGGGAGCTTTGCAAATTTGGCTGCGATATCACCTCCTCGTTTTTTTTTTTAAAACATCTCCGGGTTTCATAGAAACAAATCTAAATTTTTTTGTACCACATGTTGCACATCTTCCAGTAAGTGCTGATCTGTTATTTTTAGTTGTAATCGTCGTCACATCATTTGTGCTAGTACGCGTTTTACACTTCACAATATAGATCCATAATTTATGCATAGAGATATGGATATAATTGATTTTTCAGCGACTAAAACAAGAGAACCAGTTAAGCATCATGCAGCGCTACCCAACTCTATCCGCGCAATTATAATCGGGCCATCTGGATCCGGCAAGACTCAATTGTTGCTCAGTTTAATAGTGACATGGATGAAGTGGGATAAGTTGTATTTAGTTGCTCCCAGCGTAGATGATCAACGATGCTATGAAGTGTTAAAGGATTTTAACGAGAATGCATCAGAAATTAAGGGTGAGAACGCCATCGATTTTATAACTGATATTGACGAGGCACCATCCGTGGATGACCTTGATGGGAGCATTAACAATTTAGTTGTATACGATGATGTGATGTTAGACAATCAACAAAACCCAGCTAGAATATTTTCCCGAGGCAGGCATAAAAACACCGACGTGATATATGTCACTCAACGCTACACTCAGATTCCAAAAGTGATCAGAGATAACTGTAATATTCTTGCTGTGTTTAACGGCGTTGATACACATACGCTACGAAATATTTGGCAGACATGGTGTTGCGATATGGACTTCAATCAATTTAAAAACTTCTTTAGTAACGCTCAGTCAACCCCGCATGGATTTATAACAATAAATTTACATGATCCTCGGACACGATATCGTATCGGACTCGATCAAATAGTTGGTTGAACTCGTAAAAGAATTATTAATCCAGAACTGAAAGTTCCAGCAGCAGAGAGGGTGAATGACAACGACGTTGGCGTATATAAGGAAATCTTATTTTATCGAATAGACGCCGTTTTTTTTACTATTTGGTGGAAGCCTCAGATTTCCGAATCGACGCTCGGAAAATTGTAGGGTTCACCCTCTCTGCTGCTTGAATACTATAGATAAATCCCAAGGAAAGCGTTAGCATAGGTTTACGAGGAAACAGAGTACTGTGGGTTACTTGGTACAAGTTCAGCTTTAATGTTTTCGTCCAGCGCAATATATTTCTCTCTCACTCCAGATTTGTGCTTATTTTGCATGAGAGGGGGAGAGGAAAAAGACAGGATTCCGATGAAATTGTGTACAATTTTAATATTTAGAAAACAGGGACTATTAATATTTGTGTCGTTAATTTCATGTCATTTATGATTAATGAATGAGTAGAAATTCTTCATAGAGCTATAGGCCTACGGTAGAAAGAATGTTTATATATTCGTATTATTGCGCTATGGGCTGATCACAATTTGATATACCAATAGTATTGGAATATAGATTTGCTTTATACCAACACTTTAAATCCCATGTTATTTTTAACGTATTTGGTATATATATATATATATATATATATATATATATTTGGGATTTAAAAAAAAGCATAAATGCGAAACTAGTCGCACAAATTTATCGGCGTTTGTGGGGTTTTTTTTTTTTTTTATCTCAAATCTGAATTTTTATCAACAACACAATGGCATCAAAAAGTGATCCGCCGGAGGAATTGACGTCTTTAAAATTCGAAATTCTAAAACTTTCAGCAAAGACAAATGAAAAGAAGTCTTCACAGCAACTTTTTAAACAACTGTGTCGAAGAAGGAATAATTCCGTCAGGACTACAGTTAAAACTCAAAATTTACATTGGAAACGGCGGTGAAGAATTCCAAAAATCAATTGACAACCTTTTGGATAAAGTTTCATTGAATATATGCGAGAGACTTGCAGAAGAACAAAAGAAAATATCCCTAGACATAGGAAAGAAAATGGAAAATGCTAGAGATAAACTTAAAAAGAAACTTGACGGACATAGTCTTTTTGACTTTGATCAAGAAGTGTATGAAAAAACAGACTCTTCAAAAAATAGTATACTTCTCAAGGAAAACAAAAAAAATCATAAATTGCGAGAGAATAAAGGACAAAGTCAACTAGAGAGGAAGAATGGAGCACGTTATACGATGCAAAAACAACAGCAAAAACAGCAGTATTCAAAGAACAAACATTCAGTCAATCATTCAAATGTTAAAACAGCATCACAACAGCAGAGAAAAGATACACCCAAAACGAAATCTTCAAAACCGAACCAAATTACAACATTGAAAAATGTAACACCTACAGCTGTACCAAAAGCATCAACAAGCAAAACGGGAGAGGTAAAAAGGAATGTGATAAATTCAAACAAGAACAGTAAAGATAAGCAAGAGCAACAAAAAAACTGGTCTCCCCATGGCACAACAAAGAAAAGTTACGCAGAGGCCGTAATCATGGGGGAATCGGAGTCAGTGACCATGACAAAAACATTGTCACACCTTGTCAAAGTTTTATAACAATTAATACAAAAGACTTACCAAGACAAAATAGCAGGAGATTCCAGAGATTTAGTAGTAGAAGACAATGGAAAAAAGAACAAAAACGGAGAAAACAAATTCAGAGAGGTAAAGAGACAGTGTTAAACCTATCACGTAAAAAACTAACGGATAATGATTACATACTTTTAAGTAAAGGATTAAAATTTTGTCCCAAACCAAAATCTCATGATGAAATTTTCAATTTTTCTAGACGCATAAGATTAAAAGAATTTTTTTATGATAAATCAAGCAGCAACTCTAATTGTGAATCAGATTCTTTCAATTAAAAAAATATGGGTTATTTCAATAAAAACAAATCATCTTTTACACCACCTAGTGGATGTGACTCCCATTTAGATTTTTACATTGAAGCTATCACACAAGAAATATTACACAATATTCATCGTAAGCGAGGTTATAGTAATATTTCTAAGAAAGAAATGGAGTCTTTACATAATTTAATTAATGACGAGAGTATTGTTCTTAAAAAGGCTGATAAATCAAATAATATTATTATTATGAATCAGGAAGACTATCAAAAAGTCGATAAAGACCCTTCATTAGAAATTAAATCTAAAATTTCCACATGCATTGATGAAATATCTAAGAATAATAGTTCCGTATATGAAGAATTTGATACTTTTCCTCTCAAAATACGTACACCTCAGTTCTACATCTTGCCCAAAACTCATAAATTTCCTGATCATACATTACCTTTAAATTATCCAGGACGACCAATTATATCAGGTTGTAATTCATATACAAAGAACTTATCCAAATTTATAGTTAGTATTTTGCAGCCGATTAATGAAATTGCTTCCTTCATATATTAAAGATACTACTGATTTCATAAAAAAGTTGAAGTCTATTCCACAACTATCTCATCATTCCCTCCTTGTATCTTTAGATGTTACATCATTGTATACAAACATACCGCATGCAGATGGTATTAAGGCGTGTAAATATTTTCTTCACAACACTCTTAAAAATAACAGACTATCGAGTGAAGATATTTGTAAAATAATAACTCTTATCTTGGAAAATAATAATTTCCAATTTAATGGTACTAATTACATTCAAATAATGGGTATGGCAATGGGTAGTCCTATGGCTCCTTCATAAGCTTCCCTTTTCATGGGCAAATTAGAAAAAGATTTTCTTGAAAACGAGAATTTTAAGCCCACTGTTTGACTAAGATTTTTAGATGATATATTTATGATCTGGAACCACTCAGAAGAAGATCTACACAAATTTATTAATAGCCTAAATAATTTTCACCCCACAATTAAATTTACTTACACTGCATCCACTACGCATGTATCCTTTCTAGATGTAAATGTGATGAAAAATCCTGATAATACTATATCCACAAATGTTCACGTAAAAGAAACTAACATCCACCAATATGTGGAATATTCGTCTTGTCATCCCAGGTCATGTA